>QLNU02015003.1:40947113-40995645 GCA_006491805.2 Dysdera silvatica | reverse complement strand
CAAAATAACCCCTCATCTACAACTTCATATATCGATTCTAAACTACGCATACCATGCATGACAGAAAAGTGCACTATATATAGAGAGAAGGTAGATTATCCAGAATATAAAATTTTACACTATCCACTTGTAAATATTCAGCATCCTGATTCGATTTCCTTCTGACGCAGCTTGGACACCCCTGTTGACACGAAACAAATTAATGGAATAGCGTACGTCAGGCCTTTAGTTAGGGTGAAGGGGCAACTGGGGCAAGGCAAAGGTTATATGGGGCCCGGGGCACCCTGGGCTATATATATATATATTTATAGCTCGATTGAAAACTGGGTGCACGCCCTTGCTGGCCCGGTCTTGGCTACAGGTCTGGCGTACGGAAACTCATTCATACCGCTTTTGGAATTACATCACAAATTTTATTGGCTTTTCAGATGTATTTTACAATGTTGAATGCATTTTAAATATAATTATTCTGTCCACAGTTTCGATGCCAGGGGTTAAAGGATATTTATCATAGTACTTAGAGATAATTTCTAACTTGAAAAACACTCTGCTACATTTAATTTATCTGAGTAATAAGCAAAAAATTAATTATTGCATTATTAAAATATTGTTAACTTTTTTCTTATAAGAATTAAATGGAGTTAAATTAGATATTATGAGTACATTTAATGTCTTTTATTGTATTCATTCAAAACTATTTATAATGGAAAATATGTAATACATACATTACTGTATGCATATACCTGTAACATGAAATACTTGCCCATTCCGAAAAAAATAGCCAAATCAACAATTTTATGACCACATTCGTGTTCAGTGCTTCGAGTTCATTACGAATTTGCTACTTTCACCAAAGAAAGCATGAATTTTCTAAAAATTCTTTGTCCAGTGCTATATTTTAGCATCTATGACTGTCAAGCTACTAAAAGACTTTGCTTGATATGAAGTGTTGTTGCTGATTATAATGAAGTGTTCTCCTTATCAGGAAGATATGTGAAACAAAACTTTCCCCATATCGAAAAATTGATCCAACAATGAAATTAAAGCGAGTTATCAGGCAATTAAGTTTCCTTTATTAAGTGATTAATGCACGAGGTTAGTGGGTTAAGGCGCGTAGTTACTTAATTAAAATGAACGGTTTTTCTATCAGTTCATTGTGAAATAAAGGAAGAAAAAGCTTCAATTACGAAGTAGTATTAAAATTCGCTTCGGAACCAGCTTGCTAATGACATCCAGTTTATGGAAAATACAGTATGGTAATTTGTGAAGTCGTAGTTCACAAATATCACCTTTCACCCACTCTATGAGCCTAAACTCTCAGGCAATTTTGAGTTTTGAAGGAGAAAATTGTGTAAATGAGTTCTTGACCCCTATTAGACTTACGTATATTATGTAAATTATGCAACGGGAAACCCAGTCACAGTAAATACGACGCGGAACTAAGTTTAGAAAATATTTTTGTAGAGCATTTTGCGTATAATTGTTTTTACTAAATAACAATATAATAAAATTAAATAACTAATTAACACTGTGTAATAGAAATAATATTAAAAAATGAAATAATTGGGTTAAATTTATGCAGGAACTTTACACGTTTCATGTATACAAGCGTGGCCGAATGGTTAGGACATAAAAATAACGATCATGTATTTGTACTGGTGAGTCTTCGAACTCTTCTGTGGGTCCTCCGTGGGGAAAAATATTGTAAAATATTGTGACAAAAAACTTTGCAAAATTTAGGACGATTTTTATTTAATGATTAATCTCAATAAGAATATTTTTTCATTGCCAAAAATCAGAAATCGAAAGTCGTATGTCACTATAAACATGAACTGAATTCTGCTGAGTTGCTGGATGGTGGTGATAGTTGATTCGTTTCTTAAGTTAGGAGTCGTACGCGTTTTTCCATGTTTTGTAACTGGCCATCATGCGATTCAAGAAAGCGTCCTCATCACTGTTAGGGCCGTTCTCTTGAATCGCATGTCGGCCAGTTAAGAAAGCATTCCTATCATTTTTGTATCGTTCCAAGTGGAGTACACTCATCTTGTACTTGTGCCATTTGTCGACTGTAATGAAACTTGCCGAAATGTAATTTTGTGTATATCTAAGCTAATTTGGTGATACAGTCAATCCACTTGAGTCAATTGTTGTTACGACCAACTTTCTGGAGCATTTTCAGTCTAACGACGAGAGGGCTGTACAAGTTCTACCTGTTTATCAAGAGGACGGACTACCTGTACAGGGATTATCTAATATCGGAATTATCCCTATATAAATACACGACCCCTCTGGCCACAATCTGATACATCAGAGAAATTTTACTGCAAGCTAACCGAACGTAACAGTCTCATTACCTTGCATTTACCCTCGAGCGAACTCTTCCTTAATCCACTGCCTCTGTTCTGCTCCTGTAAACATGCTTCAAAGTGGTGCACAGTACAAACTTCATCCATAACAATCTCCTCTAATAAAGGCACTTGTATACTATTGAACTCGATCAATATAAATATCAATACTGACTACAAACTGCCATCGTATCTATTTGCAGCAGTGTAGGTTCTCACGTATGTTCTTTACAACAGCATTCCCAGCACACTTCTCGTATATACGCGGTATATATATCAATCAATCAATCAATCGGTCAATCAAAATTTTATTTACATGCAACACAGTGTACGACGAAAGCAGAGTAAAATCAGAAGATTAAATGGTCCTACTCTCCAATTCAATATGTGTTAGTTGTTTATTTATTAGCAGCGCTTTAAATCTTTTTTAAATTCTCCTTTGCTTTGTATGTTCTTTATAGCAGTGGGTAGTCCATTCGACATTTTAATACCACAATAATTTATATTTTGTATTTTTAGCATCCATTTCAGTTCTGATATGCGTTAATTTATGTAAATCACCCGATCTTGTATCTTTGTGGTTGGGTTTTACCATGATATTAATATTATCATCATCATATATAACTTCCGTACTTTGCATTATATGATCAGTTTTCATAGTGTCAAACAAAAACGTTTTTATTCATGAATTTAGGCAACAGAAGCATGTATCTATGTCAGAATCAAACCAAACAGTATCTGCATTAAAAATTCAGACCAAAGGCAAAGTTATAACACAGTTTGTTTTCCATACTAAAGCTATAAATACTGGATGTCACATTTAGAAAGCAATTTACCACTGAAAGTTTGTATGAGACTCAAAAACGTAAAGTGTAACATCATTCGCTTATTTCTGCTTCTATAAACTAAACTCTGTTTTCTATATTGAAATATAAATCTTGGGAATAAGAAAACGCATATCTGTTGCACAATACAGTTAAATAAATAGATTTCACGTTCTTAAATTGCATCTGTCAGAATGAAAAACATCTCTTTTCTTATTTCTTCTTATCTGCCTTGGGAGCGTTTGAAAAATGAATTCCCTTCTTACAGCAAGAAATTGCATGAAATGGGAAATGTATAATTTTAACCTCATAAGATGTATTTGCTTTTTTGTATGACTAACTATTTTTCCACGACTTCACTTACCAACCACAATTTCTCCAATACCCTGTTGCCAAGCATGCCGCAAATTTGGAGCAAAAACTGCTGAGGGAAATTAACTGAAATTATCCCTTTAATTACAATGCTCTTATCCGCTATACCGAAGATGAATGACCAGCGCTTTTTATTCAGTCAGCTCTAATGATTAATGGAAAAATTAATGGAGAATTTTCTGCGCTAGTCCATAACTCAGGTATGACGGCACCTTTTGAAAAATGTTTAGTATGAGACCGGCATTTAATCATTAATATCATTAACAAGAGCCATGTATATTTACCACCATATATCAATAGTCACAAAATTATATTAACGCAATAAATTCATTATAAAAACATAATAAATAAATCTTATTCCATGTACTATGCAGAATAGCTCCTCATATCCAACTTCTGTGCATATGTAGCTTTCAAATTTTGTATGGAAATAGAAAAATGTGTATTTGATTGCAAAATCCGTTGCAAATATACATCACAATTGAAATTGACTTACCTCTCTGATCCTTGTTTTGTCATCAAACATCAAATGCCGAATAGAACTTCAGAAGTAAAATTTAATATATATATATATATATATATATATATATATATCATCATCATCATATTCAACCATTATCTATCCACTGCTGGATGAAGGTCTCTCCAAATGCTTTCCACACAAGTCTATCCTGGGCCATTCGTTTCCACGTCACCCCAACCTCTTTTCTTATTTCATCCACCCATCTAGTTTGAGGACGTTTTCTAGGTCTTCGGTGGTCTCTTGGAATCCAGTTCAGAATTTCTGTTGTCCATCGTTGATCAGTTCTTCTTGCAATATGCCCAGCCCATCGCCATTTCAGCCCTTTTACTTTAACAATGATGTCCTCTACTCTAGTTTGCTCTCTCACCCAAGTGTTTCTTTTTCGATGATCACTTCCAGTATTAAATCTGTTCAGTACACTGCAATCTTCAATAATTGATTTCTTGTTTGCCAGGATATAGTCAATTTCACTAGTTCCCCCATTTGGGTGTTTCCATGTCCATTTTCTTTGCGGTTTCTTCTTAAAAAATGAATTCATGATGCTAAGATTTTCAGCTTCTGCAAATTCGATGAGTTGATCGCCACGTTCATTCCTTTCCCCATATCCGTATTTACCAACCGATGTCTCTCCTTGTTCCTGTTGTCCAATTCTTGCATTGAAATCCCCCATGATGAGCTTGATATGTTGTTTCCCTTTGGTGTGTAACTCTTTGATTTCTTCATAAAATTCTTCAACCTCTTCGTCGGTATGGCTTGATGTTGGTGCATATACCTGTACTATTTGAAGTTGGTATCGCTGGGTTAGTTGAACAACGAGCCTCGCTGCTCGATCTGATGTACTTTCAACTTCAAGAAGTAATATAAAATATATATGTATATTTTATCTATCAGATTATATTTAAAATAGAAATACTACTCTACTTTTGATAATCTAAAATCACGCGTTTGTGTTTGATTTGCGAATCGTATTGTTTTTCGTTTACAATCATAATTACAACAATACTATATTTTTTAATAAATCAGTCATTAAATTCTTTATTGTCTGAAGAGATTATTACAATGAAACTCATGTCGTCTGAATATTCCTGTAACGAAAATTTTTTTTTACTTTTATGTCTGACAAAGCTTTTCTATCAAATATCCAAAAATATCGACAGTTTTTAAGTATTTATGCAGCCTATTTAATTGCTCTTAAAAAGAAGCATATTTTAAAATTGAAAAATATTTCAATACCGTTATATTTACTACTGTACAAGTTTATAGTTAGTCCCGGTCTAATTGTGCATTACGTATAATGGCGTAAGAATTACATGTCATACTTTATGCCACATTTTGTACGGGTGCTAAAGTGGACTTAAAGATTTCGTCTCCGGACTGTTGAAACTGAAATGGACTTCGATGAACCCTATTTTTAAGGCTAAATTTATAAGGTATGTCCATTTCATTATTTTGTTTTATATTTCATATGCATTATAACTTCCTGGCGCGCATCATTTCTTTCCTCGTTTTTTATGTTTTAATTGCAGAGATGGCAAGTGTCATGCTGCGTCGCTAACAGGGCCGCCGCTAGGTGTTACGCCGCTCTAGGTGAAGTCGTGTTTTGCACTCCATAATGGATTCATTTTTTTTAATAATCCCACTTTGCCGCCCTTAAAATTCTGCCGCTCAAGGCGAATGCCGGGTTCGCCCCCTCTTAATGCCGGTCGGGATCTACACTTTCTGGAGAATCCGAATCTCAGCGTGTCAGATGTTCCAAGCCCTGTAATATGGCGAACAGAAAGACGGCGCTTGATCTACGATACCATTGTCCAGACAGCAAAATCGTCCTAGTGACGTCCTGAGGATCTCCAGAACGTCCACAGGACATCTCAAAAGCAATCATTGCTCTCTGGATGAAAGTTAACCACAGACTAATGACGCCGTCGACGAACGCGTTAAAACTACTCCACCGCAAGGTAGTGGACGTGCATTTTCCGTACGAATTTGGATATATTTATGCTTAAGAAAGTCATTCACTGCTTACAGTGAACAGAAAGGGTTCTTTCTCTTTTTGGCTCTGTTGGGAGTCGAACCCGGGTGAAGAACATGCTTACTGAACCGGCTACCATTTCACCACCTTAAGGCCCCTATTAGCTTTTACTAAAGCTGTAGGGATCTGTAAATATATAGGGAACATTCATGATAATCTTGAATGCATAAGGTTGTCTCCATTGTCTTTATTTTTAATATATTCAATGTATTTTTTGGATTTTTTAAATAAAAATAAGGCATTACATGGACACTGAAGAGACAGGGACGGAGTTGGCCGGTCGGTTCCGGGGCGGACTTGGCTGGCCAGTTCCGGTATAAATTTGATAGGATTCGCTCCTCCGAATGGGCAAGAACTGACACTCTCCAAAAAATCCAAGGTATGCGATGCGCCCTTTGAGGGGACCCAGTCTGCCTCTGCCAGCGATTCTCAACCCACTCGGAACTAAAGGTCCCTGGTTCAATTCCCCATGCACCCACAAGCAGCGTTTTTTTTTCTTTTTTCAAATTTCATCATTTTCCAAGTCTCAAATTGTATCAAGTGTGGTTAGATCGTATTTTTATGAAGGCGATATCTATTTTTGCATAGTTTTAAAATGTTTACTTTATTGTTACAAACATTTTTAAGAATACGTAGAATTCACGATTAAATTACTAATTCTTCCCTAACAACTTAAAGAAAAAGTTCTCTCTCTCTCTCATCTATCAACCTTAAAATATAAATGAGATTTTAAAACACCATGTGAATATTGATCTCAAATTTCGAACGTGAGGAAAAGCTAGCCCGAAGCTAAGAAAAGGGAATTTTCTTAATAAAACACCTTCCAAACCTACTTTTCCTTCCTCAGAAATGCCACTTCAAAACTCTCTCTCTTATACAACTTGCATAAATTAAAACAAATTTTTCTTGAACCTGCGTACCCGTAACAATCACACTTAGTAAAACATTTCATTTCTTATTTACTTTTTTAAGAAATCATTAGCATTGCAGAGACCTACAACCCATTCGACGGAACAGGTCCGGGGTTCGAATCCCGTGTACATCAAACAAACGTTTTTATTTTTTTCAAGCGTCATCCATTTTCCAATTCGGCCCTGCGGTGGCGCAGTGTGGTAACGCGTTCTCCTATTGCGCGGCTAATCCGGGTTCGACTCCCAGCAGTGCAAAAAGAACGCTTACTCAGAGATCTCATAAAAGATCGCACTGCTCACTGTAGTCCGGGGTTTGGTTCCCCAGGCCTTAAGAGGTTCGGATTCCTCGGAAAACTGTAGGTCCCGGCGCAGCATGACCACTGTAGTCTTTGAGCCGTAAAACCAAAAAACAAACAAACAAAGCATTTTCCAATTCCTAAATTGCATCCTATAACCCTTATTTTTCTGCGCACAATGTATATCTTTTAACGTTCTTAAATAGAATATTTCATTCATAAATCCATTTTTAAGAAACCTTGTATTCACGATTTAAATACTAATTATGCCCTAACGATTTAAAGAAAAAACTCTCTCTCATTTTCCAACGTTAAAAAATAAAGGATTTTTTATACACCATGTAGATATATAACTCGAATATTAAACAGAAAAAGCTATTCTGAAACAAAGAAAAATGGCCTGTCTTAATAGCGTTTCCAATCCATTTTTTCTTCCTGCGAAATTTCACTTCAAACCTCTGACTTTTCTGTCGATTTCATGAAGCAAAACACATTTTTCTACAACCTGCGCTCTCATAATTATCACTCTTAACAAAATACTTCATTTCTCATTCATTTTTTTCAGAAATCTCTAGCATTGCAGCGACCAGAGGTGTCCCTGTGCCGCCGGCTGATTGGTGATAGGAAAAGTGCCTCCTTATTGTTGACAAGGAGTCGCACCCTTCGAGAGGACCCAGTCCGCCTCTGTGAAGAGGCACATTTTTAGGCACAATCCGGTAAGAATATACAAAACAGTAGGTGTATTGCAAGTGACGATGCCGGCTTTTATTTGATTATAATTTAACTGGGTCTTTATGCTGAAAAAATGTAATTTAAATTGGACCAATCGTCAAGGCTAATCGTCAAATTATAATTGCCGAGAAAGCCGAGAACGTTCAATATTCGCAATCGTCAAACTTTTGGGATTTCCGCATAAAACCGTTGCAAGTGTATGCCAGGATTGTAAAGCAAAATCCCGCCAAATTGTTGACGATGGCAGAATGTGTTGCCGCAAACGAACAGTAGAGATGCGTCAGTGTAGTGTCAGTGAGGATGGATGGGTATCATAACAACAAATAGAATGTCTAGTTTGAGGCAGATGACGTCACGCTAGAATAGGGGAGCATCCACGAACCCCGGTTCTAAGAAAATTAGTCGTATAATGGTGTAAACAACATGACGCTGTGGACCTTACATGCCAAGTAAGAATGCCGCCATCTGTAGGCTGTATATCTGGTTGATCAGCTTGTACGTCAACTGCTCTATGACCCTGGTGTAGTGGCGTTTCCATGCTAAGGCCGGGGGAGGGTATGGCCCCAAATATAACTACGGCATTTTATTATCCTGCGTACGTGCACGGGCGCCGCCAGCGGCACCTGTTCATATAGGTAGGAATTTGTGGCCCCCAAATATCTTCGTCTAAAACCGACACTGCCCTCGTACCCCTTGGGACCTTCGTTACCAGATCAAGCAATTACGCAGTTCCTCGTTAAGTATCTATACTTTTCTCTACATGCGTTTTCCAAACCTGAATGCGACCTTTCAACCCGATAACGTCCCACAGGTCCTGACTATTGACATGTTCCAGGAGAATGCTCTCAAGTTTACGACACTCAAATATGAAATAGCACTATTCACTAATAGGATATTATTGCTGTAGAGGACCTACGGGATGTATTAGAGAAGGCTTTTCCTAACCACCAATCTCCTCTTGCATTTGTTCTTCCCTTAACCAAAGCGCTTTACAAATAGCAATATTTTTTTTTTCTCAAACTTCATCGAGTCTTTACTACTACGTTTATTTGCTGCTTCTATAACACACTATTAAGTAAGCATATGTAAAATGTGTCTATTCAGTGAATATCTACATCATAAGTGGATGTTAGTCCACCTTATGTTGGTCCATTTTATTTTCGTCCACTTTAAGGGTTGGTCCACTTTTTTGGTCAACTTCATGTACGGCAAGTTCTACTTTCACTTTTTGATTGCATGTACCTTAAGCTTCTAAAATTCTAAACAACTGGGAAAGGATACAATTTTTCATTCTTTCAAAGAACAACAAAAGAGCTACCAGTTTGCGGATACAAAACTAATTTTAAAACAGATTCGCGGGGAACAGTTCTAAATATCACCTTACGTACAACTTGGACTTCTTTGGCCGGGAATGGCCATTTTTGTCCTTGCACCGTGAAAGTTTAACTTAATTTACTGTTCGATTTACACTGGAGATACTTTATATTGGATATGCGTTCCAGAATTTAATTTCTTCTTTAAAAGCAGATGTAACTTTTCACGATATGTCTTCCATTCCTCGTGTAAGTGCTCTTGATATTCTTGAAACCTATTAACAAGTTAGAGCAGTGTATCTCAAACGTTTTACCCTACAGGACACTTTATTATTTCATATTTAGTCACAAAACCCTAACAACTAACCTAAGTAGAACAATTTGAGCGACGTTTTTTAAAAATGTAGTTAAAATTTATTTAAAAATGAAACGTTTTCGGAAGATAATGGATCCTCCTTCTTCAGGATAATTGCAAACGACTTATGAGAAGTTGCCAGACGTTAAATGGGAAATTTACTATGGCTCATGTTACGGTTATCCAAAAACAGAGGTCTCCATATTGAACGAAGTACAGGAGGCGCTTCAAGGTCATTTACAATAAATTTCCTGTTAATGTAAATAAACAACGAGTCAAGAAAGTTAAGATCAAACGGGGATTGAGGTTAAAAGATGATTTCGGCTTCATTGAATAAAAAACTATGATCATGTAAATAACTGTGATTAACAACAGAAGAATTTGAATCAATGGAACCAGGACGCTTGGTGTTCCTTAACACGTATTTCAAGGAATCTACGAGGTCTGGACAATATTTTATTACATTGACAAGGAATGGAATAGATAATCCACTGTTTAATTGGGCGGTGGTTCTGTCTTTCCTTTGATAAAAGTGAGTGTTCAGAAATTGTTTGAAAACAATAGAAAAATTAAATTCTCGTTAAATCCTAGCAAAAACTGGAGATGCACCGGGAAAGTAAGGAAGGCAGATTGCTTTTTTGTAGTCATTGCTGTTAAAAGCGATCAATGATGAAACAATATTGTTGGGACGGAGGTTGATGAATAAGTGGATAATAACAGAACGGGGAAAACCCCATTGCGCAGCAATGTCGCGAAGGAAGACAAGATCAGATTGAAGAGACTCTTCAGTACTGCAAAGTCTGATAGCCCATTTGATAAAAAAACACAAAGGGAGGTATCTTTTGACTGATAGTATGTGCTGACGTAGCATGTGGAGGAAGGCACACAGAAAAGAGTTTATGGAACACTGAGATCTGAACTGAACGACCAACTCTCTGAATCAGCACGTCTAGGAAGGTGAGTCTATCATTACTCACAACTTCAAATGTAAACTGAATATGTTGGTCAATAGGGTTGAGAAGTTGAAGGATAACGTTAGGATCAGCATTGGATGCAATAAGGCTAAAGACGTCGCCAACTTAGCGTCGCCGAAAGAAAATATTAGTGCTGAGACCAAAAAGTCTATCTTCAAACATAGACATGTAAATATCTGCAAGAATTGGAGACAGTGGATTACCCATAGCAAATGACCATACCATAAGCTATTGCTTATGGAACTCCAAAGTTCAGCTAAAGGAACTAGGAAACACTGCACCAGAAGAGAGCATTTTTTTTATACATTAGTGCATTTGGAATGCGAACGCATATATGCCAATCTGTCTTTATATTTGATGATCAAATTGTTAAATAATGAAGTTTCCAAAAATTGAAATTTGCACATGATAAAAAGATGACCAAAACTTTGAAATATGTGGGTCAAAGGGTCAGTCAAAGAATTGTTGTTTAAAACAACTTGGAAGTTTACTTCGCCTGATGAAGGGAGAAGTAATTCTCGAAATACTACGGAATCTTTTCTTACAGGCTTAACCAGTAACGAAATTTCACAAGTCATTATATATGTTATAGATAATGAAATATCATTTAACTGAAGGTTGAAAAACCAATTTCTTAACAAAAACACTTAGAAAATAAAACAATATGTGCGTGTTCACAACTACAAATGAAATATAAATAATATTACAGTAACCTCCATGTCCAACCTGACTAAACTTACCAGACTTTAAAAGGGACACCTCCGTCTCCTAAATTATCAAACATATTCTTCCAGAACTACCATAATTGCTTACGATCATCGGATTTTGTTAATTGAAATTTTATTTACGTACAAAACTTACATCTTCATATTTAAAGCCATATGAAAAGGCACTCATTCCGACCTCATTTTATTACACTTTCCCGATCATATCCACTTTACAAGAAATACTGACGATCTAGTATTAGAGTACTCACGGTTAAAACGGACGCTCATGTATCTGTTGCTCTGGCCCTTGGGTGTGGAATTTTTTTTCTAACTCACTTAAATCGATTTCATCCTTTTGCCTAATGTAAATACTTCTCCGCGGATATCTATTGGGAAAAGAATTATGATACCATTTTTTCTTAATTAATACCTTTCATACCTTATACTAATCGTCCAGCTCTTTTATTTACTTATTTATTACTTACACTAATTACATCTAATTCTACGTAGCAAAGGCTTCGTGTGACCCCAATATCCGTACCCTTTGTTGCCTAGGCAGATTAACTTAACTAATAAATTGTAAATCGTCATCACCTCATAAAATAATTGTATCCGTCGAAATAACGCTTAATTTCATTAATAAATGAAATCACAAGAAATCTCTCCCATTTTCGACTTTCATAGCGTGGAGAAAAAACTCATTGAAGAGGAAAAGACGTTTATCGAAATACATAAAATTCAATAAAGCAGTTTTTTGGGATCAAAAAGCATTTTTTGGGAGCAAAGGACGCCGTTAAACAGAAAGGAAATAATTAGAATGGTGATATTGAAAAAATTTGCTGCAGTTGAAACAAGTAAGATTTAAAGCCATATAAAAGATAAAGAAACAATTTTAATATACCATTTAATGTAAAACAGATTAAATTTTATTTAGTTCATAATGCATAAGATATTAATTAATTATTTGTCAAAAATGTACGAATAATATATCCAAAATAATTAAATTAAATAACCACTAGATTTGTCATGGTTTATAGCAAAATAAACATATGGCCCACAATCCTTGCTATTTTATAATGCGCTACTAAAAGATACTAGATAATAATGGCGTAACTTGAATTCATAACTGTTCAACATCCCATCCAAGCGCCAATTCATGTATATATAGTTATAACCATCATGTTGATATATATATATGAAGTATACACTTTTATTCAAGGGAGGCTTGATGAACATTTAGAGATAGCCTGCATTTGCAGACATAATAAGCCGTATGGTGGGTCTGTTGTTAAGCTGTTCTCTCATCGTCCTACGTAGGACTTAAACGTGCTACGTAGGATCTCAAAGTGCTACCTAGGGTATCAACGTGCTACGTAGGATCTCAACGTGCTACGTAGGATATCGGTGTATTACGTAGGACCTAAACGCATTAGGTAGGAATCCAACATGCTATTTAGGACGTCAACGTGCTACGTAGGATTTCAACGTGCGTGCTATTGTTGCTACCCACCGTATTCATGGATCTGGTTTTCTAGATCACAAAGAATCGGATTCCTTTGAAAATAATAGATCCCACGTAACAAGCATAACTCTCCTTTCACCGCAAAATACAAATGAACTACATTGGGCGAAAACGAGAAATCAGTAAGACAAAGAAAGACAGTGAGCTCAATACATTCCCTGCTTTATCTTCCCGATTGAAATGAATTTTTTGTTGCAAAAACGGAATTGTATGCGATTTTCATAAAATATAAAAATAATTGAGTTCTACTTCTCTGAAAATTAAACTGCTCAAAACGTAGGTAAATCTTTGTAAAGCAATCTCAATAAAGGGATGTATAAATGCGTGTAAAAAAGTAAACACTGCAACCATCTTTCCAAAAACATGTATTTACATACAGAGTTATAAAATTCAATTTCTTTTGCAAATAATCGAATCATGTAAATAGAAAAGACCAATATTTTATTCATCTGAACAAGAACTACCTTATTTAGAAAACAACAAAAATCAACTTGAAGTATTATTCCAATTCCAAATCGGCTTTTGTTTTTCAATTCGTTTTTAAAATCCCAAGTGTTTTCGATCATTATAAATATATATTTACAAATACATGTGCATTTATATAATTTTGATAACGTTGAGTATTCGAGATAAGTTCGTTCGTTATTAAACGGACTAGTAAAGATATCTAGGTATTGCTGTGAGCTGGGAATATTTAAATTGCTAGTATCCTTTTTTGGAAAAAATCTATATTTTCTGCTCCCGTCACAAAGAAAAAAATGGAATTTTCGTATATTGGGATAAGCTTTTTGAAATATTGACTCAGTGAATTTGTTTGTACTACTAAGCTGCTCTGTTCATACATCAGACTTAATAAAATCTCCGAAAGCATATTTTATTTCTGGTTTCAAAATTTATCGTTTGCATAAAGTATTTGAAAGATTTTTAAAATAAGTTGTTGAATTTTTATTTTAATTTGAAATTAAACGCTATTTTACAAACTAACTAGGGAACCCATTCAACGTGCCCGACGGGGATTAAAACCACAGTAGACGCGTTCGAAAGGTCTCAAAAAGTTATTAAACCCATGTCCAAGATTTTTACAGAACGGCCCTATGTTTCCGAGATATGGCGCCCCAAACTCCGGAAACAGTCCTATTACGGACCTTGATATCTATCTCATGATTCCATGGATGGATTTTAATGATCTGCGGATTTTAAAACAGGTTATCGAAAATTACTTGATACGTGTTCCAGCAATTTTCCAATGTAACTCAAAATTTTGAAATATTAACCTTCAAATCTTTCGGCAAAACAAAAAATAATCAACCCTCATTCGATGGGTTTTCATTTGATGGGATATCATAACACGGTACTTTTTAAAAACCAATCAGATTATTCTTTTAAAGCCACTTGAGTCCTTCTTCTAGTTTTTGAATTGTCACGCTTTAAATTACACGCATTTTTAAATTAGCTCTTCTGGGGGTAGAATAATTGTCAAAAATATGATGCTCTTTATCAATCTGCATTTTTTCTTATGATACAATTAAAGGAATTTTCTAATAGTTTCTATGTTTTGGCCGACAAAATCAATAGTTTTAAATTTCCTTCTACATTATCTGACTTCGAGATAATAATAATTTTTCTTATTTAATTTGCAGAGTAGCGACTTAAAATTAATAGAAGGAAACAAAAACAGGTCCTGAGTTTTTAAAAGTATTCACCAGATGTAAAAAGGAAGTAATTTAATAAAATATATTCGGTTTTAGGCAACTGTAGTGTTAATGTAAATTAAAACAACCGCTTGAAAATTTCCAATAAAAAAGTCGTTTTAAGGGCTGTTTTTTCTTATAGCATTTAAAAAGTCACTACTTCAACAAACTGAATAAATTTCATTTAGAAAAATACTTTATTTTTCTTTTGTTTCAGTTACAATTTTAATTTCTATGAATGCAAGGAAAACCATAAATAGATTAAAGTTTCTTTTTTCTCTATTCGTTGTAATTACTGCTTTTTCGAAAAATAAGAAGCATTCTTCTTAAAGTCGGGTAAGTAATTTGTATTTCGAATTCCCTAAAGCACTATACTTCTAATGATATGAAGACATAGGAATTTCTTAGTTAATAATTAAAATAAAATAATTAAAAATATACTACATTGTTAAATTAAATATATTTTATGATAACTGATATTGGCTTGCAATAGACGAAGTTAAAGAAATGATCAGGAAGAATTTAATTTTTGTATTTGTTTGAAGAATGCAACATTTGAAAAAGTTTTGTTTTTAAAACCTTTAAATAAATATTGAACACTCAATCGTAATCAAATCTTTGGCAGTTCAATTATTCTCCACATATTAGGTTCAACCAATTAGCGAAAACAAATTCCGGTTTCAACGAAAATTTTACAATGTTGGGAAGACAGAGCCGCCCACGGCGTCCACCTCTCTCAATTCATCTCCAACTTCACAACAACATTTTACAACGTTCTCGTTGAACATTTATCATATGTTTCTTTTACCTTCTCACGTTAGATATCCTCAATCCTAATTTTTTCTGATTTTTGAGAACATGCTACAGCAAATTCTCCTTCCACGGCCACCTATAAACAGCTTCAAACTCCCAAGACAGACCATGCGTTAATCGAATCTAACACATCCCCTAGGATTAACATTACATTTAAGGTTTAAATAGCGAATTTCTTACACTGGCCACACATAAGCACCGAAAAAAATTCTAGCAGCTGCCCAAGTGCGCGTTTCAATTTTATTTCTAAAAATGCAAAATAAAATTTATACGATAATTTCTGCAACCCACGTATTGATTATAGCGCAAACCAGAGCACGAAAACTCACAAAAATCTCGCCCCGGAGGCTTTCTTGTGTTGACCATATTTGGCAATTGTGTTATCCCTGCGGAGGGTAATAATACCTTAACACCTTTACATACGGAGAAAGAGAGCGTTGTTTCCTGTCCTCATTCGTCTAGCGGTCCAAGACACTCCGGGCTAAACGGAGGGACCCTGGTTCGAATCCAGGATGGGGAAAGCGTCTCTTTTTCTCCAAAATTACACAAGCTCTAGTTTGAGCTGTAATTAAAACGTGGGTGGCAAAAATTATTGTATAATAAATTCCCCCACGAAAACTCACAAAAATCTCGCCCCGGAGGCTTTCTTGTGTTGACCATATTTGGCAATTGTGTTATCCCTGCGGAGGGTAATAATACCTTAACAAAATAAAATTTGTATCACATTCCCCCAAGTTGATCAGCCACTAATTTTTCCAAGGCACATTTATCATTGACTGAGCCAAATAAAAACTACAAAGAATTGATTGATAGATGGATGGATGGACTGACTGATTCTCTCTCTCTCTCTCTCTGAGGGAAGGGGATAGATTTATTTGGCATAAATGGATATAGAAAACTTCGAATCATGTTTAATGTCAATTAAAAAATATAGTTAAATTCCTATTTGTGTTTCTTATTGTAAATTTTATTTATTTTCGGCCTTTTTTTTTTACACTGAACCTTTAAAAAGCAGTCACCCCCCAAAGAAAGGCTACTTTTGAAAAACCCATAACTGAACGTTTTCAGAGGTTATAGAGTAACTGATTCTTTTATACCAACTAAAGTTTCTAACCAGATAATGCTTTGCTTCAACTACTGTCTACAAGCGTATTTCACAAAAATGCTTTCGAACGTTTTGTTATAAATAAGTCCTCCGTTAATTAGTCAGATTAATAAATGTAATCTAATCGCTTGCAACTTTCTTCTTCTTGATTTTTGCACAAATCGTTACTGGGTAATCGCCGTCAGTAGCAATGCAATTCTTATAGGGTGGAGAGAAACCCAATTTTTCGAAAGGAATTATCTAAATCCAGATTGATTTTTGATGTTAAGGTTTGAGGAAGCATACGATGGCAGTGCTATTGGAAAGAATGTGTTCTTGGATGGGTAAGTTAGTGGCTACATTCTCAGAGTCTCTGGCGACGTAACTTTAATAGTTACGGAACACACGTAAACAATACATAGGAATAGGAGGACAACAAATTAAAGAAAACTTATTGCAAGAAAAAGTAGGAGGGTATGTAACGTCAAAGAAAGGATTTATGATCATCGACTGATGGACTTTGCTTCAAACAAAGTACAAGCTATTAGTAGCGAAGTTTGCCTTCTATTAATTGAAGGAACTTTATTTACTACAACAATACCTTTACATTGAATTTCGTCTTAAATACCAAACTTTTCCAGATAAAGCCAGGGACGCTGAGAACCACCGCTGGACCCTAGGCTTACTTTGATCGACCTCATGACCCCTTCTCTGGGCCGGGCCCCACCACATCATAGGTCCTTACCAGCGCCGGCCCCTAGACTCCCCGGGCCCCTGCTTCTCCCCTCTCGTTGGCTCTGGATAAAGCATATCAGACTCCGTTCAGGAACTTTCTAAAAAAGTTGAATTAGTAATTTGCAAGACCACTTTGCCTTTGGTTACGTTTTTAGTTTTCCTGCAATACAGTTGGTTGTTCACATTCCACAGAACGGAACTCTTAATTTGCCAAATATATCCAAGCACTTGCCACTGAGCAAGTGCCTGTATATGTAGGGATAATAAGTGAAAATTAATATATATGTTAAGATTAAGATTTAATAAGTGAAATTTATCATTTTGTGGGGGGATACTAATTTATATACAGAAGGATATATAATAATCATTTCATCGAATTATTATTAAATATTTATTATTATTGAAGAATTTGTTCATTGTTTTCTAAACTAGTTTGTTTTTAAGAGTTTGGCATCGCCCCCCTCACTAATGTGGACCCAACATTGAAACAGAAAGAAATGTGCAAGCGAAATAGATTGAAGAATAATGTAGTTTCTTTAGATACACGACAGACTGTCAGTTTTAAATGGGTCTTTCGACGCTTAAAAGCAGCAATTCTTAAAACCTTTCTGTAAACCCTTTTGTCTAAATACGACAAATTTAAAATGATTCAAAAACCAAGGATACCAATTTCACAACGAAAAGAAAGGAAGGAATAATTATTTTGCTATTTTCTCTGTCTCATCAAAATTTCAATTGTGTTGGTATTTTCCATCTTCTTTATCTTTAATGAAATTGCAGTATTAATTAAATGTAAAAGCGAAGGGAAACTTCTTTAAGATCTCGGAATAAATTGAGAAACTAAACAATTTGAATGAGGATAATATAATTATAGATAATTACAAGAGCCCATTCACTGTTTAGTTTGTAATCAAAGCTTTTTAAATTTATGGGAAGCTTATTTTCAACTGCTGTTTCAGTTTTAAAGGAAACAGTCTTGGAAAAAACTTTCCCATTTTTCTGTACTCACATTAATTTTCAAATGAATCTATGAAGTATATTTAAGTCGAATACAATGCAATTTGAATGATTTAAATTTTAGTTATATTGAGTAACTTGCAATGTAGTAAATTATATATCTTTTAAAGTACATTTTAAACGTATTCATAAATTTGTCGTAGCAAGCGACAAAATTCACAATTTGGTGGTATTTAAACCTTTCGAATACTCTCTGTAAATAGCATCTAAGCACAAATACATCCAGTTTTATGCTGAACATAAAGTCGAACTTCTTGCTTGATTTTTACCTATAATTCTATTACCTGATTACGTGTTTAAAATGGAGTAAATTTCAGTAATTACTTTAAATGTTTGGCAGCCTGCTTCATATAATAGTAACACATTTATTGCAAAATTATATCTTTGCTTTGGGGGGACAAAATGGACTCCATGTTTATACACTGGCATCGAATATTATTTAGTAGCATTTCTGCTTTGAGTTACAAGTTTTTACTATATCTGTCTAATCAGAAATGCTTTCACTGATATTTAGTTACGAGAAATATGCACTGTTCAAAAATCGATTCAGCAAAATCCTGTTGATAAACATATACTTGGCAATAATAATGATCTCATTTTTTGAAGCTTGATTTCGATTTTAGGAGGTAAGGACAAAAGAGGTCATTCTGCGCCATGATCTACTGCTTTTCTAGAAACCTAAACTTGTGCAATCAAGAGCCCCAAACATAGGATTAAGAACAAATGGCAGATGGTCTGTAATACCACGGGGAATCAAACCCAGCTTAATGGCGCAAAGGAAGCACGCCTAATCAATGCGCAAATGTATAGCAATGAACGCACGTTTTCAGGATCATACAGAGCACTTACCCGCACTTAAGGCTCATGATGAGCAGTTAGCTTGTAGGCATTATTTTCTCAGCGCCATTGTGAGTGTGATCTGAACTAATGGCTCTCTACCTGCATTTATCACATTTTTAATGGCGAACGTATCTATCATATAAATAATTTCTGTCAGGCGTATGACTTTCGCAGGCAAAAATAATGAATACTACTGTTATAATGATGTTTACAAAAATAAAATACAGGGTACCAGGGAGGAAATTTACATAAAAAGGTTAAACACTGGTAAAATAGCAATGAAAAAGATCACTCAAGCTTTCGGACGCATCAGCAGCAGTCCTTCATCAGGAGTAATGACGATGTTATGTTTCTGTCTCTTTTTATACTTGAAATTTCTGTGAAAACCCTTCATCAGAGTAGTCCCGCAGAATGGAAAAACCCAGTGGGAAACAATGGGAGGCCTCCAATAGGAATCATGGAAAAACCCAATGGGAAAAAACGACAGACTTATACTGCTGGACACCCATTAGGGGGGATTCGCCATTTCAGAGTAAGAGTTGTTTATAAGTTTCTGGAAGTGGTTGTGATGTATTAATGGCTTTCCCGTGTAGTTTGTAAGTTTCCCAAGATTCTAAGAAGAGTCTACTATTCTTGTTTGTGATGTGACGGTGTAGTATTTTTGTTGAGTCCCAGTCGGGTTCGTGTCCGTGTTGTAAAGCGTGTTCTGCCAGACGTGAGGCTATGTCTCCTTTCGCGAGTGCTTGTTTGTGTTCTTTTTTTCTTGTTTTGATCATTCTTTTTGTTTGTCCTATGTAATGTTTGTTGCAGTCTTTGCATGGTATTTGGTATATGGCGCCTGTGAGATCTTCTGGTGGAACTGGGTCTTTAACTTTTGTAAGTTGTTTGCGAAGTGTTGTGACAGGGGAATAGAATGTTTTGATATTTGCTTCCTTGAGGATGCGAGAGATTGTTTCGGAAATGCCGTGAATATATGAAGTGGAAATGCATGTCTGGGAAACATAACATCGTCATTACTCCTGATAAAGGACTGCTGCTGACGCGTCCGAAAGCTTGGGTGATATTTTTCATTTGCTATTTTGTCTGTATTTAACATTTTTTTGTTTTGCAAATGCTGTTTATCATGAAATGGTATCATATGGAGGGGAATCGCTAGTGATAATTTAAAGAAAATTTTAATACTAGTAATAATTTGTACGAGATCACTCTGCGTGTTTTAATTAAAATATTAACAACGAAACAATACAGAGTTTCACCAGGAGATTCCATAACAAACAGTTATTTTGACACTGGCGTAAGGTTTAAAAACACAACATTTCGGAAGCCAAGTGCTCCCTTTGTTAAGTGAAGACAGAATTTATGCCTTCACTTGACAAAGGGAGCAATTGGCTCTCAAAACGTCGTGTTTTAAACCTTACGCCAGTGTTGAAATAACTGTTTGTTATAAAATATTAACTATTTAAGCACAATCAGTTGTTTAATTAGAATTAAAATTATGTCGTTATAATCTTAAAGTTTCCACATTTTGCAAGTTGAGTTGTTGTTATTCATGCATGAACGTTTGTCGCAGAAGGATGTTAAAGATGGTTTTTCAATAACGCAAGTGTCTAAGCTCTGCATTTAAAATAGACTTAACGGGGAATGAAACGAAATCTCGCAGTATCGTTAAGACTGCTTTTGGTATTTCCAAGTCATGAAATAACGCTTTCAAAGTATTCATTAATTTTAGCCAAGTATGCCTTATGGACACATCCTGTCAAAACCAGATATGCCAGACAACAAAGTACTTCCTCTTCTTTGGTGAAAAGCCAGTCAGCCTTTCAAACATACTTTGCAGTGTGCTTCGCGTCAGTTCCGTATCATTAGGGAGCAAACTGCAATCCAACAACTCCCTGAAATTCTTAAAACACATACACATGCTATTTACATGTTATAATGAGACTTGTGTTTACCTTTTACGTGAATATTGATAAATATTTGAATTCTCATCTACATTTTCCAAGTTAATTTTTTATATGGCATTAACTCATAAACATCATCATCATATTTAAGCAGCAAGTATATTAAGAAATAGACAATATGATGGCTAAAGGTGATTTTTTTTCCCAGTAAGAAGTAGAAAAAGGCTATTGTATTATATAAGTAAATATGTTAATCACACGGACTGTGTGTATTACCTACCATAGATTGTGTAAAATAAAACTATTTATTCAATTTTAAATATAAAATGTGAAGGGCAACTAATGAATTTCATGCAGATAAAATACACTGGATTAAAATAGGCATTTATTATATATATTAGCACTAGACATTTATTATTTATTAAAACTAGCCATTTATTATTTATTAAAACTAGATATTTGTTATTTATTAAAAATAGACATTTATATAAGCAGTATTTGACATATCAGTCATCTGTGATTAGTATCTACTTTTACGTAGCACTTATATGTGATAAGTATCTTTTTTTTTACTTAACACTTATATGTTAAAAGTATTTTCTTATAAATGTAACCTGTGATAAATAATTGCTTATACATACAGTCTGTGATGAGTCAGAGACGGATCCAGAGAGAGATTTTTTGAGTGGGTGCAAAATACAATAGGACTCATTAATAACGAGTCTGCATTTAACGAGTTTCCGATATTAGCGGGGGAAATATGGATTTTGTGTGGCATTATGATTATGCTCGATACAATTTAACTGCTTTTTTTTTGGACCCGGGATTTAACAGAAATTTAAAAGATTATAATAGGAAATCAAACTTTTTATAAAAATTCCGTCGTTATATGTGGTTGGTCGTTATAATCTGCGCTCGTTATAACCGATTTCCACTGCACTTTTATGGATTTGGGAGGGGATCCTTAATATCCCCCGTGGACCCGCCACTGGATGAGAATTTTATCTTTACGTAATGTTTATTTCTGACAACTCATAATTTCTTCTAACATTTTCAGTATGTTTTCTTGATTCAAATATAATACACTTTGACATAATGCGAAAATCAGCAACTAAATAACTAAAATTTATTAATAATATACAAGTTGGTTTTGGGTGTTTCGTTTGAGAAATAGAAGATAAAATTATTTAAATATTAAAGTGAATTTGCATATATATATATTGAATTATTTTTCCATTTTTAGTCAACTCTTAAACCAATTAAACGTATTTCCAATAGTGTTACATAGAGAAAGGAATGGGATTTTAAGCAAAGTTTTTAGTTTATTAATTTTATGTGAATTTTAAGCGCAGGACCGTTAGTTAAATAATTTTTTTAAGAAAATAGAATTTGTTAAAAATGCATTTTTTATTCGATGAGCGTCAGTATTTTGGATAAATTTTGCTGGATTTCCTTGTTATCTTATAGTAATTATTATGGGAAATGGAAACAATATTTATAAAATTATCGTCAAAGGATTTTTGTTAAGATATGTATGTTCAGTATTGATATATTCTTTTCTGTTTCCTTCGTTTTCTTTCTCTCTCAACCTTTCGTTTTACGAGTTTTAAAATTGCTGTCTTTTCATCAGATCGCAATTTTTTTAATGTAAATTTTTAGCATTTTTACATATTGTTAACATTTTTTTTCATTGTGTCACTTAGAGAAACCAGCTCGTTCTTATCTGTAAATATTCCATCAGCTTCTCTCTTTTTCGATATGTTATGATTCTCTCCATTATTGCATATTCTTTTCCACGAAGTCAGGGTCAATTGATCGTAGCTTTTTTCATAAGGCAGTCATATCTGTAAAAGCATAGGTTTTAAAGGAATGGAAAAATAGTATACTTATTGGGTTTCTTGATAAAAGAAATGTTGGTTTTCATTTTCGTTTTGAACTGATTAATTGATTTTCATTTCAGTGTAATATTTACAAATACGATCGAAGTCATTCTTTTTACGAAAAAAATTCTATAGATATTGTGTAATTGAATAAAGGTTTCCAACTCGCCAAAAACTTATAGAGGCTGTGTTTGTCAAAAAGAACGGTGTCTTAACACAAGAAGAGACTTTCCGGGGTTTTTTCTTTATCCATATGCGAGAGTCGATGCACGTATTGCGTGATTTATAATCGTATTGCGTGCTATAAAATTAGAGGACGGAAATACATGCCACAAGTACTATAATATTAAGATTTTTCTGCCTCACTTCATATTTTTACTTTTCCTAGGGACTTCGTAGTCAAACTTCATTAAAATGTTATTTTGGATTGAGTCTTTGCAATTTGTACTTTCTCAGATGTAGAATATATTTCTTTAACAAGTAACGTAAATTATATAAATATGTTTAAAAGATGAAGCAAAAGATAGCTGTCTTCTAAATTTTCTGTATCAGAAATTCAACACTATGTGGGTGAAGTAAAAAGGAAAACAGTATTGGTTGGTGCACGTTAAGTTCTCAATAAATTCGACAATTCTGAAAAACCATTCTACATAGAAAATACAATGCATTTGATCACAAATTTGGGTATAGTGGTTCCGTTAAATAAAGATTCTACAATATTTGATCTAGTTTTGGGTGTGATGACATGTATATTTCAGAGTCCTAAGTGTCATGCGATGAGAAACATAACGTGTACAAAAATATTAATTTCGAAAGGAAATAAGTAGCATGCTTGTAAAATAATTTGGATTATACCAAAGCTACATAAGCTTCTAAGGGCCTGTTCCAGGTAAGTTTGCAAAATTGATTGGCATGTATTTAATAGGATTGGCATGTGTATTGACAAACTATTATATATGACAAACTACAAAAAAAAAAGTGGTCTGATACCAAAATGGTGAAAGTATCAGAGGAAGCAACATAGGCTCTGAGAAAATGTAGTTAAGACAAGAATTTTATCCACACAATCATTTAAAACCGAAATGGCGCATGTAATTGTAATAACAACGATATAATTAAAATTCGCTGCTAAAAAAGTATTCTCTTGAAATTTCCAAATTTTTGCAAGAAATACCAAATATTTCATCCCGCCCTAATCATTTGTGCAGTCATTATTACCGATGTAAATACTGTTTTCCAATATTACATATTTTTATTCATTTTTTACCTATCTGGATTCATACATTTTCTTTCTTTTCACCATAAAAATAATGTTATTTTAGAAAATTTGAATCAAATATTGCTCATTCAGCTATAAAAGTGCACCCCATATTCTTAAAAAATGTAGCAATTAAAAGGTGTAAAATAAGCATTAATAAATATACTTAAAAAAATTCTTGTATAAGTTATTTTCAAAATTTTAAAATAAATATGTGACAATGAAACAAAATTAGTGTTTTTGTATAGGCTAATTTTAGTTCAAAAGCAATTTCAATCAGATATTGTATCAAATCGTTGAACTTAGAATGTAGTTTTAATTTAATCTGTGTATCGCAAATGAAGTAAAGAGCCTCCATAAACCACAATATTTGAGGGTTCATATATAATTCAAGAGTAAAAGAATACATGCTAAAATGCATCTTTAATTATTTTTTTATCTTCCGGTAAAGATAATTAAAAATATCCTATGGCATATATACTGCCCCTACATACAACTTCTGAGATCTTTTTGTAATTCTTGATAGCTTTACCCTTTAGAGATTGGAATCGAATGGTCCAAATATATGCCTTTTCTCTGATTCTATTATAAAAAGATATACTATATATATGTATCATGGATGAATGCCATATTGCACGTTATGTGTTATGCATATATCAGGAGCATAGCGTGACTTCAGTTATTAAGCTTCCAGCCTTAAACTTGACTTTTAGTTAAACTAAACATATACTTTGCAATATTGACGAACTTATTGTAAAGTCATTAAACTTTGCAATAATCTGTGTTGCAAATTTTATTTTTCATAAATGAAAACATACATATTCAGTTGATACTTTTGTAGATGAATGACTTCGTATAGGTATAACGCATCAACTTAAAAAGACCTTTCTAATTCTTTCTACTTTTTCTTATTAGTCAGTTGCCACTACAATTTCTGCAGAATCTTCGCTTTTCTACAATCATCGCCCACATTCCGTTCTCTAAAGACTTGCTTTAGAATTCTCTCAATCCTACTTTTCTCAGAATGTCCTCTATTCTCTACAGCCATTTTTCATAGAGCGCCATTTCTTTTTCTGTTGGGTTGCTTCTCATAATTTTTATTAAATTTTTTTTCTTCCGTTTTTTCAATATGTCGGAGCTATCTAATTCTTCTCTATGCTATTTCGATAACGTGTACTAAATATTCATATAAATGGGAAATTTAGATGATTTTTCTCATACTCTACTCGTCGTTCTCATCAATGATCCCCATTTCCTTCGAAGAATACTTATTTCTTAGTGCTAATTATACACGAATGTACAGCACGATATTTATTTGGCTTACGATGATATTAGCAACTCACATAAATGAGGTAATTTAAATTTGAGTAGGTCATAATTCTTCAATGGTCCACTTTATTCAAATTGTATTGTTATTAAGGCACAAAATTTTGTCAGAATATAATTTTATGAATTTCATTAAACAATATTTTCTCAATACCTGAAGATTCTAATTAAGTTTTCAAAATAGATCCATTAAAAGGAGACCGATCTTCTAAATACCTGTTAAAAAGAAAATTTCTATTTCCATGTCAGGAAAGAAGGCTTACGAAGTATTCGTTAATTTTCACCAAGTATGCATTATGCTCACATCCTGCCAAATCCAGATATGGCCAACATCAAAGCAATTCTTCTCTTTTGATAGAAAGTCAGTTGTCCTTTCAAACTTGCTTTTCAATGCATCTGGCCTCCGTTGTGTATCGCTAGGGAGTAAACTGCAATTCAATAACTCCCTGAAATCTCCAAAGTCCAGGCTAGCTGTTCATATTATAGTGTGATTTAAATTTGCAATGTACGTAAATGTAGATAATTATCTGAAATCCTATTTATGGTTGGTATTTAGATATTTATATAGACATAAACAAAGAAGACTTGATGATCCCGGTTAAATATCGTATTATAGAATACAGTGAAGAGACAGTGCAGTTGACGAAGTTGAATGAGTTGTTCTCTCTCTATATCTCTCTCTCTCTCTCTCTCTCTCTCTCTCTCTTTCTTCCTCTCTGCAGTTAGGAAAAAGAAATGTTGAGGAGGATGAAGACAAACAATGCCAAGAAATGTTCAAGGAATGCAAAATTCTAGAGTAAAATGAAAAGCTATGGCAAAATTAAGTAGGATATGAGACAGCCAATGGGAAACTTCCACTAACAAATTATGTAATAAAGGGATTATTAAGTTGAACTGCATTTCATCAAAAGCATTTTAGTTCGAATTTTTGAGTCCATCTTATGAAAGTACAAGAAGAAAAGTAGTTGTCCCAGAACAAAGCTGGATACAAATTACTGATCTTTTTTAAGAAATGTTGAGTTGAAAATTAATCAAAATTATCTTTCATAAAATTACGCAAAAAAATACAAATATATATAAAACATTAAACCATTTATTCAAATTCTAAAATACACGTAACTAGGCCAACCCACTCGCTCTCCTCATTTTAAATACTTTTGTTTTTCATTTATTTTTTTTATTATTAGTCCAGATACTGCCGCTTTGTTCTTATTTATTTCTGCATGTGCTTACTTGTAAACAAAGTTGAAATTGTCACAAATGCCTCCACTATTCTTCACCTGCCACGCTCTAACCTGATATCGCCTGACAAGCTACGTACCTACCTGGACTTACACTGCCGTTGCCCCAAGAAAAAACTTCATTAAAAACTTTCCATCAACGCAACCAGGACAAGTAAGAATTAACAAGAACTCTAAAAATCTCCGGAAACCAATACACCATGTGATCGCTAACAATAAACTTTCCCATCCAAAGAAAATTACTACTTTTCAAGAACTTTATATTACCATAAACTGGAAAAAAAATACCACGAGGAACTTAATATTTGACTGAACATTTTTCTTTATGCAAACAATAAAATAATAAATATGTTGAAATCCAGCACTACAGATACAAAAAAAATATATTTTCAATCGTCATCATTAATGTAAGAATAATAGTTTTAATATTCATGTTTCCAGAAAAAACATTTAATAACTCAGTATGAAGTAATTTTTTTGTTTCTTTCGTTGTGAAATGTGATGAATTATTTTCTTCTATGTATTAATTACGTAATAATGTTATTACTTTTTTTGTCACATTATTCTATTAATTTTAGCCTTGTGAAAAAGATAATAGTTGGCAATTTAAAAATTTCTGCTTTACTTATTAATATTTTTACCTATTCATTATAGTTAATTTAAAAACAAATGCTTACAAAAGTTTCATTTAATGTTATTAGCGTATAAGTCTTTGTGAAGTTGTATTATTGTACTCCCGACTGGGTGAATCATAATGTTAAAGCACAGATGTAAGCCATTTGGCATTTGAACATTCCATTCCTATGGTTTCAAACTAACACGTGTTTCCCTGTTTCCTAAAATGTCAGCAACTTGTAATCCTCACTTTAAACTATCCTCTATGTTAGTATTAACCGCCTGGTTAGGAATTTTACTTCCCCCTTTTCTACCCTCTCTCTGTTTGTATCTAAAACCCAATATCCGCTTCAAATGTTAATAACTTTCTTCATATCCAATAGCCATCTGCAAATAATAAATTCTCCACAGCGAACCATCCAAATGACAGACTCCTATACACAACTGCAGAAGTAACTAGGCGAAAAATTCCTGGGGAATATATATATATCTATATCAACACCAAATAGTTTAAAATTGCAGGAAAGTCACTTGCACGTGCACTCTGCATATGTACTCGCAAACATTGGCTGCATTCCTCTTGAAGGGAGTGAAATAGCCTCGCTCACCACCAAAAAATAACAATTTGGCGATACTATATGGGCATTGGCGTCGTGCTTGTCACAAAGAAGAGAATTTTGCAAGAAACTTCAAGTCTGTGAGACACATTCGTTTTGGCACCTCTTATCTGTTAAGAGGTTAAATTGGGGCTCGTTGAAGTCCAAAAGTGTGGAGAGATATGAAGATTTTGGCCATTCCCTCTTACTAACATGTAAGTCTTACTAATTTTCTCCTTTTTGTAAATTTCCATTTCTCTATCTTGGTATCTCCATATGCAATAATTATGTCCTGTAATTATGTCTCTAGAACAAACCCTGTGGCAAAGGCTGAAGGGGATATTTCCCATTAATTTTTTTTTTTAATTCCCGTAGAATTTAATAAGAGAAAAAATGTGTTACAAATGTTGAAATTGTATTAAAAGAAATGACAAGCATGTCCATCATAGGGACAACATGTGATTAGAAATAAAGT
Organism: Dysdera silvatica; assembly: GCA_006491805.2. Classification (NCBI taxonomy): domain Eukaryota; kingdom Metazoa; phylum Arthropoda; class Arachnida; order Araneae; family Dysderidae; genus Dysdera; species Dysdera silvatica. Next base: position 40,967,270 of record QLNU02015003.1, on the reverse strand, counting down.
TGTAATAATATCTACTAAATAGGAAATGTGTGTTTTTGTTTGAAAACCTGAAGTTAAATTTTAAAATATATATCAATAAATAGTACTTTGTGTTAATTATGGATTCAGCAGGATTTTTTGCATTTTTGCTGGGCAACCAGAACCTGAAAGGTTTATTTAACGTATTTTATCTAAATTAGTAAGCTTATAAAATGAATATTTATAGCTAAGAATTAAATCGATCACCTGGCATTTATCCTTTTAATAAAAATCTAACTTAATAATAACAGACAATTATATATCAGGCAAAAGAATTACAACAGAAAGAGACCTTTAAGAATTACTTTTATAATCAAATAACAGATGGTGTGTAAAAATTGTAATTTAAACCTGGACCCATCTTTTTGAATGACTTGTAGAAATACATACACACACACACGGATGGATATATATATAAAAGCGCATATAGTTATGTGTAAAAATGTACACTGAAGTGCCAGAAAAACTGGTACAGGCGTGCGTATGCAAATAACGGAGCTTTGCAACCAATCAGCGTAACGCGATGCGGTCGGCAGCGCCTATATAAGACAAGAGATGTCTGGCAAAGCTGTTAGATCGGTTCTTGCCGCTACAATGGCAGGTTATCAAGATTTAAGTGATTTTGAACGTGGCGTTATAGTCGGCACAAGAGAGATGGGACATAGCATCTCCGAGATAGCGACAAAATTTGGATTTTCGCGTACGACCATTTCACGGGTATACCGTGAATATCAGGAATCCGGTAAAACATCAAATCCCCGACTGCGGTGCGGCCTTAAAAAGACCTTGAAAGAACGGGACATTCGACGACTGACGAGAATCGTTAAACGAGATAGACGTGCAACACTTCCTCAAATTGCCGCGGATTTCAATGCTGGGGCATCAACAAGTGTCAGCGTGCGAACTGTTCAACGAACCATCATTGATATGGACTTTCAGAGCCAAAGGCCCACTCGTGTACCATTGTTGACTGCACGGCACAAAGCTTTACGCCTCGTCTGGGCATGCCAACACGGCCATTGGACTGTTGATGACTGGAAACACGTTGCCTGGTCTGACGAGTCTCGTTTCCAATTGCATCAGGCGGATGGACGTGTACGGGTATGGAGACAACCTCATGAATCCATGGACCCTACATGTCAACAGGGGACTGTTCAAGCTGGTGGAGCTTCTGTGATGGTATGGGGCGTGTGCAGTTGGCGTGATATGGGACCCCTGATACGTCTAGAGACAACTCTGACAGGTGACAGGTACGTAAGCATCATGTCCGATCACCTACACCCATTCATGTCCATTGTGCATTCCGACGGACTTGGACAATTTCAGCATGATAATGCGACACCCCACACATCGAGAGTTGCTACCGAGTGGCTCCAGGAACACTCTTCTGACTTTAGACACTTCCATTGGCCACCTAAATCGCCAGACATGAACATTATCGAGCATATCTGGGATGCCTTGCAACGTGCTGTTCAGAAGAGATCTCTACCACCTTGCACTCCTATGGATTTGTGGACTGCCCTGCAGGATTCCTGGTGTGAATTGTCTCCAGGATACCTTCAGACATTAGTCGAGTCCATGCCACTTCAACCCTGCGAAGAGTAAAAATATTCTATAAAACTTCAAATACGAAGAAAAGAAGCATCATTCCTGCTCTCACGACCGAACGGTTAAGACAGTTCGTTACAAATGGAGGGACACTATTTCGTCTGTGGTTCAGATGACTTCTTTTCTTTTCTTCTATATACGTATATAAAGCTCAAATTTGAGCTAATAACATGGGTGACAAAAATTATTAGTCAGAATAGATATTGTCAAATTTGGAGCGCTGTTGGTACAATGTATCGCCATTATAGGAATACCAAGTAAAAGACCTTATATATATTACGCCTTATCTGAGAAGACAGTACCGCTTACGGAGCACAGTGGGACGTTTCGTGAATCTAGCTGGTCAAAAGTCTGGGTCAGTCACTGGTCACTGGTTAAAAGTGATTAAAAAATAAAGCTATTCTAACAGTTAAAATGCTTATTTACGCAATTAATATTACTTGTCTGAGATAGAAAATTATAAATATTTAAGATTAATTAATAAAAACTAGCTTGTACTTGTGTAATACATACCATCGTTCATTACCCATTACGTCTTCGCCATTGAGAAAAATCATTTCGGGAGTATTTAACTTGTAAGCACTCAGTAACATTTTGTATATTTAATAACGCTTTTTTACTTAAAAGAATTTGCTATTGACTGATATTTACATATTACAAGTATCTAACTAAAGAAATTATGTATTATTTTATACGGCAGATATCTATAATACGGTAAACGTGGATTAACTATAATAACAATTTATTCCATTTCTAAATCCCTTTCACTGTCACTACTGCTGGCATTGTCACTTCTTCTGTTATTTGTTAACCGTGGACTATGGTATGTTTGATCTGCAAGTGGGGAAGTTGTTTGGCGTTTTTACTTAGCTCGGTTTTTTTTTTCCTGAGGAGTGGCCGAATGCTACTTGTTAGGGGATCAGATGTAATACGAAGATTATGAAAAATGTCCATGTTTGTATGAGTTCTGGAATCTTTTCTTGAAAATCCTTCCCTAAACATTTTGAACTCTTCACGGCGGCTTTCCTGAACATCTTCTAGAAGTTCCCTTATTGGCAAAAGGAAAAAATTTATAATTTTAGGCCCATACATTAATACTTCATGTACTGAGATTGGCGTAGAGTACCATTTATATAGTTTTGCAAAATATGTTGCTGTATCAAATGCGAACAGGTCAATAACATAACCTGAAGCCAGTTCTTGAAGGACAATACTGAATTTATGAATCAACTCTTTATCAATAAGAGTAATATGTGATGAAATCAGAACAGTTTTAAAAACTTTCGAGCAATATTTCTGTCATTCGTATTTTGTAATGGTAATTTACCATTACTTGTCAGATACGTATCCAACTGAGCACTTTGAATGCATTTATATAGGATGCAAATAAGAACTGAAGTACTTCGCCCTCCTAGGAAGTCCTACGTTAGCAAACGCCATGAGATTGACGTCATGTAACTGTATAAAGTTTGTGCTTGCGACTACTACATGACTGCTTCGACATACAAGTCGTTTCACTTTTCACTTGCTTTTATTTTGCTTTTGTTTTTCTTCGCTTCGCAGCGACTGGCTGGCTCCAGTAGTGGGCCAGGAGAGCTCTGGTTGCGTAGAATGTATCGAAACTGCGTAAGCACTTATCTGTGAGTTATAAGTTAATCGTTGCTAGTCCTAATATATGCTTAGAAGGACATGGCCTAGTTTCTTCCGAAGTATATACAATTTACGTCGTGGCTGTTCGTGGAATTCCGATTGTAAAGGTTCTTCGGAACTTCTTTCTGTTGGGGAAGCAAGTCGTCGGTAGCCTAGTCGACGTTTCTCTTTGAGCCTCTCATAGTGAAGGACTGGTGGCTGCTTGGACCCTAAGGAAGTAGCTGTATGTGTGCTGGCTGGATTATCCTGGGAAATGGGTTGATACTGAAGTCTGGACTGACGGAGCTACATTGCAACGATAAGTACTTTATTTATTAACTTTATTAAGTGGGATTTCGGGTGAACCGTTAGGGCTTTCATGATTCTTAGTTATTTGTGTAATATGTTTTGAATTGGAATTTGAATGTTAATTTAGAATATAGAACTTGCACTGCATTAGCATACGTAATTTTCGATTAACCTTAAATTAAGCAGCCTTGTAGAAATTTAGCGTAAAGTGTTTGTAGATACGTAAAAATAATTTTTGACGGAGGAAGATACATAGTATACTTTTAGGTATCTGTTGCGAGGAATCTTGCCTAAGTTTGTGGTCGGATTAACCGTTACTGCTGAGTCCTTAGCTCCTGTTCGATTGACAATGGGCTAAGAGGCCCAGGTTAGGAGATTTGTTTAACTGTTAATAATTATAACGTTTTGTTTAGATATTATTACTTTTCGAAAGTTTTAAGAGAATTCATTACTTATTCCAACCTCTTTCACCCTGGAGGGACTCCACGTCTCGATAACCCTGCAAGGCTTAGAAGATATCCTTGTTGGAAGTCACGTAACCTTTGTCGAGAGTTTCCTCGTTGTAATTAGGGAATTTGCCCTAATAAAAGTTGATGAATCTGTAAATTGATTGATCGTGTTTTGATCGGCGACTCGGTAATTGTTGTTTTCCGTAAATTGGAAAGGACCCGTAAATGATAATATATGTGATGTCTCGTGACTGATAGAATGCTACAATCGAGGTGAAAAAAAAAGGCATTATAATTTCCACCACCTTGCTTATGACAACCTATAAGAAGACCAGTTTTTGAACTAAATCTAATAATTATGCCATTCTTTGTAGAAACCACGCTGTCTTTTTCTTCCTGCCTTCGAGCTTGCCACTTCTTAATTTTGAGTTTGTGCGAAATGTGAAATAGACACTTCATAAATTTGACACACCCGTGAAGAGTTGACAAACCCCATGGAAAGGTTTTTTCATTGCATTCTCTTTTTCTTACCTCGTCCAAATTATTCATATCTTTGACAGTGGCCCCACAGAAGTAACATTTCTGAGTCGGGCAGTTTGATGCCAAAGAGTTACACACCTAATCATCAAACATTATCTCAAAAAATTACGATTTTATAGAAACTGTGTGCTTCAATATTTTTGTGTTTGAGATTTGGACTTTATTGATTTGTTTCTTTATATGAATTATTTCTTTGCCGATCTTTTATTTCCATTTATTTTGCGAAATGAAATTTAATTGATCTGCAAAATTTAGTTGATGACGTTCGTGGATTTTGCCAAAAAAATTTCTTCTGATCTTCGGTATTCTCTCCAATTAACTAAAGTGGTGCAAAAAACGATATTAAAATACTGGAATCGTCAAAAAATCCTTTCAAAACCTGCTGCCTGTAACGATTAGAACTTCCACATCCATCACATCCCCATTTAAAAGTAAATATATGATCAGAAGACCTTTTTTCCCTCGTAAAATGATTTAAAGTAACATTTTCAATTATGAAACGTTTACTAATTGTCAGATCTACAATCGCTTGTAGCTTAATTTCGGCCATAGTTTCGGTTTTCAGCATTTCTGAAGGCGGAGGGTACCAAAGTTTCCTGGCTTTAGAAACCATGTAATATGACGGGTAACGTTTTGCCCCCATTTCCATTGTCCTTTGCACAATTAAATTTATTTTTTTAAGCTTTTAAAAAACCAGCAAAGCCAATGTCCATCATAAGAGCATGTAGATGAACTTTTTCGTTATTTTTTACATTACACATTTTTTTTTAATTCTGGTTACTCGTTTTGGTGAAGATTATAATGTTTTTTATCATTAGAGTTATATTCTTTTATATATACTTATATATTCTTTATATTCTTTTTCCCTGACTGCTTCAACTTATGTGGGTAGCAAAACAAAGTTCGTATAAAGGTCGCTCTACTAACAGTGATTTTACTTTTCTTATTTTAGACTTTGACCCACAAATTGAAAACGATTTAAAAAGCCAGCCAACATCTGATATTGAAAAGGCGCGGAATGTACGTGTTAAAAGTTTTATTGTACCTTCCAGCCAATGTTCATGTTTGAATGATAATCTCGAGTAAGTGCGGTTACATTGCACCCAGTACCGTCTAAGAAGTTTCAAAAAAAGACTCCAAAATCCGAAAAAATTCCTCTTAAAATATACATGACATACTCTTTACGTTGAATTTAGTTTTGATAAATTCAGAATTTTCAGAAATTTCGGGGATATATAGTTATTCTCCTTTAGCCTTTCCACAAGCTCCCTCTTCTTTATGACGATTTTGCTCCCTAAAACAATAAAATAAGGTACCGAATTAATGAAGCAAAAAGGAGTAGCTGAAATTGAGTAAATTACAAACTACATTAACCATAGCACCCGAATATTGTTCAAGTTTCAAGTTCCATTAGGTTTCTGAAAATCTGGAGCTTAATGAATTATCACATTTTCGAAAATTTTCCTTTTTTCTGTTCTTCAATTGTAAATTTTTTCACGGCTAAAATATATTGATATATAATATTTCAACCAAACAATGTGAAAATACATACCTTTGTCTTTGTAATGCATGATTAAGACAAGAAAAACCCATAATTTATTTTGCCGCTACAATTACAGTTTACTTTTCACATTTACTGATTTACTTCGTGGCGCAAGCTTCAGATTCGCCGGTTATTTATTCGAAATATAGGCTTTTTTCTCTATAAATTCACATCATTCCAATATCACTGATTAATACTCTTGTGTTTGCACTTGTTTTTGTTTAACTTTTCCTTGGGTAATTTTTAGACTTTTGACCACCTAGATTACATTAGACGTCCCACTGTACGGCGGCCACTTTTCTCAATCCATCTCTAACTGCTAAGCAACAATAAATTGAGAGAACTGAAAAGGAAAAGGAAACAAAGCAGATTGTGACTTGGCTGTTAAATGGAAATGGTGATATTGTTCCATAATTATTTTTATTTCCTCAGAGACCGCGTCATTTCAACAAATATGGATTACACGACAATGGTATAATTATCGTATAATAGTGCTATAAAGGATAAGAATATACATACTTCTCTAATGGACAAGAATCGTATACGATTTCTAGTTATTCAATCACCTCGTCGCATCAATTATTACCGGAACCTGTCGTAACGAACGTGACATGACTATCGCAGGATAATCCTTGAGCCGATAGGCGTAAACTGGGGTGGAGGAGGGCAAAAATACAAAAACTCAAAATTATTTGTGAAAAAGTACGATTTTGTCTATTTTCTAAAAGCAGTTGGGGGGTGGCAAATGCCCCCGTCAGATTACGCCTATGCTTGAGCCTATTGTGTCGCTTTTTTTTTTGTATCTCGGTAGCATATGAGTGCTCCCATTTGTATATATTTTTTCACGTGAATGAGTTAAATTAATTTATGGGATATTCTTTAATCTGTAGCATTTTGCCATAGTGTGTGCTTATTAATAATGCATTATATTTCATTTTGATTTTAAATAAACTGTAGAGAAAATTAAAAACTATGTGACCTTATTTAGAAATTAGAAATAAACGTTGTGAAAGAAATGACGTCGTGTTGTAATGATAGGATTTTTTTTAAAACGTCTTTAGATTGTTTAGTATCAAAAAGCTAAAATTTGGTTTTGCATTCGTAATTCAATTACAATATTTCGACTTTGATCTTTAAGGCCAGTACCGTTTGTTGTAAGAAAATTGTTTTCCCCTGTCCCAACCACGTCACGATACACTATAAATTTTAAGTGAACTTCAGGAAACAGTTTTAAATCTATTCGCTTATGAGAAATGAGGTCAATAGCATTTCCCTCTTTCCCAGTAGTACTTTAGAGAATATGGTTCCCTTAATATTTAATGATTTGAAGACACTGTAGGTCGCGTATATAAAATCTCTTCTGGATGACTTTCAGGTCCATTTTTTAGAAACTTGGTAATATTTCGCTCATTTTTCATAAATTTGGTAATACTCCGCTTATTTTTTATGTATACCTTTCATTTATTTGTAGAAATTAATATTTGTCTCCTTTTCGTTTTATTTTATACCATCATAGTTTTTATTTGTTTACAGTAATTTTATCTACGGTATTACTTGTCTACAATACTGTATCTATATAGTTTGTTGAAAGTCTAACTATGGGCTGTCCATAAGAAAAACATTATGAGGTACATATTGTTCATAGGCCCTGCGGTGGCGCAGTGTGGTAACGCGTTCGCCTAGTACGCCGTTAATCCGGGTTCGACTCCCAACAGTGTACAAAGAACGCTTACTCAGAGATCTCATAAAAAGATCGCACTGCTCACTGTAGTCCGGGGTTTGGTTCCCTAGGCCATAAGAGGTTCGGATTCCTCGGAAAACAGTAGGTCCCGGCGCAGCATGACCATTGTAGTCTTTGAGCCGTAAAACCACAAAACAAACAAACAAACATTTGTTCATACCATTCTCATTCCAGTTCTGTTTATTTAGTAAACGTATTTATTTGCGTATAAATATATAAATCCTAATAATATTTTTATTACCTACTATTTCTTTAAAAGGCTAGTAACGATTAGTCCCCTATGGAAAGGGTGCCTACGTATAAAATAAATAACCTATTTAAAGAATATATAAAATTTAATGCTAGATACTTACTGTGCATTATTTTCGCTTATTTTTAACATAGCTCTTTAACAGAAATCTATTTTCAAAAATTTATTAAAATCTTGATTATTTATGCAACTTTTAGTTATGCATGCTTACTCGAACGCAACTATTATATTTAAACATTCACAATATTTAATAAATTTGTCGATCAATGTCAAACAGGTTTTTTAATCAAAGATTTACGACACAAAAGGTGTAGTAAAAAATAGAGATTTTCAGATTGCTTACAATATAAAATTCATTGGCTAATTTTGCTGCCTTCGTTCAAACGCGTTTTAGGCTTCAATTAAATGTTTCATTAAAGATCCATAAATGAAAAAATAAAATTAGTTGCTGCAGGAGTAATTTCTCATGAAAAAAACATGACTGTTGACGAAAGAAACGATGAAACTTGTCTTCGGGGCTGAAAAACGAGTATCTTAAACATAATGAATCAATCATTAATTCTTGCTGATATACATCCTGAAAGCCCCATGGAGAAATAGTGAGAGAGAAAGGGCGGGGAGAGAGAGAACCTTCCATAGCTTAATTAGTAATACTTTCGCTCAACGTTTCGTTAATCAAAACTCGACTTCCAACAATGTCAAAGGAAAACTAAATCGTATCCATTAACTGCCCAATGTAGTCAGGAGATTGGTTCCCTAGGTCAGAAGAAATTGCGATTCTTAGGGAAATTTTAGGTCCATTGACCTACAATGACGTAGTGGTATTGGATCCACCTATTGTGCCATTAAGCCCTATTCGACTTCCAATGGCGTTCTGGAACGTCTGCCCGTTTTTTGCCCACTCTGGGTCATAGGTCTTTCGCCATCAAAGCTTGGGATTCCTTGGAAAACTATAGCTTCTGACGCAGCACGAATTTGCTGTTCTTGCGCCATAAAGAAACTGCGCTGAAAAATGAAGAATGAGACCGTTAAGTCGGCTCCCCTCTAAAGGAAATCAAAGATGTCAAGGTCAGTTTCACGTCATGGGGAAGTTGATAAGAAAGAATACGATAATATGGTGACAATGGAAAGGAAAGAAAGAATGCGGTAGTGTTGGAATTATGGATAAAAAGGGGATGCGTTAATATGGAAAATTATAGCTAGAACTTTCCTTTTCTGTCTTCCGCTAACAAGTTAAGCCAAATTTAAAAACACCTTGTATATATCAAACACTGCGCTTTCCCGAGGGTCAGAATAAGATACCCTGCTATTGAAGTATATTGTCAATATTTTCAATAAAGCAGTTTAACATTGGAACTCAACATTCACTTCTCAAAAACAGAGTATCAGTATTTTCAGGAAATATAATATGATATCAAGATTTTCAATAAAATGCAGTGCTGAAAACTGCATGCCGAAAATACATAGTAGAAAAATTGGTATCATTAAAACAATAGGAAATGCTTCTCTAAAACAGAATGTAATATCAATGGTTTCATCATAACCGAGAATATGATATCTAAGACTACGAAACTACATCTGCCTTTAAAGGGGCACATACCCCTTAAGTGTTACGAAATGCCTTCTGATAGGCTGAAGTTCAACATTCTATAACTTTTAAAATAACACATATCCAAAAATAAAAATTTGCACATAGGATTATTGTATTATGAGCTTACTAAAATCATTAACAAAATGTATTTACATATTGCTATTTTTTTATAATAAATCAAAATATTATACTAGATTTTGCTCGTTAAAATTTTTAATACCATTTTGCGCGCATAATATAATTGGTTGTTATTATCTAATTACCAAAAGTAATGTGCTAAATGATAAATAATGAGTATAGCATTCAACTAACGAAAAATCTTAAGAAAATAATGATACTTAATATTTTTTAAAACAATAAAAAATAAAACTTTTAAAATTTGCCATTTTTTCAATATTAAAATGCATCTAGATAAAAATATTATTACTTAATCTCTTATCTTTTTCGTCATTTTATTAATTATGCATGGCTACAAGAGTGTGCTAATTTTTATTATACTAGTGTAAAAAGTTTTTTAAATATCTTGCGCGCAAGGATAAAATTTACTGTTTTGAGAAAAACGCGTTTAAAGAAAAATATTTGTCAACATTGGAGTTATTATCTATTTGCATCAACCTACCTTCATAAACTTGTTTAGAATACAACAGACGAGTATGTAGAACCTTCCTTGGATGTTATAGTTTTAAGTTTTTTGCAACTTCTGTTAGCTTTCCACCTAATTATAAGTTTTCGCAGCGGTCTTGGAGCGGCGATCCAAATACGATATTTGTTTTTTGTCCATTATTTTTTTAATATATATAAAAATGTTTAATTTCTTGCAATTTTTACCATGTATTATTACAAGAGCATGACAAATTTCATTACAGCAGCACAAATGAAGTTGTAAATATCTTGGGCACAAGGGTGAAATATACAGTCTTGAGAGAAACACGTAGGGAGCACATATCCCTGGCCTCAAAAATGTCCCAAAACAGCCCAGATTTCAACAATTTATATTAAAATAACACAAACTCAGGTATGAAAAATTGCATGCAACATCATTATACAGTTTCCCTTCATAAAATGCTAGCAAAATATATCTGTTGCCATTTGTTTTAAATCAATGACAACGTCATCACCCATTCATCAATTCAAAATGCTATATTAATTCCTTGCGCGCATGATAAAATTGATTGTTGTTGCTAAAAAACTAAAAGCAAAGTTTTGTATTACAAACCTGTTTTGATGAAGCTTCTTCAAAAAGCACCAGACAAGTATGAGGGTCCTTCGGCATGCTTCACAGCTTCAGCTGCACCTAATTTTTGGCGTCTTTTCACTTGATGTCGGCATTTTGTGACATTGGTTGCACGACATAGGGAGTGTGAAATTCGTCGTCCATCAGCTTTTATTAAAATACGACTTGCCTGCACTCCAGGTTGGATGTCAAAAGCCTTCATAGTGTGGAGACGTCCTTTACCCCCTTCATTGAACTGAATTATGGCTTCATTTGTAGCGATGTCTACAATTCGACGTCCTGACCCGGACGTTTTGGGGCAAAACTTCCAAATCATTGAGTTGAGAGACTCATTTGGATTTTGAGTCCTCCCTCCTAAGCAACAACTCAGTAATTTGGGATGGGACAGGTCGTTGAAAATCAGTTTTATAAACTTCATGATAGCCTGAGGTAAAGATTGTTTATGGCGAAATATCCCAGTTGCTTTTTTTGTAATAGCTCGCTGGTAAGCACACCACGATATGTTTCCTTTGGGGCAAAAATGGTGCAGTGGATCAGCATCACTTGATCCTTTATGGAAGAAGACAGCCCATACTGCTTTCCTCATCGCACTTAAATTGTCCTTATGCTCCTTGATTGCATTCCCATAGTAGGAACTGAGTTGGTCTATCTCTTTATCAGTGAGCCGGCCTTTTCCTCCAAGACACTTGCCATCTTCTAATTTCTTTCCAGACATATGTTGTTTCATTTTCCTTAGCCTGGCTCCCATGCGCTTCTGAATGTGACCAACACATTCAATTTTTTTAATGTCTACATCATCGTATGGCTGTAAATTCCTTATGGATAAAAATGTTTTTGAATCCCCGTCTCCTATATATCCACTGTATTTAACATCTCTTAGTGCCCCTGATCGTTCAAATATACGGCACATGCCTACCGCCTCCATACTTCCCGATGAACCCGTATGGTTCTTCAAACATTCAAGTTCGTGTAAGGCCTTCCATTTATCGAAGTTTGGACCACGTCGAATACCTTTATATGCATCACACCCCTTGCAAAAAGTTGACATTACTTCTTTATCGATAACTTTCACACACTGTTCACCAATAACAGTACACACACCTACCAAAGACATATACCCTTTGGTTTTCCAGGTACCGTCCCCACTAATGATGATGTTCGATGACCCTGTAAGTAGTGCCTCATCTTCCGCAGCCTTCTTCATGGATTTTGTGGCAACTTTCGAGGTGGCTAATTCAAGGTGTTTGATTTGTCGATTATACGACCCTTCTGCATTTGGCTGTGGCAAATCCATTACAGCACAAAACATATTCATCCCCGACAATCCCTGACCCAGACATCTCATGGAATATAAAAACCGACGGTTTATTTCTGCAACAGCATTCTTCGGGCCAATAAATTTACTGCTGAGAAAAGAACCGATTTGTCCACAGCTTGAGCAATTCAAAATAAATTTAGATGCTAGTCCACTGGTAATTAATTCACTGATGGTAATGCTGCAACCACATACCTTGCAAGAAAGGAATTGTTCCAGGGCCTCAAACATCAGACCCTTATCCAATATTCGGTACCCTTCAAAAGTTTGATCTACAGGAGAATCTTCTTCAAAGCACAGCTTTAATTTTTTGCTCGATGTGCTTTCGTCCAGCATTTTATGATTTCGTGTATGTACATTTCCGGTAAATTTTCTTTTTTTTGGCCGTGTTCCGGATGCACGTTTTTTAGTGGGAATAACATTCGCCATAACACTGATAATATATAGATAATATATAGAGTAAGAGAAACGACAAAATATAAATATATGTATTAAAAAAGAAAGAAAATAGGATTTCAAAACCTGGATCGCAAAAACGAGGTCAAAAAACCAAACGTGGAACAAGCAGCAGGCAATCGCAAAAGCGTGGTTTGTTTTAGGGAACACTGGTTTGTTTACAAACATAAAGTGCGTAGAGTAGTTTACTTCATTTGTCCTGCATCTGTTGATAAAATAAGAAAGTATGTATGTAGACACGTCTCCTACAATGCGCATAAAATTCTTAAACGAATACATGAATACGAAAACATCGAAACTAAATGTAAACAAACTCTGCGTCCCTTTAAAATGATATCCTTGAAGATTCAGTACTCTTTAGATTTTTTTTCGTAATTCAACTTCTAATGTAAATATTTTTAAACGGTTGGTCTTAAAATGGTCAGAAATATTTGGGCTTTCTGATAAAAAAAAAATAAAAAAAGGTAAATTTTTGAAACTTTATGGGCTATGTGCCCCCTAAGTTATGTTACATAGTCTGCAATTGTATGAACGATGCCGAATCTGCAATATTATATTTAATTACTGTTCACTTCGTGTCAAAGAAATATATCATTAATTTTGACGAAAAGTGGTTCTGCTTTGGCCACGAAATTAGATACGCATCATTATGACCTACAATACAGAAAATATTTTTTATACATGACAGGCATTGCCATTGCGTTAATAATTATTGCTGAAATTTTTGAAATGTAAGTTATATCATGTTCCAATTGGTTTAATTGCTCGCAGAGCCCATGGCTCATCATATTTTGATTCAAACAAAGCCACGTGAAACAAACAATGAAATTCGGGAACAAAATAAATATCCACCAAATGGTTCAAAGTAAAGGCGTTCACCGGTAATGTCAGGCTAAGTAGAGAATTGTGGACTTCGCTACTGATTCGTGCAAGTTAGCAACTTAATGCAATATATGGCAGTGTAGTAACAATTTATTACAATATAAGACGCAAGGATTTTTACATACGTTCAGACTACAGGAAAAAGAATTGCTTAAACTTAAAGAGATATGTGACAAAGGGGATCCCTATGGTATTTTAGTTTATGTGCTTCTCTGCGATGCAAGAATAAAACAGGTTCTTTTGCGCCTGGACCTACAGCTTCCCTAGTTATTTAAACTTTTGCTGTCAAGGGAAACTAAACCTCGAATTACGTTGGGTAGGAGGAAGACCCGTGTTCCACGGTACCATTTACAATTTTGCCGCTTGTAGGTTCTGATATATTTTTACACTTGTAAGCTGGCATATTTTGCCTGTCAGTCTTACCACACGCTACTAGAGACATAACAGATACTTTGGCGCATTTTTGAAATTCTTAATTTGACACCGCTGGCGATTATTTCAAATCCGTATTTTCAGAAGTGTTCGCGAATTTGGCGCATTTTGAGCCTTTCTTAAGGCGGCGCCCATAATAGCTCTCGCTTTGTTAATGCGCAGTTACGCCTCGAAACCTAACAATTAAACATTAATAATTCAATTAGCCGCCAAAATTCAGCGCCGTCTTCGTAAACTTCTTGGGGCAAACCTTGAGTCGACAATTTGCCGCCATTAAACATTTGGCGCCACAGGCTTGAACCTACTTAGCGTATTCGTAAATGCGCCATTGGCACCATAGACACAGGAAAATGGCAATATAGATCAGGGTTGTCCAAATACGGCCCGCCGGGAAGAGGATAGGCGACCACAATAAATTAGATACTGTGGAATTTTATTTTTGATATCCAGTTATGTGGTCTATTGCTGTTTTTTATGAAACTCAGTGAAACTGATGGCCCGCAAGATCTGTGAAAATGTTTCAAGTGGCCCGCTACTCGAAAGGTTTGGACAACCCTGATGTAGATGAATGCGTTGTCACCACGCTACCGTAAGGCAATGGACGCATTTTTCTTGTAGATCCGGGATCTTAGTGCCTAACTAACCTAACCCCGGGCTACAGTGAGCATTTCATCACTATGCGCCTTTTAATTTATGGTAAATGTCTGGGTTTGGTACCGTTGGTAATCAAACCCAGAATTAATATCGTGCTAAGTAAACGTATTATTACGGGCCTATCTTAGGGCCATTATTGTATTTACTACAGTTCTCAAATGACAATTTCATTTTCTATCGTGTCTGACTATAGACCTTTTATCCTATATAAGCCAGAGCGTCTGCGAGGTTACTCTCGTCGTCGTAATATGTTTGTACGCAAATTTTCAGACAAATCAAACGAGAGGTTCGTAATTTCATTTTTCTTCTGAATATTTCTTTTTATCCATTGTCGTTTATGTATTCCATTGACATAACGGGCCACTGTTTAACCGAGTAGCAATTTATTACAAATGCTTCCCCTAAAGAAGCCTTGTTTGTAGGTTTCACTGAAATTCAATATTGAATGTCCACGGTGATGAATACTCGGATACCTCAACAAAAACACTTTCTTCAGACGTAAAGATGATTTTCATTTCCTTCTAACTCTTGAAAGAAAATTCTGACGCCCATTAAAAATGTATTTTTTAATTTTAACCTTAATGTTGGCAAAAATGAAAAAAATTTTCGTATTTGTAATTTCAACATTTGAATGCTGTTCTTAAATTACCGCAAGAGAGTAAGTAAATAATGAAAGTTTTGGGCTGCGTTAAAAGTAATTTAAGTTCTTTGGAGTATTCCACTTTTTGCTGAACACAACTTCAATGATTAAAGTCCGTTCAAACAATAATTATTTTCGTGGAAGTTTCGTCTTTTTAATTTTTTGAATCCTGTATTTACTTAGACGAAACAAAACGTCGAAAATAAACATAGGTAATCAAAATTCTGATGT
This sequence comes from Dysdera silvatica, assembly GCA_006491805.2. Taxonomy (NCBI): domain Eukaryota; kingdom Metazoa; phylum Arthropoda; class Arachnida; order Araneae; family Dysderidae; genus Dysdera; species Dysdera silvatica. The sequence continues at coordinate 40,951,748 of QLNU02015003.1, read as the reverse complement.
CTTTTCGAGCTCAAATATTAAATCCGCATCTGAAAATAAATTAGTTTAAAGATTTTGAAGTACATGTTCTTACTTCTGTTTTCCATTTTTAGCTTCAAACATTCAACACAAGCTGCAGGATTTCTCTCTCTCCCTCTCTCTTCGTAAAACTAGTTTTGGGTGTTGTCGTCAAAGTTGCTTTCTCCCTGTGAGATGTCATAAAATGATTAATCGCGAAATATATTTTACTAAGTGTAATATAAACCTGATCGGTGCATCGTAGCCATGCCCGAAATACATGTTGAGGCATTTTTATGTTAGGTTTTTGTATTTGTTTATTTCATTTCGCATTATATGTGTAGAATATATACTATATATATATATATATGATAGCAATAAAAAATTATCACATAGCAATGAATAGATACGAAAGTAAAGTGGTTCTGTTAAAGAGTACAATCTTTTCACGACTGCAAAATTGGCAAAATTTCAACTCCTGTATTTCCACTTCTGCTTGCACAGCATAACGCTCATATACTGCATTTACCGGAAGCTCCAATGCAGGGGCAGAATCCATAATTTACAAATTTTCAAACAGTTTTAAAAAAATCTGTTCTGTAAATATCCAAACAAAAATAACAACGGATATTTCTTGTGCATCAATAGAACTTATTGTGATGCCTAGTCGCTGCTCTAGCTTTGACCACTATCCAGAGAGGTTCCCTTGTTAGGGTTTTTCAAATATGTATTAAATTTCTTTTTAAGTTAGAAAATTTTATACGTTCATTAGTCTAGCCATTCAATGCATAGAGGGGTACAGGTTAGAGAGGTTTCCAGAATACCGAAAGTGCACGAACGGACTACTTTAATTCTTTACGAAATATTTCGCTCGTGACGTCACACAGACGCATAGTTCCACCCATTGGAGCACACATGAGGGGCAGAGGGGGCTTCAGCCCCTTAGCGTCTAAAAATTTTATTTGCTCGAACCTGCTATGCATTTACTTTCAAAAGTTTTACAGTCACATTTTAAAATAAGGTACTTTTTAGCTCATTACTAATTGTCAAGCAGTATCAATTATTTTTGTAGCGTTTTGGTATCTTGTACATTCACTAAAATTCTCGACAGCTTTGAGAAGGAGGTAATAATTTTTCTCTGCCCACTAAAAGTGCTCATTAATTGCTCTCTGCTCCCCTAAATATGCTCATTAATTGTTCTCTGCCCCTCCGCTAGAAGTACTCATTAATTGTTCTCAGCCCCCTCCACTACATGTACTCGTATAGGCACCCATGGTCCCACCCGATTTTCACGAGAACGAGAGGACAAATGTTACTAGCGGCGTAATTTAAACTCACTTCCGCAAAAGAAAAATTACCTTAAAATGTATAGCAATAGCTAAATTAATTATATTAATACATATTGATGATGTTAATCCGAAACCTTTTATGGTTTGTGCAGTTTTAAATTGCGCATTAAAATTACATTAACAAATACACATGATATTTAAGAAAATTCGCTTAATTTCCTACAAATGAGAGCCCGTCGATATACGCATATTAATGTTAATCTAGTTTTTTTTATAAACGCATTTGAAGAGTAAAGAATCATAATATGTTCACTTTCTTATAAGAATTAATAATCATATTTACATTTCCACCGAATTTCGCAAAATCATTTAAGTCAAATATGATTTTTAAGATATTTAAATCCGGAGGGATGTTGAGTAATAACGGTTTAAATATAACGTGGATCGGCTAATGCATATTACCTAAAAATGTGTTTTTACCTTCTTTTCCAAAATTCGTTAAAAGGAAAGTTATTTGAGGCTTTAGCAAACAAAGAAGTTCGTTTCAATTATGTATAAACATAACTTTAATTAATTCGCATGCACGTCTTGGAAAAACTAACATAAAGAACTGACTCATCAAATAGAATCGAAACCAGATTTTAATAATTAATTACTGAAGAAAATATTCAATAACTGTAATCCTAGTATTAAATTTCGAATTTCGTAACCCTACTTTTAAATCGAAATATCAGTTCTACGATTAGTTAAGTAGTCACGTGTGGTATTTGCTGATTCTCAAATAGTGTTCTGGGGAATAGCCTAATAATTTTTTGCGTAAAAACAGCTTTTACGTTAAGTCGTATTTCTTCCTTTTTACACATAATAACCTGTATTGATAACTATAAAACATGATACTTATTAAATTGTAAATAAATTTCTTCATTTTAAAATATAAATACGTATTAATTATTGTTACAAGTTAATTATTTATTTTTAATAAAAAGTTATAGTAAATAGAAATACCAACTACAAATATATATTTTATTGAATGAAAAATATATAATTTTAGTTACTATCATGAAATTGGAAATCTGTTTTAAAATACTATATATGATTACAAAAATAAAATCTCTTCAGCAGTAGTAAAAATTGCCCATCTTAGTAATTACAATAAATACAAAATCTTCTCTGAACAAATAATAAGAATAATAATACTTAATATTCTATAAGATATGTTGTTACCCAGAAACTGTTTTCAAGAAAAAACGAGTGTTTGAAGATAATTAACAATGCTGGGTTGCTATGTTCCTCTTCTTGTAAGATATTATTACTCTTCTCAGGGCTAACACAATTGTCAAATAATGGTGAATACACAAAGCCTCCGGTGTGAGTTTTTGGCGATTTTTCGTGCGGGATTTATTAAACTTAATTATTTTTGACACCCACGTTTGAGTTCAACTAGAGCGCTTTCGTTATAGGAGAAAAAGAGACATCATGCTCGACCTATATTCAAACTAAGGCCTTTTCGTTGAGCACGGCGAGGCTTAACCTCTATGCCTTGTTTTACCAAAGCATACACCTTATTACATAGGCATAGAGTTGTATGGGCTCCTTCGGTGCCAATTCCCCCAATAAATTAAAATAAATTGTAATTTTAGGCCTATATATATTTTTATGTATAAAATATGCAATGTAAACTTATGGGACCCCAGAACAATGTTTAAAACTCTACTCTTATTGATGGTCAACCTTCCCAACAAAATAACGCACTACAAGCAACATATTGATTGCACTATTAATTTGGAAGAGAGCGCTTGCATAAATAGGTCTTTCATTATCTTTGCCTATAAAAATCTAAACCAACCGTATATCAAGTCTAACTTCCGTTTACAAATAAGCCTAAATTTATCTAATAAACACTTAAAGAATACCTCTCAAAGAAAACAAGATTCTTATTGATCTCAATCCTTTTATTTAACAGAAATTAATTAGTAATCCGAATTTACATTTTTCTCAAGTTAATAATTTTTGTAATTGGGAAATATGCGTGTTTGCCATATATGTAGATATAGTCGATATACCGTTTACTAGTGTGAACCTACTGGACAAGTTTTATTATGACTAGTAGCGGAAATTGAGTAAGAATTAGAAAAATATATAAATAAATAAATAGATGAATAAATAAACAAATAAATAAATAAACAAAAAACAAATTTTAGTAAGAAATCTACCGCGCAATTTCTTGCCGTCACATTAATAGGGATCTATAGGAACGGGATTGGAAAGTACATGCAACATTAAACACCTTATTAGAAGTGCATGAGTAAGCAAGGTGATGTAACGAAGTTTGGAATGTTTATAATAATTTTATATGTGCCTGACTCTTTCTGTCTCTATGTTTTTATAATATGCTTTTTCATAAGGGCTTCCTTAAAAGCTATAGATTAACGTATTCTAAATGACTGCGTTTTTTCTTTTATTTCTTTAAATGAATCCCAATATGCATCCGAGATACATCATTTTCAGTTTTTTTATATGTTTTCGTGTATTTTTATGGCATAAAGAGGAACTGCTATAGAAGGATTTTCGCACTTCATTTATTATTTCACATACTTTTGCAGAAAATAACCATCTTCGTAAAAATACAATTTATCACTTTATTTGAGCATATTAACCAATACGTGGAGAGAGATACTTAAAATAAAATACGTTTGATAATCACTGATTGACACAAATTTAAATTTATTAACGAACATAGCTATTTAATTATATTGTACTATACTCAACCTTTAACTATTTTGTATCTTTTTTGAATATTTCAAGTTTTAATGATGATATCAATAATAAAATTATAGTTGACCATTAGAGTTTCTTGATTATAAAATATTAATAATAATTAATTGAATTTATATCCTCCTGTTTTAACTAAAGTTCTAAATTATTAACTAAAATTGCGTTCTTTACTTTCTGTAAGCCGATGTTCTATCTATTCTGTTAAGTCGTGAAAGCCTCAGCACACCAAACACAAATTTTCTCAGGCTATATTCAAAATTTTTCGATGGTTTCTGCTTGGAAGCTTTCCAAAAATGATAAAGTGATCATTTATACAGTACATGTGGTTTCTAGAATTACAGTTAATGGTCAAAGGGGCTATCAACATTGCCAAAAATGGTCGAAAAAGTCAGTTCGTCTCTGAAAGTCTTACCGAATTTAAGCCAACTCTGTAGGTATGTATAAAGTCCTTTATTTCTTTAAACTAACGTAAACTATAATGATGGTGAAATTAGAGAGCTGTCCCTTACAGCGGAGAAACAAGTGTTTCCACACCTGGGCATCCGCAGATTATTTATTATATTAATATATGTTT
>QLNU02015003.1:40935366-40947013 GCA_006491805.2 Dysdera silvatica | reverse complement strand
CATAACAAACAGTTATTTCGACACTGGCGTAAGGTTTAAAAACACGACGTTTCGGGAGCCAACTGCTCCCTTTGTCAAGTGAAGGCAGAATAAGAAAAGTAGTTAACGAAGACATATTTTTGATGAAATAAATTTGTCAGCACTTGAGAAGGCAGAGAATTAATGAGAAATATCATTCCTTACAGACTACATAGTAGTCCTTACAGAGTAGCAAAGAGCTTACAATAAGCACATTTTTTAAGCAGTGAATTATGCTGATTGCTATATATACAATGCACTGAAGGTTTCAAAATTTCACGAAAGAAGGTCCATTAACATAGATGATGCAAAATAAAGCAAGCAATAATAGACCGCCGTTTGAGAATCTTCAAATAAATTTTAATTTGGAATGATTACTGGTGTATTTTTTTTACAGTTCTTACTATTTGGCTTATGGTACTGGAGTTTAAGTGGTTAGATAATAGGGTATTCCTTAAATTTTACGCAAATTCAAAATTGCATATTAGTTTATATATGCTACATGCGTATAGTTTATTTTTACAATCTTTATTTTAGAAATTTGCCCTTTTTAATTCAGGAAGGAATTATCACGGAACCGAGTAGGGGGAGTATTTTCGTTGGTTTCATGCCCCTCGTTTTATGAAGGTCCTACTGTATGTTATACATGAATCTTTTACATTATTATAATTTAAAGCACCATTTGTTTTACAGTGAAACAAAATTACTTTAAAATCTAAAGAATAGATTATTTTATTCGCAAAACAGAATTTCTGTTCTGAAGAAAAAAAAAGAATGTATCAAGCAATAAAATTCATTTAAAGCGATTTAAATTGTAGGAGAACTTGGAATAAGTGGAAGTTGTTTCTGTAACATAAAGTTCATTTTATATTATTTAATTATAGGTATAACCATATATTAGTATATATTACCATATTTAAATATGTACTGTTTTTTTCCAACGCAAATATTATTATTAAGTCTACATGTCACGAACAGGTTTGGCATTGCATACGCATACTACTATCTTGCAGCAACTGTAAGTGCAATCTCTGTCTTTTACAATGTGCTTAAATAAATAAGAGTAGCAACAGAGCCGCTTCTGGGACAACTGATCGCCATACTGCAGAAACAGTATCGGTGCCCTGATTAGGTTAATATAATTTAATGAAGAATTAGGCATGCAGTATTTAATATAAAACTATTTATACCTAGTTTTAAGCAGTTACCAAAGAAAAGAATTGTTTGTTTTTTTATAAAACGAAACAATTATCCTTGATATTTTCTTCAATCTGAAGGTCTCGCAGGCAGTATAATAACATAATAAACAATTTGCCGTTACATCTATGTTTAGATGTCCAGGTGCGGGTTCACCCCTTGCATTCAGATCGGGGATAGCTTTGGGTCTCACGGCAATTTATAGACAAGGCGCTTGTCTGCCGTGAATCCGGGTGTAAATCCCTCTAGCACCGAATATTTACATATTTTTGCCATTGCGTAACCAGAGGTTTGAAACCCTAAGAAAATTTTCGCTCCTTATCCAAGAAAATTTTAGTTTCCTTTGTGTTATAAAAGTACATATAATGTAAATAAAATAAATCATTCTTTAGAAAGATACCAGGAGTTGGGCGAGTGGTGCTTTTATTTGCAAATAAATACATTGCTATACATGGTACAATTTGTATCATTAATCACGCCTTCACAGGCTAGTAGAAGGGCATCTGTATGTATCTACCAATTTTCTCTTTCCCAACCTCTTTTTGAATACCGCCAACTATTGACGAGCTTCCCACCCATCTTGAAAGAGCGTATTTCGAAAAATCTCTGTCTGCTACCGAATTTAGATCCAATCTTAACACTCCAAGAATCTTGGCTGGCCATAGTGTCTACAGTTATTTAAAATATCGTATCAATTTATTGAACTTTTACATTCACGTAGAGTCGTTAGGTTATTTGAAATGAAAATTTGTGAGTTTGCTTTCAAATCTCAGAAGTACTTCCACCTACAAATTGTAATTCATGTTACGGAATAGAAGATATCTAACATACAGGGGAATCTCGATTATCTGTTTCCACTTAACCGTCGTTGTCAAGTTAGCTCCGCTCCGATAACGCCGACAATGAGACAATTTTACACACTTGTGAGGCTCTACCCGCAGGAGAAAACATTGAAATTAACGTTGTTGTTTGATGGATGAACATTGACAAACTTAAGTCATGTTTTGAATTCCTAAGTGACGGCGAACTCATTCAGCAAGTGTTGAAGCCCAATGATCCCTAAGAAAATAATGAAAGTATACAGAAGGCTGGAGAACCTACGAAAACCATCACTCATTCTGAAGTAGAATGTAAGCTTTCCTTGTACTTGTACTAGTTTATACAGCAGATTGAAGTAGATGCTACTCAGCTATTACTGCTTGGAAAAGTACGGGACATGACAGCGAATATATCACGCATTGTGCTTTAAAAAAGCACAGCAAAAAAATACCTGCGTTTTTCAATCAACAACAACAATTTTACACACAGGTATGTAATGTTTTATATTCGTGTTCGATCAAATGCAAATTCTCTTGAGTCAAATAAATTTCATTTGTGCCTTCGGCAAGTTTCACAATGCAATTTTTTTAAATATGTGATTTACATAAAGATGTGCTATATTGTATTATCAATTTCCCTTTCTCGCTTAACCGTCTTTTCAATTATCCGTCAAGGCTCTGGTCCCGTGTCTGACGGATAATCGAGGTTTCACTGTACTTTCTAGAAGCTTATGTAATATAAAAATTGCATTCTTCAATGATTATCAACGGTAGACTCAAGGGGTATGATGGGGCAATCGCCTCCCTCTTAATCCGGCGTTATGTCATGGAAAATGAAGTAAGAAAGTTCAAACACTTTGCTAGATATAAGAATCGGGAAAATTCTACCCTCCCTTGACAGATTTCTATCCCCTCTATATAATGCTTGCTCCTTAACGTTTCTTCTCTTTCTACATGTTCGCTGCTTCATTTCTCAGAAGTAGACATTATTTACTATGCGGAAAATTATAATTTGGAAACAAAATGCTTTTCAGCGTCGGAAACGGTACTTTTTACTCAGTGTTGAAAGAAAAAGACGATTTTATACAAGCTGTTTCTTAAAATACCTTCCTTGTACGTATTTTCCATTCTGTATGTGTATTGTTTGATTTCACAGAAACAGACTTCTCTTATAAGGCGGAAAACCAAAATTTGAAAAAAAAGGGGGAAAAAAGGAATTATCCTACGGCGGGAATCATACCTCCTGCCTTCTGTTGAAAGTACAAGTTTGTTTTACTAAAACTGTTTCTTTAAATCTCTGCTCTTGAACATTTATTTCCTTCCTTTATGTGCATCGCTTCATTTCACTTCCCCAAACTGAATTTGTTCAGGCGAGCGAGTTTCCATAATTTGGAAAAAAAATGCTTTTGAATGTTTCGAATCGTACTTATCACTCCTTAGAAAGCAAAATGATGTTTTATCAGCGCTGTTTCTCAAAATATCTGCTATTGGATGTTTTTGTCCTTTGTATATGTGTGTGTATTTTCATTTTTCCGCATCAGACATCATTTATTAAGCAGAAAATTAAAATTTGCAAGAGAAAAAATTCACACCCGCGGTGAGGAACTATCACTTCCTCTGCTATGATGTAAGAACTGGTCAGTTTTATTGGCTACTTAAAATTTTTTCTTTTGAACGTTTCTTTCTTTTCTATATGTGCGCCGCTTCAGTTCACCGAACCAGACTGAATTCATTAGATGGAAAATTAAATTTTGAAGAGAAAAGTGCCTTTCTATGTCGTGAATCGTGCTTGCAATCCCGTGTTGAAAGCAAAAAGCAGAGTTTTACAGACGCTGCTTCTTAAAATGTCAACTGAGGATTCAAAGAAGGTCTACAGAATTCCCCCTCACTGGATTCGCCATTAGTAACTATTTTGGATCCGCTATTGATGATTATTCTTGATCGGCCATTAATGACTATAATAACAAAAGTATTATTTATTTGTGCTATCAGTTACATAAACATTTGATTTGTTTTTACCTGTGCAATGCAGGCAAAGTTGATTTCATTTCATTAGTAATGCCGTCCTTAAATTAGCTGTCCTATAGACGAATATAAAATATATAATTAGAAATTTTGATAAAGTAAGTTTGTATTAAAGTTTTCGATACTTATGTGTTTTACCTGAAAGAATTGGTTTTCGTAATTTGCTTTTTGTATTTACACAAATCCACAAATTTTGGTTTTTAGTGTAAAATATTCTCCCCCTCCTTTTATTAAACTTAAGTGAAGGACGAGTAAAAGGTCATGAATGGATATAGTACTTAGCGGCTATCGTCGTTAAACTGTTCTAAACGAAATCCAAAAATTGGTTGGCGTCCACCTCGAATGCATAATCTATATTTACAGCTTCTCGTGTTTTTTGTAACAAAAAAAGTCGAATCTCTACGTAATAAAGTCCATATGTTTCCTAAATTAAATATAACAAGTTTGACAAAAACAAATTTTATTGTTCTAAAATTTTCAGTTGCTTATGAATTTAAATTTTTTTCCATTCCGCAATATTGTCCGGAGAATAAACAGTGTTGCCTTTATATCCCAAATATGGTGTCTAAAAGCGAGGTTAAGAACGACACAATGTCCGATACCTTAAGATTTTCGATGCACCAAATGATACCAAATGACACCAACTGATACCTAAGCTAGGTATCAGTAGAAAGATACAAAGAAACGCATCATTGGAAGGAGAAAAGCCTTTTACTAGCATCATTCTATTCCGAAGGCTCCAATAATTGTCAGAGTTTCTGGAGAAACAGTCAAGTTATTCGACGGAAAAACGCAGTTCCCGGTATAATTGTATGAACGTCCGTAAAACGGTCAAACCCATCAATATAATTCCTCATTCCCCATCGCACTACAAACTAAATACTGCGTGAAAATGGTCAATTCTTTTTTAAAGTTGTGTTCGTAGCTGAAGTAAGGGCATCCCCGAATTACTGAAAGACGTTTTTCCCAAATTTACCGAAAATACATTACAACGTTCAGAGAAACTTTTGTCATTTTTCTTCGGAAACTTACGCTCAATTTTACAGAAAAATAATTAAACCAAGCATTTCAATGCGGATCGTGTAAAATTCTAACATTTATTACAAAATCCAAAATATAATTATGAAGATAAAGTAACTAGATATTTAATATGCTTTGCCGAAATAAGTACTTCTCTCTCGTACTCCGAGTCTAGAACGATTAAAATTGTCCAATTGTCACTTCTGATGAAAAACATAAAAGCAAAAGATCTAGTTTTGCAGCTAGCTACTGTATATAGCAAGCTAACGTTTATTGCTAGATACTGTATATAGCAAGCTAACGTTTATTGCTAGATACTATATATAGCAAGCTAACGTTTATTGCTAGATACTATATATAGCAAGCTAACATTTGCCGCTAGCTAATGTATATAGCAAGCTAACGCTTACAGCTAGCTACTGTATATACAAAGCTAACGCTTGCAGCTAGCAGTATTTGGAAAATCAGTTAACTATACGCTAGCTATACGTTATCCACATTAGGGTCCAAGTGGTTCCATTTTTCTTCCCAACATAGACGGGATTTAGCTACTTTGGTAACAAGAGTTTGGGTTCTTAAGATTCCTTCGTTCCCAGCGCAGCATGGCCTTTGTTGTCCTTAAGTCATAGAAACACAAACACACAAATATTACACACAATAAACACAAAATAAAACACACAAATAACACACAAATAACACAAAAATAACACACAAATAACACAAAAATATAACTCACAAATAACACAAAAATATAACGCACAAATAACACAAAAATATAACACACAAATAAACACAACAAATATTAGAAAAGGGTTTGGGAAGAAGAAAAGGTGCCTATATTGCAGTTAATCTAATCCGTGTATTTACTGACAAGGAACTGCATATGTGCCTGTTTGAAACAAATTTCCCTTCACGCACCAAATTGTGATCATTAATGTTGTTTTTGTTAACACTCGAAGATGCCATGGTGTTGCTATATATCGACATCCACAGTTTGACAGTTAAAGAAATATTGCACGACGAAAACGTAATTCTTAAATATCGTCAATATGCAAAGCAGAAAATTTCAAGGTGTCATTACCAAACACAGTCTACTTTTTGCGTAAAGGTAACTTTTGTAAAGGAAGATGAATTTCTTTGCTGAAAACCTGTTTCAATTCATTGGAATACAATGATTTCTATTAATGAAAAAACGGGTTTTTTACAATCATCGAAATTCGAGAAACATACAATATTCGAAGTCATTTCTTAATTTTGTAATTAATTTTTAAAAATACTGCAAGAAGAATGTAGGTAGAATGACGTATGGACAGGTAGAAGGGGCGAAGGAAGTTGGTAAGCGAGAAGCGCGACCTTGAAAACTAAGGTCACGCCAGGGAGAGAGGGTACGACGTAACTAGAAACGGGAGAAATCAGTTCTGGATAGCGTAGGCGAAGGAGTTCAGTTCGGCACCGCGGAGGTGAAGGAGGCCTCCGAGAAATAGGGTACGGAGAGGCCTGGCTCCAAAGCTAGCTACGAGGCGTTGCATAGCCTAAATGTAATCATGGAGATCTAATAAACCTCTGATTGTATTTAGCACGTGTGGATTGATAACGTGTCTACGCAGCCTTATCTTTTGGTCCGTTAATAAAAGGGATAGAGATAGAATTCACGTACGGAGCGGTACGAACCGGACGATAATACGGTTCCGACGGGCAGCTAAGGGCCCTACGGCAACTAGTAGCGCGAACATCGCTTCGGGTATCTCAACTTCCGATACATTCTCATAAACGATAACAACATAAAAGGCTCATGCATCAATAAATACTGCATATAAAATTACGAAACTTAAGCAACTAAAATTATTTCGCAATTAAAATACTCTCATGAACTATAGAAAAACATAATGTCAATTTTTTGCTCCAAAATGGAAGGTAGACGGGTAGTTAAAGCAAAACACAAAAAGAAAAAATTTTATCTTTTCTTGGATTTTTTTAGCAATTTATTACTCAATTATTCCACCAATTTTCTTGTGATTTGATCGCGTAATAATAAATTGATGTAATTCACAGACCTTTGCAATAGTTTATATGTCTGTATGCAAACATTAGTTATGATATATTGTATCATCACTTCACAATTAAAATATCATTGTGTATCATACCTTTGAATATTAAATACGCTGTATTCGTGCTGTTAATGAATTGACCAGGGAGAAATTCATTAATCAAATCAATGAACAAAACAATACAAAGTTTTACCAGGAGATTCTACAACAACAGTTACTTGGACATTGAAATTACACATTTAAACACTAAAAGACACATTTAAACCTTACGCCGTGTCCAAATATCTGTTGTTATCAAACAATTAAGTCGCTAAAATCTTTCTTTAGTGTCTAATTTGGAACAGAAGTTCGCAAAATTATATAATTTTTTCTCTATCAATTCTTAGCACTTCTGTTTGCGTCATTCCGAAACTTATCCTGTATTCGATGAATTTAATTTATTGGCAAAAGAGATAGTTATCCTTTAGTTTTAAGTTCTTAGATCTTTTAATGCCTTTAGGAAAAAAGAAACAGCTAAAAACTTTGAAGTTCTTTTCCAAAGCCGAAATCTGAGAAAGCTTAAACGAAGTAACTTAATTTTAAACGAACTTCTCGAAACCATTTGTAAAATTCTTAATTAATTTCTTCAGTTACCACTTGATCAACCTTCAAAAACCAGCAATTAATGCATTTGTTCCTGATCTATTTGCACGCAATACACTTTGAAAAGGCTTTAAATTTAAAACTGAGTTTTGTAGTCTCATTTTTAAGGTTGTATAGTATTTTTTGACATATACTGCTGATCACAAAAGCTGCAACATGGAGAAAATATACCAGCATTACTCGAAAAAAATGTTGAGGAATAAATATTTTTGGAAAGTATAATTTAATGATGGTCGTTCACAATTTTCGCGTACGATCCAGTTTGAATAAAGCAATTTCAGCATTTATAATATTAGACTGCGGTATTCAGAATAATTGATTTAGGATGGAGTAGTACGTCTCAGGGTTTATTTAAGGCTTTGTTTGAAATCTCCAGATCGTTACTTTTACTAAAATAGTGACGTATAAATAGTTTCGATGAGTGACATGTCATGGTCCCCTGTGGTGTCTGCAAAATAGATGTGCCTTTCTTGGCCATCTGATCAGCGATTTCATTTCCTTCCAATCCAATGTGCGCATGGACGCACTGTAGGCTGATCTTGTCCTTCTAGTCTTCCAATATGGACCTACAGCCATAAATGCTGTTGCAAAAGCGTTTTTTATCGTTGGAAATGGCTTCAAATTCCGCTTTAGAATCGGAGAGGATGACATCATAATTGAAGGCGTCCTTACGGAAAAGGAGTTCATTAAGTGCAGTGAATATAGCTTCAATTTCACGATCAAAATGAGAAGTAAAAGATCCTGCAGGAGTATAAAATTAGAAAAGTCCAGCACCAGCACCACAAACTCTATCAAACAAAGACCCGTCCGTATAGACGTGAAGCCAATTTTCCTCATGGTATCTGCTGTGGATAGTTTCCAGCGCAATAGCATAGATCTGTGAGCAAGGCATGCGCTTTTTATCGATCTTTGTGACAAAGTCCAAATTGATATCAGAAACACAATATAGACAAGAGGGCAAGCAGAGCCTTCGATAACCGAAAAATTGTAATTTAGCTCATCTGCAATTCTGGCCCCACATTATATAAAACTGGAGCGTGTGTTTAAATTTCTAATGCGTTTGACGTCGTACACCCTCCAGTAGTTATTATTAGGAAGTCTTCTCAATTTCACAAATAATGTAACTGCATATTTCTTGATTTCATTTTCCATGGGAACGATGCCCACAAGGAGTTTCATTCTACAATAGGGGTGGTTCTAACTGCTCCAGTGATGAGACGCAGCGCCTAATTCTATAAAAGCTGAAGTTCTTTTATTATGACATGCGCGGCCGAAACCAGGATTTTATTATAATAGGTATAAACTGGTTTAATTAATACTATCCTATAAGTTGTAGTCAGAGTACACCGAGCGCATCCCCAAGTTGCACCAGCCAGCTTTTTTAATATGGACATTCTTTTTTTTCTGCTCTGTTCTTTACTTTTTTCACATGATCCTTCCAAGTCAGATGGGCGTCCAATACATATGCCAGATAGGTCATGAAATCTATGCATCGAATATCAGAGTCTTCGTATTGTAACTTCGGACAGAAGTTTTGTCGTGAACAATTGGCAAGTCGTTTTATTTTGGTTTATTGTCATGCCATTCTCTTTACACCAAGTTTGGAGCACCATTATTTAAGACGGTGTTGAGGTTATCCTAGTACTTTTTGGAAGCATCTGTCCACTGAACTGCAGTCGTGGCAAAATTTCGCACATTAACTGCACATACTTGTTCAGCTTTGGCCTGGATGAAAACCCTGATTACAAGCTGTGCAACAGCAATCTACCAATGATATCGGATCATCTTTACATGTGCAGTGCACTTAAAACTTCTCAAGGTATTGTTAGCAAATATTGGAAAGCTCGAAGTTGAATGACTAAATAGTCTAACGCCTGGCATTTGTAATAAAAATAAAAAAAAATAATATTAGACTGGCAAGAGCACATCTTTTGTAAATTTTATGGGCGAATTCTTGAGCCTTAAAATTCAATTATTATTGTTACAGTCCAACCATACTGAGACGCTGGGTAACATGTAAAGACTTATGCATGTTCATCAAAATCTAAGCAAGATAAAATTGTAGACTTGCGATACAAATACTTGCCGGCGGCATGAAGAATGATGCAATCAAATTAATGTGAGTATAATGCATAGACGTGAAAGACATAGATGACAGCATCGTGCTAACAAAAGAAAAGACTACACCTGCATAACATGAACTCGCAGTCGGATCATAAACATTAACTCAAAACAGAATTCTCATTACCCATTAAGTAATGTCTGCCAGCACCGTTGGATGTAAACTATCATAAAAACACTCCAAGCTATCGATTTGTGACTGCGAAATTAATTTTCAAATAGCTTACTGATCTCGGATGCGGTAAGAGCACAGATATTACAACATCGAACAGAATCTCACCATATTCCTATACAAATTGGGTTACCATCTGATGAGCTACAGTATATTGGAAGAACGTTTTTACCAGAATGCCATGCTGAACGACTTTTAGATTAATTCATTATTGTGTCATATATTTTCCATATGAATGTTTTGCGGCCTCGGGTGTTATCATTGGTTCAGTTTGCGCCCCTGCTTGATATGCCTTAATGGACCTTGAATAGACAGCCAGGTACGAGAACAATTTCGGATTCTCGAGTTTCTTTGTTATTAGTAGACAAGCTCAGGCAGGGCCGCCCCGAAGGTTTTATGCGCCCAGAGCAAGATTACTTACGACCCCCATGACACGTATGTCCCCGCCCACTCTCAAATCTTCCAACTAAGCTTTTAATTATCGACTCAACATTGAAAATTTTTCACTTGGCACTTTTAAATGCTTACTTTTAGTAGGCATATGGCCATTGAACAGAAAATAGCCCTAAGTAAAATTAGGGAGTTAAAGAGTTGGGGTAGAAGTAAAAAAAAAAAAAATCTCAATATGATTTGTAGTTTTAAAGAAAATCAATGCATTTCAAAAAATATGGTATATTAATATAGTGCTGAACAAAAAAGAAGTAAGGTATGGAAAAACTAATAATATGTAATGTTATTTGACTTCACAGCCAAATGCAATATGTTAAACATCTAAAGGAATCTTTCTGGCTTTGGCACTTGCAAAAGATTTTAAAATTTGTTTAAAGTCCAACTTTTTGGCTTCCTCGTTTGCAATTGCTAAAACTGCCAGAGCACTGTCTCTACTCGGTCCTGGTCGATCTGAGGTAAGTTTTTATAAGTTTTAGTTTGCTAAAACATCGCTCGTTACTTGCAACTGTGACAGACACGGTCAATAGTATACGCAATGCTATCCACAAGTTTGTAAACAGATCCTTTTGGTCGTTGGATTTTATTTTCTGCAGTACTGTGATAGGAAAGTATCTTAATCTCTGGCTCTCTCTCTCTCTCTCTTCCAATCCATACGGGGAAGCTTTAAATAGCTTATAGAGAAAAATCTGGACAGAATGAGCGCTACTGCTTTCTCGAAATTAGTAGAAGTTTGCAGAAACTAATTTCACCTCGGACGAGTCTTTTCCCACGTCATTGGTCAGGGCTCGAGCCAGAAGGGCGGACGGGTAGGGAAGAGGCAAGGGCCCGACAGCCAACTTTTAATACATCATCAACTCATTAGCAATGACAGAAACCACACTTCGCTACCGGAGGGATGGAGGCGAAGGGCAGAGTGTGAAGTACTGTTCCCAAGGACGCAGTTCGCTGACCAATAAGCTACTTGCCATGTACTATAAGCAGGCCCTTCATGTTCAAGTGTTCTATTCGATTGTTAATTCCACGGTATTGGAGTTACGAAAAGAATTGGTATAACAGTTAGCCACTTTTTTTAAAATAATTTTCTCCCGGTAAATTAATGTTACCCGATTGTGAAACCCAATATTTTGCGGCGGCGC
>QLNU02015003.1:40909274-40922076 GCA_006491805.2 Dysdera silvatica | reverse complement strand
TTTGTATTTAATCGCGGTTTATTTTATATTCTTGATGTTGTTATGTGCTGGGCTACCAAGTATTCATTAGAAACGTCAAAAACAAAGTCTGTGCTAACCAGCAACTATCAACTTAATGTTATGTGGATTACAGCTAAAAGTTAGCGCCTTTCTGAAACTTATTTATTCATGTTACCTTACATGCACAGTAATGGTTATTTTTCCCCTTATTTGCCCTCTGTTAACGTCGAATGGAGTAATTGAATAGGCGAAATACATTGTAAAAATTCGTCTAAATAGGGAACTCAAAAACAGTCACAGTTATGACATGGATGGGTCATTTGTCGGTTACAAATATTTCGACGCAAAACTGACAGTCATCGTCTGAACGAATGTCAATAAAGTATTTCTCCCTTTTCGTCTGTCGGAAAAGAATAAACTAAAGCGAAGAAAAAGGTTTCATGAGAAGGTGTCGCAAGTGTCTTTCTTTGTATTTGTTTAGTTTTCTGTTCCACTACTTCTCCGATCGACGATGACAGTGAACAAACAGGTCCACTGATTTTCGTTCTGATGATGTCGGACAGATTTACGTCGAAATGTTTATAAACGGCTCACCTAAGATATAATTGCGATTAATTGGGGATTGCTTATCAAAATAATTGCTTAGTGGCCTATTGAACTTTTATGTAGAATTATTGACGCATTATATGCACATGTATTTGTTTTATATTTGGATTAATAGAGGACTAGTGATGCTTTCACAATACCTCCATGAGTAATTTGTGTCTTACAATAGAAAGTGAGAGGGAAGATTGAAGTGAAATGAAAATATGCGGTTTTACAAGGATTTAGGTGAGGTAAAAGATTTAATTTAATAGTTATGTGATTGCAAATGAAGGAGAAATTAAATTTATTTCATGAAAGAGCCAACTGAGTCTGTACAGGTTCTGGTTGAATGGCAAGGTAGTAAAATTCTTCTTAGCTGCCGAAAAGTACGATGAAATTAGCCAATGTATTTTTAAATATATTTTTTACATATATTTTTAAGCGCATATATTTTTAAATCAGCAAAAATATTCATTGTGGCTGCATCATAAATGGAAATGAGCATCACAAATAAAATTTGTTTTTTTCTAACCCACGAAAAGCACTCGAGGAAATAGAAAGGATATTGAAATGAAAAAGAAATCCACACAAAGAAAATTTCTAATACAAGTGGATGCAAAAGAAAGGTATGTCTGACATTACAAATTTATTGCATAAATTTGAAATAAATTTAAATAATGAACTGTCTTAACAGAAATCATAAAAGAACTGAATCAGTTGTTTATATGTTAATTTCGTATGTATATAACTTACACCTCCTTTATTGTGCAAACCATTAACTTTCCTATGAAAATTTTCCATGCTGTAAAACGTAAACATTGCTTTAAAGGAATCACTTTCGCATGATATGTGCGATATCACTGCGCAAGAAATGCAAAGGTCTTGCTGCTTCCGGACCTACACTTTTCAGAGGAATCTGAACGTTTTTATAGATAAATAGCATCAATCCCCAGATAACAATGAGGAGCGCTTTTTTTTTGTTTGGAGTGGTGGTCCCAAATGGGAATCGAACTCTAACGATGGTCACTCTAAGTAACCGCATTACTGCTGCGCTATAGAAATGCCTGGTTTCAATGCAAAAATTAACCGATTGCTGAGAGTAATTTATGAGCCCTCTTTGCTTTTTGCGTACAATGATGTTAAAAAGGTTAATCACCCATGGGAAAGCATGTATTCCCCATAAGGAAGGGAAAATATCTGATTTAAAGAGAGGTATGCAACGTATAAGCGCTTTCTATGGTTTCGTTGGCTATGTAATAATCGTTACAGCCTATGTATTTACTGATTCTTGTAGATATTATTACCCTTCTCAGGGATAACACAATTGCCAAATAATGGTCAACACACAAAGCCTCCGTGGCGAGTTTTTGTGAGTTTTCGTGGGGGGGATTTATTTTTACTTAATAATTTTCGACACCCACGTAGAAACAAGCTCAAACAAGAGCTATTTCTGTTTAGTAGAAAATGAGACGCCATCCCCATCCTGGATTCGAACCAGGGATTGATTCTTTTTCGACGCCCAGTAAGTTCAGTCGCGTGCAAGCGCATTGTAATTTGCAAATCACTTTGGACTATTGGTCTTATCAGATAATCTGTCACGTAGTTGTGGAACATAAAAAACCAGGAGCCTGCCACTTTATCAAAAGTTCGTCGATAAAACGTGACAACCAATATAAAATTCAAACCTACCCTACATAAAATATATATTTCGGATGTCATATTTTGATATGATCTTACTTAGGGCCTACTATACACGTATACTATGACATGGTGCTCACTACACACGATGTATACTATAACATGATGCTCACTATATAGGATGTATACTATTATCAGGGCGATTTATCGCCCGCTAAGAATTATATTAAATTACCTTTACCAAAATAGGCTTACATTATGTAACTAATTATTAATTTGAAACTGGGGACTTATACATAAATTACACACGGTTTTTTGCTATAACAGATGGAAACTATCATGTGAGTTGGTCAACATATGACAAATTCCGTTTCGCTGTTTCTCCCCCTGTTGATTTCTATTTCAGAAAACCACCCATTGTCCGTTTCAATCGGGCCATGATGACGCAGAGCGGAGACGCTTTTGAAAGAAATATAAAACATGAACTTAACGATTAATCTATCATCGGACACCAAAGAACAGGAGGGAATAATATATGTTCAACGTTATTTATCTTCAGCTTGAATGAACAGTTTATTTATCATTTTAATGAGGATTTTAATTATTGTGTGTAATTTAGTTATTTATGTAGAGCATTTGATTAGCCATATGTTTCATTTTCATGGAATCTGTAAACTAGGGCTTGGCCTTTATTTCTTATCTCCCCCACCTCTTCTTTCTAAGAAAACTGTGCAGAGGGCAAGACAGTGAACTCGAGATCAAATGAAAATGACGGAGGGTCGAATAAATTTATTCACAATATAGCAGTTTTCAACCACCCGTTGAAAATAGAAGGTCTTATCAGCAGGCCAATCTACATACTGGCCCGAGCGCTCTTTGCCAAAGTCAGGATCACGTGATCGACTGCAGGCTGATGTTTTCGCTGCAGTTGCCTTGCAGAAGACATGTTTACAAAGAAAGCTGCGCTGGTTGAAGTCTCGTTGGATTGTAAGGATCGAAATATTTTTTTTGTTCAAAACCCATGTTTTGGATTAAATTACGCAAGAAATTTTCCTCTTTGGTAAGTTATTCATAAATATACCTTTTTTAATATTAATATTGCATCGAAGTATTTATTTGCTGTGGATTATAGGCCTAAAATTCAGCATATCGATAACGTGGTATCGGGTGATTCTTGTATGGATTACAGTATAGTGTGATATATAATGATTAATAAGATAATATTTAACGATTCTACAGGGTAACGCGGTTAATTCGAGAAGCTCAAATTACAAAATTCTTACAGCCATTACTGGCAAAAACCTATAAAAGGAACGAAAATTGTAAAACACAATAACACCACATTATAATTCTTAGTTTCTGTAATTTTCTCCTTGGTAAACTGCATTTTTTTAAAAGTAATAGAGGAGAAAATTTCATTATTGCCTATGTGAATTTAATTTCCCTAATAAGTAAACAAATGCACATACTATAGGTGAAATCTAATTTAATCAATCGATTGGCCCATTCTGCAGAGTGTTGAACTCAAGGGAGGATACGAGGGGGGTCACAGGGGTCATGACCCCCAAAATATTTTTTCACTGTAAAAAATTCCAACTTTCATGGTAAATGAAAGGTGTTATTCCAAGACCATGGGAAATTCTGTCCATGACCCCCCAAAATGGAAGTCTGCATCCGCTCCTGGCTGAGTTAACTAAACTTACATTCCACCTTATAATATGCTAAATTCATCAGTAACCTTATAAATAAACTAGTTAATTCACATTTGTGAGAAATTTTTCTCATTTTCTAAGACGAGCATCTGAGGAAGCATGAATCAGCTATCTATGTATGGAAATTTGCACTACAGTGAACGAAGGTTTCTTCTTATATGGGTTAAGATAATTCTTTGCCGCTTATGAAATTCTTTAAGCAGTTAGATGCATGTACATATTTAATGCAGTCGAAAATAGTTAAGACGAACATGCTTAAGACGAATTACTTTTAATACGAACCCTTTTCTGAAGTTCCGTCATATTGTATTGCGTACTATCCTCTCCGGATAAGACGAATTACTGTTAATTCGGTGCACTGCGGTGTTAACGCGTTCGCCTAGTGTGCTGTTAACCCAGGTTCGACTCCCAACAGTGCAAAGAACGCTTACTCAGAGATCTCGCGAAGATCGTACTGCTCACTGTAGTCTGGGGTTTGGTTCCCTAAACTTTAAAAGGTTCAGATTCCTCGGAGAACAGTAGGTCCCGGCGCAGCATGACCATTGCAGTTTTTGTGCCGTAAAACCACAAATAAACAAACAAACTGTTAATACGAACAGATTTTCTGTTCCCCTTGGTGTTCGTCTTAACGAGGTTCGACTGTATACAGGTTGCTTATTTGAGTTGCGTTCGTATTGCGTTTGACTGTAAATGATTTATTTTTTATCCTGCGATCTTCTGAAATGTATTAACATATTATTTTCAATGATCTTAGGTTCATAAAAGGACTTTTAAATGCAGCGTGCCTGGATGCAAATCCAACTACAAGGCACCTTACATCACATGCTTTAGATTTCCAGCAGAAGAAAATATGCGTAGTTTACGGATCAACCGGATCCGTCAAGAAAATTTTGTATATACGAAAAATGCACGTGCCTGTATAAACATTTTCTTAGTGAGATGATTGTA
This sequence comes from Dysdera silvatica, assembly GCA_006491805.2. Taxonomy (NCBI): domain Eukaryota; kingdom Metazoa; phylum Arthropoda; class Arachnida; order Araneae; family Dysderidae; genus Dysdera; species Dysdera silvatica. The sequence goes on along the minus strand of QLNU02015003.1, from coordinate 40,917,193 downwards.
GTAGAAGATAAATGGAAAGACAAGGATGGCATAATCCATTTAATCCCACGTACTAAACTGTCTGTTACCAGAGACATTTCCATGCATTATTAATGAGGAAACATCACACTTAAATGTCCAAGTGCCAAAGAAACGGAAATCTAGAGATGAGAAAGAGGACGATATTCTTCAATTAGTTCTTAAAAAAAGTCTAATAACACATGAAAATGAACTTGAAGCTTCGCGACTGAAATACAGGTCTGTAGTTGAAGATTATATAAAGTATCGTTTAACACAAGAAGAAAATTGGAACTTTATTTAGAACAATGACTGTATTACCGTTTTAAAGATAAGCAATTCTCTTTTACCCTTAATTATAGTTAGTTTTAAAGTATTTTCTAATCTATCATTTAAGTTATTTTATCAAAGTGAAGAATTAGATATCAAACAAATTAATGAGAAATAAGAAATAAATTTGTTGTTTGAAAGTTGTAATATCTTCGAAAAAGTGAAAATTGAATATGATAAATTGGCAAAAGCCATGTGCTTATTTAATGAGTGTAGTTCAGAATTAAAGTCTGAAAAGTTATCGATTTTAAATATTTTAATTGAGCAATTGCAACTTTTAAATTTGTCCAAAGAGAGTTACAGATTTTCTTCGACCCTTTTGCAATTGTCTTTTAAAAGGTAAAAGGTATTTTATTTCACCTACTTGCTACCGTGCAATTAAAAACACCAACTTGTTAATTCTCCCCCATCCAAGTAACTTGAGAAAGATGGCTGCCAAGCTAAATATTTGTGATGGAACGTTTCATGTTCGAAATAAGTATTCTGAAAAGAAATTAATCAATCTAAGTCCATTTGAAAAGTATGTAAATTTATTAATGGGTGAAATCTATATATCTTTCCTGAGTTGACATTTAAGGGTGGCAAATTAGTTGGATCTTGTATAATATAATCAGATACCCTTGCTAAAACAGCTCAGGTGTTTTCCCTAACTTCTTTTTTTGGCATTTGGTAACTACAGAGATGTAATTGCAATTTTGCCAGTTAATACTAATTTTTATATTCAACAATAAAAACCATCAAACAACAAAAAACAACATCAAACAACAAAATCTGCGTAGTGTTCGATTTATATTAAATAAAAATAAAAACCATATTATGTGAGCTAACATAATTGTGGTGTTCAACCAATAAGTATTATTGCTGATAATAATCAGATAAACAAATCCATGTTTACTAAATTTAAATTGCATCCATATTTTTTTAATTCAGTATAAAATGCTGCATGTCAGGACTCCCCGCTCTTTTTAATTTATGAAGCCATGCGTATTTTTAAACACATTCGAAATAACTGGCTAAACCAAAAAGATCTCATTTTTAATTATCTATAAAAACTTCGACATCATTAGAAAGGCTGATTTTAATCACTTGAGAACTACGTATCGATAAGAAGGGGAGAGAGTGTTAAAACTTGGATATAAGTTAAATCATAAAGCCTTATTCCCATCTAATACTTAACGACAAAAAGTAAACTTTGTGTGTATAATTTTTAATTATGAAAATATTAATGCCCTTAGTGAATTAGGAGGCAATGATACTGAAGGGAATGCTAAATTCCTTGAAATAATCCTTAGTTGCTGGAATATTGTAAACGTTAAATCTCCAAATAAAGATGTCAGATTTCAAAATGAAGATTTTAAAAAAAAATTACCTCTGTAAGTCAAGAACAGTTGAATTATTTATGGGATGTTTCAACCTTGTTAGGAAAGTGGGAATTGCTTTCAAGGCGACACGTGTATCTAGGTTTAACGAAAAGAACATTTGAAGCCATTATGAAGACTTGCAGTGGTCTTTATGGTTTGACCTCATTTGCATTGCGAAAATTAAATGTAGAATACGTTCTTTTCGGAAAATTTCAAATCCTTTTTTTTTTCGAATCCTTTGGAGAAAAGGTTTAGTCTCTACCGACAATTATCTGGCAGTAACTATTTCATTTCACTTCAGCAGCTGTATGAAAGTGAAAAAAGATAAGAATCCAAAATTTACTTTCATTTTCTTTTAAAAACTCTGAACCTGTTATTAGAGATTTAAGAGAAAATAATGATTTAGATATCATGGAACTATCTCTAGACCCATTTTCTGATTTTGAAATTGATCCGCTAGATTCAATAGAAAAATAAATGATTCCTATAATAATACATTACATTTCTGGATATGCAGCCTTAAAAATCAGTAAAAATATCCAATGTAATTTTTGCACTGAAACTTTAATCCGTAAGGACTCTCTTCAGTATAAATATCATGAAACGTCGAAGTTAATAGATGCATTAAATAGAGGTGCCCTGAGAAAACCAACCATGTTTACTGTTAAGGTGGCCTGTATCTGCATAAACGTATTTAATGCCTTGTTAGAAGATTATTACAAATCATTTATTGAATGTAACAGTCATTTCAATTTAATGATCAAACTCTGCAATCCCTATATTTGTAATATTGTGAGAGAATTGGATAACAGTTTATGTGCAAAACGTTGCACATATGATTGTACAAAATATTTAGAGAATGTTTCTATTGTACTTTGCAAAATTCTCTTAAATAATTACTTTAAATTGGCAACAGAAAAAAATAAGGTGCTAAATGTGGATAAAATAAAAATAAAAAAATTAACCAGTTGTGAAGAGGATTTCCATCACTACTTATTCCTGTGTATGTTTCGGTTTGTATATACCAGATATGGGGAACCTGCAGTTTTTTGGATGAATGCAAATTATGGGATGTATGCCTAATTTTTCCTAGTTGTCATGACTTTCTATATACGATTTTCTTAGGAACGTATCTACCTCATAAAAAGAGATCCGATTGTATTTGTATATATAATAAACGTATGGGTATTACATATTAAGTGTTCGAAGTTCTTTCATTTTGTACATAGAGATTTTTAAAGTACAGTGTGTTTTATGAATCACAGATTAAAATATCTATTTTCTTGTTAAAATAACATTCAATCATGCTTAAAATTCGGATATAAGTGTATATCTGTACATATCATATTTATTGTGAGTGTTCTCTATTATCTATATATGTTCTGATCAATACATTTTTTGTTTCATGATTTGTCAGTTACAATAATTATTATTGGTGGAACTGAAACCTTGGGTAATTACTTCATGATTTTGTGTTTTCGAAAGCTTGTTTTATAAAAGTATCTTATGAGAGGGAATGACAAAAATTATTTTTTAGATGTTTATACAGGGTGATCCAAATTAAACAGGAGGTGTTTAGACCTCTCTGTAGAGAAAACTACTCGGCCAATTTCACCCAAATTTCGTACACATGCTCTCCTGAGTATGCGGTTTCGATTTCTGAAAGAAAAAAATTGAGTTCATATTTCGGCCGCTAGGGGAGGAAATGGCGCTGCGGAGCAGGCAATTTATTAATATTAACAACGAAAAAGTGTTTTAACATGCAATAACCTTTATTGCAATCACATGAAATTAACTACAAATTACAGTATACCGTAGGACAGTAGGTATGACTAAAAAAAAGATTTGTGCAATAACTTTATTGCTATCACATGTGGAACCACACTATCATCACAGATACGGCTCGATATGTCCTCCGTCTCTTTGCTCTAGAAATTGCATTCGATGCACAATACATTCCACGGCAGAACGTAACTCATTCGCTTGGAGGTGGGATACATGTTACGAAATTCTGTCTTTTAAGACTGCTAAGTTCGGAACATTGCCTTTATAAACGCAGCTCTTTAAATATCCCCACAGCCAAAAGTCACAAGGGTTAAGATCGGGTGACCGAGGCGGCCAAGATGTTGAAAATGACCTGCTAATCACTCTGTCATCCGAAAAGTTTTGCCGTAATAATGTTTGAACAGGCAACGCGATGTGCGGGGGTGCACCATCTTGCATGAAAATTGTAGTGTCAAGACAATTTCTCTGTTGAAGCGAAGGAATGACAAAGTTCCAGAGCATAAATGCATACCTAGAGCCAGTAACAGAACATGTCATTGGCCCCGAGGCCGTATTTTCTTCAAAGAAGTAAGGACCAATGACGAAAGATGAGGTGAAGCCACACCACACTGTCACTTTTGGAGCATGCAACGGAATTTGTTGATGAACGTGGGGATTTGTGTCAGACCAAATACGGCAGTTACGTGTGTTTACAGCGCCATTCAAGTGGAAATGGGCCTCATCACTCCACAGTATCTGCCAAGGCCATTCATCATCCACTGTCATCCGAGCAATGAACATCAAAGCAAATGTTTTCCGCACGTCATTATCACCAGAAAGCAATTGCTGAGTGTGGGCTATCTTATATGGATAAAACTTCAGGACATTTCTCATAACTCTCCACACTGTCGTTTATTGTATGGCCAAAAAAAAAAGAATCTCACGAGACCGAGGGAAACAACTGAAAAAAAAAACCGGAGTGCTGATGGTTTTAGTGGAGTAGAGTGTGGTGCTTCGGAAAGATAGTTGGTTCCTAAATTTTTTGTTTAGCGAGGACGGAAGCAGCTAACCATGTAAAAATTAGTTTTTACAATTTTCGTGCCGGGACATGAGTCGCTGGTACTGATAGCGCCGTCATCGATCTACGTCGCAACCTGAAAATTTCTATTAGATTCCAAGCTGAAACAGGAGAATTGCATTCTCCAGGTCAGTCTTAAAGATCAATTTGCAAGTAAGCAATCTCTCCTTTTATTCGTGTGTTTATATGAAATCGTTTGTGTCCAATTGTAGCCAAGATCTTGCCAGGCACCTAGCAGATATCCTGGCCATCCGTGGTTTGAAGAAGGAGCCGACGATATCTTCATTTGTCTTCCTGGGACGCTATTCGAAGACGACTTCGGAAAGTAGATGCCTTTATCGCCGATGGTGTTCAGCGCCGGACAATTAATGCCTCACTCCGCAAGTCCTTCCTTTACCTTCCCTTCTATTAATTCCTCGTGCCTTGCCACAGTGCATTATAAATAATTGTTTTACATGTATATATAGATAATTGTAGTGTCAGGTTTTGCTAGGTTTGTACAAATCCCCTAGTTAATTATTAAATGTTTGTGTTATGTTTAAAAAAAAAGGGTTCCTGTTTTTCTTGTTCTTTTGTCCCTACTTTGGTTTACCAATCAGTAATTTTACATGCGGCACAACGTAAATTAAACGGTAAAATTAACTATATGTGTTAAAATCATTTTGGTCTAAGTTTAAATTATTATTCAATGGTCCAAGTTCTTAAAAATTAATTCATGGCTCATTAATATTCTAACCAACTCTTGAATATTAAAAAAGTTATTTAACACTATAACATGATGCTCGCTACACACGATGTATACTATAACACGATGTCCATAGACGTTCACTAGTACGCGAATTGGACGAAAACATGATACGTCCTTTGATGTGATAATTGTAAATTACTTGTGATTAAAAAAATTGACTACAAAACAATAAGTTGTCATCCCCCCGTATTCTCAAATAAACATATAGATACATCTAGAAAATTTTTTCTCCCGTCCAGATAAATTTGTTTTTAAAAAGAGTGTAAAAATAAGTATGATTTCGAAACAAATCCCTATTAAAAGATATAATCTTATGAGCAGATATTTTAAAATTAATTTTCTCTTACCGGTGCAATTATTAAAGTTCTACTTTCAGTAGGAAGCCCTATTTATATATAAAACGCCACATCCTTAATTTCACAAACAAGTGTAAAAAATGATGCATGCAGTATAAAATATAATCACACAAAATACTGCAATATGCGTTAAGCTTTTAATAATTCGTTAATCTCTATTGTACACTCTTTACTTCTTTTATAATTTAACGACTCTCATAATTGAGCTACAATTTCTCAATACGCTTTTTCAATGACTAAACACTATACGACTTCGTGGATTAGAAGAACCACATTTGTGACAAATACTCTTCACCTGTCTTAAAATTTTTCCAGAAAAATGGCACGTAAGCTACGGAACCACAGGAATCGAACACGGGTTCAAGTTCAGGGGCGTCATAGAACGAATGCCATTTTCTCTACCCATCAAAGCCCAGAATTTGGTCCTTTGTGTAACAGAGGCCCGGATTCGTCTGAAAATTGAGAATTGCAGTCAATGACTGCAGTCAGCCTACGTAGCTCAGAAAAACAAAGCAAACCAACAAACATATTCACTTGCTTGAAATATTTTACCGCTAAGACAACGTTGGACTACGCTAGGAACAGTCATTTATCAAAATACGTATTCGAACACTCATTACCAGATCGTTTAAAAACTCAATATGAAAAAAATATATATTTCTTTTTTTTTTCTTTCAGGAACGGAAGCCGCATTTTAGATAGTTAAGAGATGTTACCAAGTTTTTTATTTTAGCTGTTTATAGTCGTCCAGTTCAAAAATGCGTAATGAAAATCGCTGCATTATGATACAATGCAGTACCTGTAAATTGTAATGGAATCGACTTACCATTAAAATTCGTCTTCACTATAAGGTTTTACAAAACCTTTTCAATTTTCAAACAGATGGAAGGAAAGGTTATAGACTTTGTCATTGATGATGATGATAGAAGGCTATTATATATATATATGGATTCTTTACTAAAATAATGTATTTATCATTTTATCGCAAAATGATAATATTGTTGCAATTTTTTAAAATAAATAATGTAAGTTAATACTCATTGTCAGGTACAATTAAAGCAGTTCAACGAATTATTTAAACTGATTAGATATTATTGTTTGAAATGTCAAAATTCGTTTCTTCAAAAATATCCGGTTTTTATAGAAAAAAATATTAAAGTGCTTCCAAATGTACGTATTTGAATTTGAATTAAGAAGTTTCAGTGAAAAGAGTATTTGATGTCAGGTGGAACAAATCAGAGATGAATGTGAGTCTATTTCAATTTCAATATATATGGTAGAACCCCGATGACTGAAGAAAAAAGGGAGGGTACTATTTTGGATAAGCAAACAAAATTTCGAATAATCCTAAAATTCGATTTTCATCGTTAAGGTGCAAAAAAAATGCTTCTATTCTTACGACGTCACAATTTTTTTTTCTTGTGGGGTGCTCGTCCTTGCCCTTGCCCTTCCTGAACCAGAACCTGATACCATGAATTTAATTTCTTGTAGCAGTTATTAAATTTTCTAGTATTTAACTACAGAAAGGGTATTTCGGTTTGGAGAGAAGAATTCACATAAAAGCTACCTAAGATTGCCAATTTATGTGTCAGCTTTAAAATATTACATACTGGTCAGTATAGAATTCAGGTTTCATCAATTAAAACCAGTGTTCTTCACCTCAGTTTCTCAAATCCTTGCTGTTCGTATTCAGTCGGCCATGTTGCACTTTCCGATTCTGATTCTCAGAATGATAAGGGAGTTTTAATCATGCACAACTTAGATTTTTCGACCCACTGTTATAGCATTGTGTCGAAGGCAAATCTTCGTGGCTTCCTGATACTGAAGGCTTCCTCAGGATGTGACATACCCACTTCCACTCGCTCGTTTCGATCTTACGTATTTCCAGTCCTTGAATACGCCTGTCCAGTTTGGAGCCATCATGAAGTGGGTGTCATCAAACTCCTGGAGTCAGCGCTTCGTTTTTTTTCTAGGGTCTTTCGTGAACTCCGTGGCTTGAATTATCATGAACGCTTGTCTGCCTTGAATCTGCATTCTCTGAAATGGCGCCGTCTCTTGGCGGATATTAAGTTGTTTTACAAACTAGTTCATGTGTCTGTTTTTTTCCGAACCCAGTCATCCAATGACGCGATGCCTCGTCCATCATAATACTAGAGGACACTTGATGCATGTGAGGCTTTCGGTGCTAAGAAAAACTATCATTTCTACTATTTTTATTTTTAGAACTAGCAAAATTTGGAACTTGCTGCCAAAAGAGATGATTGCTTGTGGCTCCTTTACTGCGT
>QLNU02015003.1:40892536-40905325 GCA_006491805.2 Dysdera silvatica | reverse complement strand
ATTGCACTTAAATTTACATTCAACCCCATTCCCATTTCTCCCGATGACTGTGAACGTTGAGTTCGGATCTGTGTAAGACATAAAAGAAAAGAATAAAAACTCTCCAAATTAATTAAAAATTGATTAAAAATAAATTGCAATTTTCAACGTATTTATTCCGTACAATATAAGTAAAAACACCAAAAAAGAACTCAATCGCATTTCAGCCAGTCACACGTTGGTCTTCATCAGGAGATAAACAACACTGCAAACACGAGGCGTGTTGCCATCCTTTGGAACCATTATTTTAAAACCTTCCTGCGGTCACTGTTCTAGAGCTCTGTTGGTGCCGTCTCTGGTAGCAAGGTGGTTCAAGGACAGCTGAAAAAAGGCGTGGATTTTATGGTCATTTACTATGGTGGAAGAGTTTGTTTTATTATAATACGCTTCTAAAAAGTTTAGTTCGAGTGGAGACCTTGCTTGACATAGTGAAGCGTTAAAGTTGAATTTGTGGTTATTTTCCCAACAGTGGACCGCGATGGAAGACTTTTGTAATTAGACCTTTTTTTACGTAATTTTTATGCTCTTTTAACGTATGTTTTAAGGCACGTTTAGTTTGGCCGATGTATGAAAGGCAACACCTGCAAAATATTTGATGAACTGCCCAACGTTGAGTCAGGGAGATGCAACATTTGATTTTAGATGTAGAAATATTAAAAAAAGCAAATTTTGGCGTCACATTGTCCCCGTGCAATAAAATTTCTACATCCAAAATAAAAGTCGTTATCGGAATATACTGTTGTGTAAGAGGGTGTGTGTCTTATTTCATGTAATTAACATTATACTCATATTTCCAGGCAACACATTTCCCGTTTCGTCGAAAATCAAAACTAAGTGAAAACGAATTATAAATCGTCGTTCGGCAATTTTTTATTAGGAATTAAGCCCTGACTGAGGCATTAGAATGTATGACTAAAAAAAGTAAGAAAGAAAATGGGAATCATAATTTCAACAAACCACAGGGGTGGGCAAGGGAGCACTGGGTCTTCTCAAAGGGTGCATAACTTGGGTAATCGGAGGGCACGAGTTCTATAGCCCATGATGGCGCAACGGCCCAGGGCCGGTTGGTCGGCGACCCAGTCCGTCCCTGGATAGGAGATACAGAAAAGGGAATGGCAGCAATTCCATACAAAGGACCACGCGCAATGTACTAAACTTATAAGGAAATGGAAAAATGCTACTGAAAATTGTAAAGACAAAATCGCGTAATATTGGTAAAATATTAACCATCTTAAAAAAAGTAACATCAGTATGAAGATAATTATTGTTCAGTGAGTTTTCTTTCTTAGATGTTCAGGTCTACGATCAAGGTTATTATTCGTGGAAAATCTTCGCATCGTTTTAATTACAGAAGATTAATTTTCGAGCTGGCTAAACCATTGCAAGTAGGGCTACAGGAAATATCAAGGCTATCATTCTACGTAACGTCAAAGTTACGATTCTGTAGAACATTAATTGGTAGTTTGTCGAAGAGCATCAGCTCTAAGTGACGGCAGGGAAAACTCTTGAGAGATGTCTACTTACTTGATAACGAGTTAACAAGTTTTGAAAATTATCAGTTGTCGAAGCACTTAAATATGACCCGTTCAGGTCATCGTGCGAAAATAATGTCCTTAAAGTTGTGGAGATAAATATTCTTGACGCATTGTGAATAATTCAATGTATGAAATATAACTGAAATATAATCAAACCATGGTATGGAAATATAAACGTTTCGGTCTAATAATAAAAGCCTGTGCTTTGTTTAAATGGTATACACCTGCGATGCTAAAAGATGTACACAAAGTGTCTTTCCTGAGATGTAATAGGTATTTTGAACTTTAGTCTGTTTTGCAGGTAAGGTTCTTAGCAGATATTATACTACAATGTGAAATTCGTAAAGATATTACTGTAATGCTATTTATCTTTTGTGTGTATACGATCATTAAAGGTCCTGTCAACGCTCACGCAAATGTTTCTTGTATAAGAAGAGCAATATATCTAAAATGGTGAAGTAAGAGGTCTGTTAAAATAAAATATATGTAAGTGTCTGTTAATGATATTAATTTTTTAATAGTCATAATAATAATATTTTTTCAACTTCGTGCAATACATAGTACTGAACAACCAATGAGCATTCATGATATAGATACTGTTTGAATTAGAAAAATTGTTTCTAGCGATTTGATTGGATGTGGAAAATCTTGTTTGAGCTTGTTTCTTGACTCTCATGTATAAAATACGTAAGGTGTAATTCATGAAAATTTATTTTCAAAATTGATATATCAATACGTCCTCCCCCACCTTCCTGTTCAGTTGATATGAGTTGAGCGTTTCATTTATTTCTATGCCTATTTCTTGTATCCCCTGAAAATAGATAAATTATACACAGGCGTGATGTAAGTTTCAACATACAGCAATAATTTCAACTGAAGTGCAATTTCATCAAATTTACAATCATAATTAAACTTTTATAGCTACTTGCGGTATATTAATTCCTTTTCTTCTACTCCGTTCATGAATATATTTTGCAACAGAATAATGTATATTAAATTCATGTAAATTTACTAAGCAAAATAACACAAGGTACATAACATATACGAAATAAATTTAATTTAAGAACAAATACATGCAATGTGCATATCGTTTAGGCAAGGCCTTTATAATTTTTATTTAAAATTTCTTTCCATATTGCAACATATTTTAATGTATTCTTTATAAAAGTTCATTGTATTTAATGCTCATCCAGATCAAATAAGGCCAATTACAATTCGCTAATTTTATTTTCAACAGATTATCTAATTGTTTCTCATCTGCCTGTACTATTAATAAAAATATTTAAATTACTTTCTTCATTTTAAAATTCAAGGAGGATAACGAAAGGAGAACATAAATTTTCTATTTGTCAAATGTACACGTTCCCTAGAGCAACAACTAGTTTGTTTGAAGCTCAAAAAATTCACCGTGTTATTTTCCATGCTGCTGCCGATTACTTTGTAAATTGAAAATTTATGAAGTATTTTTAAGTTTAAATTTTAAGAATATTTTTTTAAATGTAGATAAACGATCGATATTGGAAATAAATTCGTATACAATTGTTTCTTTGTTGACTAACTTGACAAATTTGACAGAAAATTAAAACATGGGGAAGATGAAATCCGGGGAATAATTAAGAATTCTGAAAAAAACATCACGTAAGAGGGAAAGCAGGAAAGGTGAAAGGGGAATTCGGAGAAGACAGGATGAACATAATTAAATACCATCGGGGAAAAAGAAAATTGTGTGTATGTTGATATACAGACTAATACTGAGGAGACAGACAGTTGTCTTCGTAAGGAAGACGTAAATGAAATGGATTTTTTCATCAGTAACTTTGAAGTGATATATTGATAGCAATTTTCCTGTATTTTATTTCATATGTTTCTTGCAATCCTTTAATGAGAATACGAAAAGAACGTTCTTAATTTTACTACTAATCTATCTTCATTTTAACAGCTGCATGAATTCTGAGGTCCTAAGCATATATACTTTTACCAGTTGTAGCAAATTTTAGACCAAGAAAACATTTTTGAATCCAATTATTTTCGAACTCACATGTTTCTGATTTAAATGGAACGATTAGTATTTGGATACACTTATGTGGACTAAATATATAAAATTTTAAATTTTTTAAAATGTATATGATAAATATTAATAAAGTTGAGATAATTTACAAATTCAATTAATTTCATTCAACTACTTTTAATAGCATCAATTAATGCTATTTTTAAGGAAATATTTAGAGAATTAGATATTATTGAACATTTTAAATCGATTGATTTGTTTCTGAAATTATACAAAACATTCTCTCGTTAACCCAGTCATTCGTTGAATATAGATATACCCTACTTTTAAAAATGCTGGTTTATTGAAAGTATATAGAAAAACATTTATTGAAATTCTTCATTAAATATCCCTTTCGTGACGTCACATGAAAACTCTTTGATGCCAGATCCAAAGGCCTGATTTTAGAGGGTTTGCTACAGCTGACGTTTACATGCGATTTGAGCTCTCTAAAATTTTTTAACGTTGATCGTTATGGCATTGAAATATGTGTTTGAACTCTGAAATTGAATTCTAAATCCTTTATACTTACATTTGTCTCATCATACCACATTTGAAGTATTCGTGACAATACATGTTCATTTTCGGTAACAACGCAGTTATGGATCAGAGATATGGAGTCTAATGGATGTACCTCTGTGGAAATTACAGACAACGCAAAGGAGCATGGAGAGGTGCATGCTTGGAATAACTAGGAGAGATCGAAAAAGAAACACTTGGGTGGAAAAAATAAATAAGAACAGAAGACATCATTGTTAAAATAAAAATTATTGGCTGGGCATATTGCAAGAAGAACTGATCAACGATGGACAACAGAAATTCTGAACTGGATTCCAAGAGACCACCGAAGACCTAGAAAACGTCCTCAAACTAGATGGGTGGATGAAATAAGAAAACAGGTTGGGGTGACGTGGAAGCGAATTGCTCAGGATAGACTTGTGTGGAAAGCATTTGGAGAGACCTTCATCCAGCAGTGGATAGATAATGGTTGAATATAACAATAAATAACGAATTATACGCTTTGGCAAGAGATTGTTCAATATAAATAAAATGTATATTTTATTTGTTATAAAAAATTCCAGACGGAAAGGAAAATTATGAAAATAATTAGCCTTCCAAGAAAGTGAGATTGTGCTAAAATAATATTATGTGAAGTACAAAGTTCAATTATTAAGAGTATGGTGAAATATTATTGTTGTTATATACCTATTTTCATCAATTTTGAGATCTTATAATTCTATAATACAGGTTCATTGATCTTTAATTTAAAAATATGTGTATTTTGTAAGAATAATAACAATATTTGATGTTAATGTTAATAGTGTTCTAAGATAAAATGAATTTTGCTTATTAATAATGCCTAGAATTTTGATTAGAAAGATGTTTGTCCTCACATGTGGTTTTAATTTTAATAAATATCTTTTATGCCGTGGGCAGATATTGAGACGAAAAATGTCGATATATTTAATCTAAGTAATAATTATCATATGTAGTAAAACGTTTCTAAGAATAATTAAATATTATTTACTTGAGGTGACCCTTCTTCATTCCTTTTTCTACTTACGTTAAAACAATAACTGTTAAATAATTTTCTGGCCAGTTGATATAAAATGGATGATTATAATAACGCTAAAGAAAATTTAATATATTATTATTTCTGACATATTTACTCTGACATGCAATGATATTATATTATTTTTTATTAATATGTTTGCCCCACACATCAATACTATTACGCAGAAAATTATATTTCATAAACTATTTTTAATTTTGAAGAACAGATAATAAAAAATACAAAACTTTAAATCAAATGATTTAGGTTGGCGATAACAAAAAATATTTCAAGTCATCGTTAAGTATATAATTACTAGAACGTATTACTGAAGCCAAAACCAATTAAAAAATCACTTTGAATCAATATGGATACTTCATGATTATTCAATACCCTAATTTAAATTCAAAATTACATCACAATTACGAAATAGCAACATTAAAAGAATATTCACTAATTATTATTACCAACAGTAAGTAGGAGAAATACACGTATGTAAAAAGTTATTGAGAACTAGTAAAAAAATGTCTCTAGGTAAAACGCTTTTCTAATGCGTCGTGCGTACGTTCCGTTTCTTGGATTTCCTGTGCATATAATTAGCATTACGGTATACATATATTATTAAAAATTCTATTGTTTAGTTTTGTTGTTGTCGTTGTAAAATATGCGCAAAGATCACGTGTTCGGCAATGAAAAAATTACGGGGCCTCAAGTAACTTCAAAAATAATTAAGCTATTCGTCGTTAAAGAGAATGTTTCGTTTTGTCACACAATGGGGCCTTAAACAACCTGAGGTCCTCAAATTTCCTACACGCCTTGAACACTTTTGGAAAAATAAGAAATTTGGCGGTCCATTTTACGTTTAGTGTACAGAGTGAACCTTTTTTTTTAAACAAGATTATTTGAAATCTTTAAAATATTTTATGTTTCATATGTCCCGTAAGACCGTAGTTGTAGTCTCAAATGCTTCCTCGAGTTTGTTTAGCAAAATAAATATAATATGTAAAACCGACTTTCTATAAGCAAGTTCATTTGAATCGCTGTAACACTGTATCTACGGGAATTCTGCCGTTTAACCTCGGGTAAGTTTACCATTATTTAAACGGAATCAAGGTAATAGTGACAGTTAAGTACCGCCATCATTAACCTAAATAATTAAGTTGCCATCGGGGAAATAATCCCCTCTCATTGCCAGCATGTAGAATCAATGACAAAATAAGTTCCCGCGCACTTAAAAAACAACATTTACTGGAGATGGCTTAAAATGAATTAATTTTCTAAAGTTTTTTAAATACAATGATTTAATGTGAAATCAATTTGATGATCATCAATTTGGTACAAGGCGTCTATCGATTTGCAATTAATTTCTTTGAGTTTTCACGTTGGCGCAATTTGAAAAGTGTTGATTACTTAAAAGTTCCCTTTTGAGAAAATATCATTAATTTTTATGAAAAATGTTCAGCCTTTTCGAACTTGATAATTCGTTTCGACATAAAGCGCAGTTTTTCTAACTAATTCATTCGCTGTCATTAACATACATTACTCTGGTGTGGAATCATCTCCTAAATGATTTTACTTATTAAAATATTCAGTAATCCATATAAAGTTCGACAGGTGATGGCTACCTGTTTTATTAAACGATAAATAAGTGCCAATTAACCGAATGGACATCGATAGCAAACATTTGATATTTAACAACGAAATCAATATCAATAATCGATGATTGGAAATATCGGTCGGTCCATCGATGATTTGAAAATATCAGTCTCCGAATATCGACGTTTATTGGATGTTATAATAACGTTTAAAAAATGTTTTTAACCTTAAATCACGGTCGTTTTAATTTTAAGGGCATTAAAGTTATTTAACTATATTTTTTCATAGAAAAGGGTGTTTGAAAAATGTCGATTTTTATCTATCGATGTGTACAACAAGAAGAAAATAATCGATGTTTCACTTCCAAAAATATTGAATATATTTAACTCAAAATAACGACAAGCTTTTTAAAGAAAGAGAAAACGAAATTAGTAAGCACCTTCAATAAACTATTTAAGGTACATTCGATTTAACGATGATTGAGCTGCAAATTTACGTATTGAATAATGTCGCTAATGTTCAATATACTTTTAATTACTACAAAAATTATACAATTTTATACTTATACACTTATAGTTTTATATTTCCGATGCCTGATACAGCAGTCTGTTGAACGGTAGAGACTGAACATAAACGAAAGTTAATCAGCGACTATGAATAGTTTTATTAAAATTATGATTTAAAGTTGTTGCAACCCAAGATTAAGTTGTAAAATATCTTCCATTATTTTATTATTAAAAAATCGATATTTCGGTAAGAACATCGATGGTCTCAAAGCATTGACTACTCAACATCGATAGTGAAAGCATCGATCATGCATTTTCATTCTTAGTATCAAAGGGGTAAACTAATAAGTAAAATAAAGGCAAAAAACCTAAAACTGGTGGGCAATGTAATAAACGGGTAACAAATTCTATTTTGCTAGTTTTATATTATATAAATCGTGTGATAAATTTGTGAATGGAAGAAAATGCCATATACTGGAATGTAGGGAGAAGTCCTATATATTGGGATATAGCAAAAATCCTGTATATTGGAATGTTGTAAAAATGGTATATATATTGGAATATGTAGTAAAAAATGCTATATATCGGAATGTAGTAAAAATGTTATATAAGGCATTGAAAACAACAGTGGTACAAGTCCATTTTTGCTCAAAATGAGATATGAAAGGATTTGCGTCCAACGAACCGCCAGTTTCGTTTTGGCCAACAATAACATGGTGCCAACCTGTAGCCAATTAATTACACTATGGATATGTAGCAATGTCGTAGGCAACAAACAAGGCAATCCCCCAGAGGATGGACTTAACTTCTGTGGACTTAACTCAAAAATTTAATTTTTGTGACTTATACCACTGTTGTTTTCAACGCCTCATATATTAGAATGTAGTAAAAAATGCTATATATTGGGATATAGTAAAAAAATTCTATATATTGGGATATAGTAAAAAATTCTATATATTTGAATGTAGTAAAAAATGCTATATATTGGAATGTAATAAAAAATGCTTATCCCATTAAGGCGTACATGGATATTTTGGGGTTGTTGATTTAACTTAAAGCTTAAATATAGACTTGTGAATTAAATTAGTATAAAAGATAAAATGAATTAACCAATAGTCAGAGTCATCGAAAATTGTAAATTGCTGTGACAATGCAAATTCTACAATTGGCTAAAAATGAATTATCCATTTTTTACATTAAACAACACTAAAATAAGCGAAATGGCATATGAAATTAACAGGTTCAGCGAGTTTTACTGTGGACTGAATGTTAGTATAAGGCTATTTTCTTTATGAAACACTGTCTGTAAAACGTTTAGAATTTCATGATATGCAGCAGAATGTGTGTGTAAGGATATCATGTGATTTTTTGACAAATCACCAAGCCGTAAGGCCATAAACATGCAATTAACAATTCAGGAAATCCTCTGTTTTCCCGTTTTCATAGTAATGGCCCGGAAAACCACAGTAAACCAGATAATGACTGCCTTCGATGAAGAGCTGCCCATAAATCATTGTGCAAGGACCATTTGAAAAACGATGAGTCAAATGGACAGTGGTGGCTAATGCCGGGCAATTGTTGACCGCAGTTCAAGGAACGATAAGATAGCTTTGTAGGACTGTCGCAACTGGATCATAGAATGTTAATTAATAGGATCATGCTAATCATGTTTATATCCCAAACAAGTTGGTTGGAAGATGCATGTTTTGTACAGAATAAACCATAGTGCGGTTCTGCCTTACTTGTTTAGTTAAGAAAGTAAAAACTGGCAATATATCTATTTTTGTGTGAATACTAAACTGCATTTCCAATACTGATTGGATAAGCAATGTTCTCCTGGCACATTGGCGTACGCAGGGGATGTTGATATGGATTGTAACCCCCATTGCAATGAAATTTTGTATATTTAACATAGGAATATGTGAGTTGTAGCTCTGTAACCCCCCATTGAGCCTATAACCCTCCTTACAAATTTTTGTGCACGCTTATGTATGGACATTTACGCCACTTTCAAAAAGAATATTAGATAATAAATTTACATACAAAAGGTTAAACACTGGTAAAATAGCAATGAAAAAGATCACTCAAGCTTTCGGACGCATCAGCAGCAGTCCTTCATCAGGAGTAATGACGATGTTATGTTTCTGTCTCTTTTTTATACTTGAAATTTCTGGAAAACCCTTCATCAGAGTAGTCCCGCAGAATGGGAAAACCCAATGAGAACCAATGGGAGGCCTCCAATAGAATCATGGAAGAACCCCAATAGGGACCAATGAGAAACCCACACTGCGGGTTACCTAATGTTGGGGATGTCCCATACATTTCAGAGTAAGAGTTGTTTATAAGTTTCTGGAAGTGGTTGTGATGTATTAATGGCTTTCCCGTGTAGTTTGTAAGTTTCCCAAGATTCTAAGAAGAGTCTACTATTCTTGTTTGTGATGTGACGGTGTAGTATTTTTGTTGAGTCCCAGTCGGGTTCGTGTCCGTGTTGTAAAGCGTGTTCTGCCAGACGAAGCTATATCGTCAGGTGTTAGTGAAGTGCGTTCATGTAGTGTTGTGTCATTTTGGAGGCGTGTAAGTGCGGTGTCGATTGCAAGTGATGTGGGAATGCAAGTGAAGAGAGAAATTACATCGAATGAGAAATTGCTCACAAAAAATTGGGTGATTTCACGATACCTCGTATGCACAGAATCCACGACCTCATGGTATCCGACCATGGGCTCTTCAAACTGAGCTGCAGACGACTGATCATTTTCCCCTCTGCCAGAGCAAATAAAGCTTCACTACAGACGTGGTTTGAAGTGGGGCAATGCCTGGACTGCTTTCTAAACCAAATCGACGTCTCAAAAAGAAGTTGCAGTGTTCAGACACTTTAACGTTGCAATTATGTCAGTAATGCTACATCGTTGACATCTAACGTTATTACGGTATCACCGTGCTCGCCGTTGTACTCCTTTCTATTATGCTGCAGCCCTGCGGTAGCAGAATGTACCACGTTCATTTAACCTGGAGCTATTTTAAATTCAGAAACAAAATATGCAAAAAAAACAAACCCTTTCCGATAAATTGCTTATTGAAGTCCAGGAAATTGATTTCCTAGGCT
Organism: Dysdera silvatica; assembly: GCA_006491805.2. Classification (NCBI taxonomy): domain Eukaryota; kingdom Metazoa; phylum Arthropoda; class Arachnida; order Araneae; family Dysderidae; genus Dysdera; species Dysdera silvatica. Next base: position 40,894,947 of record QLNU02015003.1, on the reverse strand, counting down.
TTAAAAGGTTTAGATTCTTCGGAAAAATGCCCACTGCCCTATGATAGCCTGACAGTAATGCATTACTTCCTCATAATAACCTGGCAGTAATGCATCACTTTCCTGTAACAGCATGGCAGTAATGCATTCGTCGGTGGTGCTATTAGGTCGGGTTCAACTTTAGTACAACGCGAGCCATTCTTCCGACCATCGTAGTGGGAGCTCCTGTTCCTTTGGCAGCAAGGGTTCATTGGTATTTCATGGAAAATTGTAGAACCCGGCACAGCAAGCGCTTGCGCTGTAAAAATACAGACAAATAAACGAATATTAATTAGGTTGAAAACATACTTTAACTTTATTTAAGATTTCAGTTTGAAATCAAAAATGTTTAGAAATAGTGAGAATTTTATTAAAAACATATCAAGAAACATACATGGAAAATCGCAGTTTCCAAGACGAACAGGGGGGAATAAAAATTTCCATACAATATGGAAATTCGTTGCACAAACATATCAATTACTTTTCTATTGTACAATATGTTTTGCCGCCCACGTATAAGTAGCTCAAACTAGAGCTTTTTGTTTTTAGAGAAAAAAGACGCCGTGCTCATCCTGAATACTTTTCTATTTTTAAATGATACAAAGTCAGTAATAAAATACACTCATTTACTGAGACATGACACCTATGCCCAGCTACGTTATTATAATGGTAAGTAAATCTCTAGCGCCTCACGTTATGTCAATTTCCGACATAGATCTTTCCTTCCATTGACTACCCTACTGACAGATGGAGTAAGCAGTTTTCTCCGGAAAGTGATCAACCTCATCTCCTTTCCTCCTCTTTTCCTCATAAAATTGATGACCATCATCTCCATTGTCTATTTCTGCATATTACCGTGATATGATCATCAGCATCTTTATCTTTCCTAACCAAGATGTTTTATTGCATCATCTATATTTTCCCCGTTAGTATAGAAGAAATGACGAAGCGCTTGAGACATAATTTTGGACACTGCAAATCGAATATTTCTTCCGCCGTTTTCATGCCATTATTTCATGTTACATATTACCTTTCAGCATATATTTTCATCTTTACACCGCTTAGTTTTATGATATATACTTAATATATCATGTTTGTTTTATTTGTACTTTAGTTTATATTTTCTCACAAATTATAACAAGAAATATTAATCTACAAAATTTTGTTTAAAAGCTTCTTATAGCACTGGTATTTACCTGGGACCCTCTAAATACGGTGTACGGGACATATGATTCCAACTAACGGAGATTATGAACAAAATATGTAGGTAAGAAATTATATGTATGTTAAATAATAAGGTGTAAGTAAAAATAGTGGAAATATAATAAGAAAAAATATTTGCATAAATATAAAAATAAGTCTATGTTACATGAATCAGAATTCATGCAATCTGTATGTGGAAAATAAATAAATTATTTTTATTAAACAAGTTTCCTTAATCAAGCCTTGAAATGAACGAATTATTTCTTAAATATACTGAAAATAAACATGAACTAACTTTTTCTTAATCATTATGAAAACTGCTGTGCAAATTTCTCTATCTCTGTTATCGCTAGAGTAATTATTATAATATTAGTTACACTAATCAGCATTAATTAAGATTTTATCTACTGATGATTTTGGTTAGTTGTTTAAAATTAACATTATTAATGAGATTAATTCACAATATTAATTAAAATAATTTAGATTGTAAATAAAGATGTGATGCTATTGGTTATTATAACCACTACTATTATTTATATTGCCAGTCATTTTAAATTTATAATGCCATTATGTAAGTTTGCATATTTAGCAGAATTATTTATCGTTTTTCAGATTTCAGCACAAATATTTCAAAACGGGATCGCGAAATAGCATAAAGATTTATGTTTCTACCATATGGCCAACAAATTCAAGAGAAATCTTGATGTATGCACAGCTGTCTTCGTGTGTAAATTTCAATTTTCAATCTCCAGCAGATTTATAATTAGGCGATTAGTTCGGCATTAATTTGTTGGCTGTAAAATTTTACATAACGATCGAAACAATTCCGAAATATTCGGGTCATAAATAACTCCAACTATTAAATGGTTAGATGGCATGAAGAAGAATATTTCCTTCCAAAATTCTCCGCATCGCCGGTAAGTTCTGAAACGACATGTATCTTGTGATCATTACATGGACTGCATCCGTTAAAGAATCATATGGCCATTGCCATAATGATAAGGAGAGAAGGAAGTTATCCCCATTGGAATCCCAATGATGCTTGTCGTCAGACTAATGCTCTGAATCGGAAAAGTGACTAGAGCTACGTCTAAAGAATGCCCGTTGTCTTTTTCTTTACACATTATTATTTTCTTCCCTTCTCCTTTTCTATGCATCTGCGATTTTGGCGTCCATATTTGGCAGCTTTG
>QLNU02015003.1:40875836-40892436 GCA_006491805.2 Dysdera silvatica | reverse complement strand
TTATTAGAGAGATAGAATTCCTTAAAAAGCTTCTAGATTATTTGGATGAAATTGATTAAGAAAACTCGATTAAAACTTAATGTGAAATGAACAAGACACATAAATTAAAAAGCCACTGTTCTACGTCTTGGAAATAAAACGATGATTTAAAAATTATAATTGTACCTTTCACACCTTTATTAAAAATATGCGTAAAATCAATATCAAATGGTTTGATAATCAGATAATGCTTTATACGTGGATGATTATATATTTCTGCATATTGACAAAAATATATGTAAAACTCATATCAAAACCCTTCTTTATTTTGTATGTACATTTTTATAAGTATTTGTTCCTCATACTTTGGAGTTTCTTTTTTTCGCTTTCCCTTATAAGTTTTCTTATTTTAGTCTAGTTCTTATTTGCAATCTTTGATGTATCCCTCCCCGTGTTCTTTAATTATTTTACTACTAGATTAGTAATATTAACCAAATGTAACATGTGTAACAAAGATATGGGTCAAAGTTCAGTACGAAGCTACAAAATGATGAAATTGTTTAAGTCAAACTGCTCGTATTAGTCATCATTAGTCCCCAAGAAAGTCTTAAAAAAAACTTTCCCCGGGACACTTTATGTATCGATCATTATGTGGCAAATTGTGGTAAACTTGCAAATGGTAATAATGTTCCATAAAATCTTGAATATGAGGAAAAGGAACATCATTCTCGTGTTTCGGTAATCTAGTCTGTTAGACGCACTTCGGGACATACGAAAGGTTCCAAGTTCAACTCCCGGACAAGACGTTGTCACTGTTTCTTTTTTGTGAAAAGTTTTAATTTAACCCTAAACTTGGGTGTTGTAATATCATTCATCATAATTGCTTAACCAAAAAATATGGTAAAACAAATTCGCTACTGTGTAAAAAATGGCAATATCAAAGCAGTATGACTAAAGGTAGTATTTTAACGATTTACATAAAACACTTCGTTATGGTACATTACCCTCCGCAGGGCCAAATACACCACAAATATGGTCAACACAAGAAAGCCTCCAAGCAAAATTTTCGTGAGTTTTCCGGGAATTTATTATACCATAATCTTTCGCCACCTAATGCATTAATTATACCAAACTAGATGGATTTGAGAAAAAGAGACGCTTTCCCCATCCTGGATTCGAACCAGGGTCCCTCCGTTTAGCCCGGAGTGTCTTGGACCGCTAGACGAATGAGGACAGGAAACAACGCTCTCTTTCTCCGTATGTAAAGGTGTTAAGGTATTATTACCCTCCGCAGGGATAACACAATTGCCAAATATGGTCAACAATACAATATGGATGGCAAAATTATAATAAATTCCTTGTGCAACCGCGGGTTGTAACCCCATCGCCATGAAATTTTGTGTATTTAACATATGAATATATTTGTTGTATCTCTGTGAAAAAATCCCCACTCCTTAGCCCATAACCCCCCTTATGAGCTTTCTACCTACGTATATGCCCCCCACAAAATTTCTTGACACACACCCATAAAACTCAAAGTTTTTATTCCTCCCTGAATATTCAAATTACAAGAAAGAAAAAAAATATTGTGTGAATTGTTTTCTATATTTTTATTGCATTTGAAAATTCCAATAATCTTTTATATGCAGCAATATTTTAAAGAAAAATACGGATACCAAAGCGAGAAAGGTACTGTATGAAGTAAAATCCTGCCACCTCAAAAATTATCAACTGTCTGTGAATGGACTAAATGTCCAAGAAGAAATGCTTGAATTTTGTTTTCCACCAAATAAAAACAAATACTTTTTTGTGTAAATGTAAACGAATTATTTCATTTCTGTTGAATATTTTATTTCGTTTCTTTTCTGGTAAGTACATTTTATAAAAAAAATTAAAATTTTGAAGGTAAATTTCACACACCCTCAAACAAATTTGACATCCCCAGAGCAAATATCCTGGCAAACACTCTGATATATACCACTCGAAATGCGAAACTGTGCTGGAAAAGTTATTGAATAACGAATTTAGTGAAACTATTGCGGCTATGCAATTATACGTTTGCAAATAATTATACTTTCTCAGGATAAAATTCTGCTCTTTACTTCCATTAGTTGGTTAATTCATTCATTGAAGGTAAAGTCAAGCAAAAGCTTAAAAATCGAGGCGAGGCGACTGCTTATATCTGATTTTTAATGCAAATCAATTTAAGTATATCGCGAAATCTTTTAAGTTCTATTCAAATATTTGCTTTTTCCAAATTTTAAAACTGAATTTTGACTACCATTTTTAAAATTTAAATCTTTCGCGTTTAAAGCTGGATATCAATTAATATTATGAGTATTTAGAATAACAAAATTATGTTTACTTTCCATTTAGACGAATTTCTACGACCCAAAAGATAATTAAAATTTTATTTCTAATAGCATTTCCTAAACGTACATTTTAAGAACGTGTTTCATTAATTAGAAATATATTTAGCTAGTTCTTTTATGCTTATCGTAAATAATTATTAAGTTTGGAATGCATTATATGATTCCTTAATGAAGTGAAAACTATTCTCATTTTCAGTTTTATTTTAGATGGGCCATTTGAAAAACTACATACGTACCGAACGACCTGGCTTGAATAGAGACAGCAGACCACGGTACCCGTTTTTTGCTGATCAATAAATCGAGGTCTAATTTCTTAAATAGCACAGATTCGAATCTTTTGGAAATTTGAAGATTCTTGAAGAGCATGACTTTTCATTCCAACCTTATCAATTATATTTATTCGATTGTACCTCTAAAAAATACGATGAGGATCAACAATATAAAAAATGTATGCGTGTTTTACTGTAATACGATTTTTCATTTTAAGTTTTAATTTAAATTATTCATGTTCGATAACTCCGGAGGAGAATCTCGTAACAAGCTACACAGCTTTCTGTGCTCCACCACTTTTAATTTAATTCTTATACTAATTATTTATCAATATTATCACATTCGTATATAAATTCGCACTATATATACTCACTGTATGCGCCTCAATATATTTCTTCTTATGAACATGAGTTAGTATTATCAATATTGATATTATTATTAATTTTATTATTATTATTATTATTTTTTTGTGTGCGTTCTCGCACTTGGATGATTAGGCTTAAGACGGGCGGTGCCAAGTTCTCAAGTCTACCTTTAGTGTGAAAATGTTTTTGTATGTTTCATTCTGGTGCCAGGTTTAAAAATTTTCTGACTGTTCGGCAGGTGTTTAGTATTGTTGCTTTTTGCATCTGAATATATGTGTTGGGGTCAATTTCAAGTGTCTCCAAGTTCTTTTGGAGTGTGGTTGGTATTATACCTGTTGCTGATAAGACAAGAGGGATAACGTTTACCTTATCCATGTACCACATGTCTTTAATTTCCTACCTTAAGTCTTGGTATTTAGTCATTTTTGTGGTGTATGTGTTCTGAATGTTATTTGTGTTGGGTATTGCTATGTCTGTGATGTGTGTCATTTTGTTGGTTTTATCAATTAGGATTATGTCTAGTCTGTTGTGTGGTGTCGTTTTGTCCCTCATAATAGCCCTATCCCAGTACAATTTGCGTGTTTTGTTTCTATTACTGTTTTTGGTTCATATTTAAAGTAAGGGCTTTTGTTGGCCACAAGGTTGGTTCTGTGAGCAAGTTTTTGGTGAATTGTTTTTGCTACTTGGTCATGACGGTATTTATGGTCTTTTAGAGGCATTATCTTACAATCTGATGTCACATGTATTGTTTCAGATGTTAAGTTGCATTGTCTGCATTGTACACTTTCTATATTCTTCTTCAGGATGTGTCGCTTGTAGTTTCTTGTTCTTACGACCTGGTTCTGGATTGCCATCATGAATCCCTCCGTTTCTGGTTGTAAGTTCCCTTGAGTTAGTCATGCGTTCGAGGCTTTCTTGTCAATGTGGGGATGCTAAAGATCATTATAGTGTCTGCCATGAAGTGCTTTGCTTACTCATTCCTTTAGTTTCTTATCGCTGTGTATGGGTGATATTTCTTTGTCAGTACTAGGACTTAGTGGTGTGTGGAAGGTATTTGTGTCTACTACTGCTTGGATGAGAGGAGACTGAATGCTCTCCTCATGAGTTCTGCCTCATGTTGTGGATTTGCTTCTCATGGAGATCTTTCAGGTCGATTTGTCCTCGTCCTTCTTCCCTTCGGGGGATAGTTTCTCTTTCAACTACCGTTGACGGATGTAGTTGTCTATATTTTGTCTACATGGTTCTCATTACATTATTATTATTATTATATCCGTTATGCATTGTTGTATTCTACAGCGTCAAATAGGTGTTTCAGGTGCTACAACCTTGTGCATTAGTTGTAACAACTACACAATGCAATGGTTGTTACAACTCAAGCTTCACATGTTCTGAATTATTTTGAAGTCTACTGAAACCTTATTCTGGGCCTTTCGCATTTCAGAGAATTCTAAAATTCTAAAGAAAAAAATTTATGATCTAGGGAGAATTAATTTTTAACTCAATGGATACCTTTAATTAGCAAAGTATGGAGCAAATAGTATATAACTGATCAAAGCACAGATGGTACAGTGAATCATTTGAAAACAGCAGTGCATTGCCAAGCAGATAGCTAAATGTAGTTATAATGTAACACGCCTTTAATCTCACTGAATCTACAACACAATACCCCTGTTGTATACGTTTTGTCAGCCTACAATTACCATGATGTGAATGGATCTAAATCATAGCTTTTCACTATCGCCAACGTAACATTTCGGTCCCTTATATTACGTCGTGTTTTCTCTACCGGAGAGTGTTCAATTAAAGACAGATTTGCACGGTGCTATTTGATGTGGTATCCATCATATGCTTGAATAGCAACTATGTAAACGGAATCTATATATGCGAATAATGTTAATGAAATTAGCGTATGTCGTTGTAAAATGTCATATTTAATTATTTGATCACTTTTGTAGAACATAAATAGTATTATATTACTGTTCTTTAGAATTCGTAAAGTCAAAGATTTTGCAAATTTGGAAAATTTGCAAAAATGTGACCACATTAAAATGTAAATTAAAATAGACTTATTAAATGAATTTGTAAGAAATGATCCAAAAATATGGTTGAAAAACTTAAAACCATAAATAAGTATAAAGTTACAAAACAAAGAAAGAAATTACACAGAAAAGAATAGATATAGGAAAAATATATGTTTGTAAAGAAATAAAAAAAGTGAAAACAAAGAAAGAAGTGAAAGAAAATTTCAGTTAAAATATGTATGAAATGAGACTTGATGCAAATTAAAGCAATGATACCAAATATTGCACTGTTTGTTTTTTCGATGCTAATGTTTGCATTAGGATTGTCGCACTTTGTACTGTTAAGCTCGGTTAAGCTCACTGATAATTTCATTCATTCATGAATTGATTGATTGTATGAATGCGATATATGTTCTTTCCGCCTTACGCAAAATATAATTCTTTTGTCCTAAAGACTTACAATATTACAGCTCATTTCATAGACACCATTCGCCGCATTATGTATCGTCACATTTTAACCGAAAGTGATTAAATTCCATAACCCGCCTAAAGGTTGCGGTTATACCATTTCACTTCTACAAATGAAACCCAAAAGGTTGAAGAAGAGAGTAAGATGCAATTCATGAAACATATATTCATGGAAAAGAATGCCCAAATACGCAAAACTGTAATTAATTCGGGTACCCTCCCAATAATGCTCTAGTGATGCCACTTTGAATTTTCCCCTATAATTTTCTGGCATTTTTATTAATCTTGTGAAAATGCGTATGATACGAAACATTTCCCTATATTGCATCCATATCATGTCTTAAAAATAGAGTACTAAGTTATTTTATTTTTTCAGATGCAGTGAAACCATCAGTGATCATGAATATATATATCATTAACTCTTTACAGTTACTGAGTTTTCTGTTTTTTCTAAAAGACATCAAATGTTGAAAAATTGATAAAGTGAATGGAGCAGACTGAAATTCGAATAAAATCTGGGATTATTATAGCAGTTTCGAATTAAGTCGGCATTTTATACATAATCTTCTTGTCTCATTTAAGAAAGATATATTCTCCGAAACTATGCCTTTTGTAGTTTTACATGCCAAACCTGCAGAAAATTAGGTGACGCTCCATGGGAAATCCAACTTGAATTCAAAACTCTCTCTTTTCCTACACATGGCCATAATTATTAAAAATTAGTCACAGCAGAATAAACCTACAGATCGTAGAAAAGCTACCAAGTTCATCTTCTTCTTCTGTCACTTCGCCATCTTCCCATGTTCGTACGGGGTGAGCGTTATGCTCTTTCATTTTTCTTTTCCACAAGCTTCTATCGCCAGCTGCTTCTCTTGTCCATCCATACTCTTCTAGATTTTCCGCCACTCTCTCCTTCCATTTCAGCCGTGGTCTTGTTATATTCTTCTTTCCCCTTACCATTAGCTTATACAATACCTTTCCTACGTATTCCTTATTTCTCCTCTTCATATGACCTAACCTATATTCCTGTATTTTTCTCCCCGACACATTCACCTAGACCGTACCCCTGATTTATTATTTTATCCCTCCTTGTATATAACTTGCATTTTTTATCTTTCCATGTATTTCTGGCATGATATTTTTAAGACCGAATGTACTTTCTGGCATCCATTTTGGCGCAGTATAGCCCAGATGCTCTTGCGCCATAAAACATCCAAACAAACAAACTTTCTGACATCCACCCTCCCATTTATTCGGGACCGGCGGATATTGTGGCTGGCTTGCCCCCTTAGGTGGCCGAGCTAACGCATCAAACCCTAAGTACCCTAAAATATTTTAATTTTGTCAATAAATATATATGTATATATATATATAACTCTTGATCACTAAACGTCAAAAGCTTTGATAAAGTTTAAATGCATAAACATAGATTTGTTTGGAAATTTATTCAAATATTTTCGGTTTTTTGTCTCCCATAAAATATTTGGATTTTTCTTTTTATAACCTTGACAATTAACAGCCGTATAACTTTTGCTTAATAATTAAATTCTATTAATAATCAATCACATTATGTAGTAATTAATTGACTTAAAATGTGAAACTCTTCATCACAAGGATGAAACAGTAAACAATCGTTACTCTACAGTATTCCAACATTTTACCTTACCAGGACACCTCATAAGCATAAATAATTCCACGGTGTACCTCATAAGCATAAATAATTTCACGGTGTACCTCATAAGCATAAATAATTTGACGACACAGTATGAAAAGACAGTTTTCTATTAACATGAATGATTTTTTTCTATTTCATACAAGGGATTTAATTAACAAGGTCTTTCTTTGGAACATTTTTTTCTTATAATCATAAACGTTCCATCTAGACATTTGATTCTGATAAATCCTATTCAGCCCTAAGTACAAAATAAACGAAACAAATTAAGTGAAAATACCTATTCCACACATTCTCAGTGACTGATATTTGACATTGTTTTATATCGCATCTATGAACTAAGATATCAGATTTGCCTTAGTTAAACTCTGATTAAACTTTTAGGACACATTTTATAAAATTATGATGCAAAAATACCGAAGTAAAATTAATTATACACAAAATAATTAATATGTATAAATATGTTAATAATAATTCGCTCGGATTGAGTTTGCTTTCACACGTGCGTAACTAGCAAAGTGCAATAAAGCGAAAAGGGAACCACTCAGCACCCTAACTCCTCAGTACCGACGCCCCATAATGAAGACCTTGACGTTAAATTTTTAGCTGCATACTTCCAGTCCTTTCGCGACACACCACTGTGCCGCGACACACCACTATGCCGCGGCACACCGGTTACAAAGCACTGCTCTACAGTCTATCAAATCAAATTTTAGTTTTTCGCATAAGAAACAATTTTGCAACTATAAAAACAAAAACCCCATATTATTGTGTTTTATAAAAGTTAAAAATTATTACATACTGAGGAAGGTTGGAGAGGAGGGAAGAATGTTGCAAAAAAACTGATTATAGCAAATTAACTTTTGACCCACTGCAGGTTTTTTATTCGCGCTTGAATATTTTTTTCTATAAAAGTCTTAAGCCAAAATAAAACAGTATCGGACCAGGGTTGTTTTACTTTAGGCACGGACATTCCCAGTAAGTTCATTAAGTGGGCTTTAAAGGTTGAATGGGAGTCACAGAACTACTTCATGCATTCGTATATAAATATACAATATCCCATCGCTACCCCATCAGTAGCCCCTGCGTACAGCAGTGGGTTAAGACTTGAAACCTTTAACAACTGGGTGAATGAATGCAGAAATGACATGAAATTTTCTAATATTTACGTTAGTCAAATTGAGCAAATCTTGAATAAAGAAGGGAAGTTCTGCAGCTAAAATTGTTTCTGAAATTCTCTAATTTTATGGTTCAACTTCGACCCTTTTTGATTAGTAATATTCCAAAGAAGGAAAATATATAATTCATTAATATAAACGAGTCAAAGACGAAAAGCATAAAAAATTCGTTTATCGAATTATATATTCTAAAGCTCGGAATACGATATTGTTTTGTTTTAATTTTCACGGAGATTTATAATTTTATGTATGTAACAGAAAATATTCAATGATGAGAAATCTTTAGTGATATTCAATCTTCCCTACAACAATTTAATTTTACGTAATCTACATGGAGATTTGCAAATGAGCTACATATATTTTTACGGGAATGTATAGACACAATTTTTTTCTGTAAATTATGGGGATTATTTTCATTTCAATGTAGGTAATAAGATAAAAAAAGTAACAGAAAATATACATAAAATAAAAACAGCTATTTTGTAATACCTCTGCTTTTGTAAAGGGGTATGCTAATTTAAATACAATTTAAAGTTTTAGAAAAGTTTTATCAGAAAAGGGATAAGTGATGCCATCGCTATTTTATTTTCAAGGTTTTGTTTCCTGTTTTGTAGTATTGCTTATTTTATTGAAAACAAATATAAAGTGTTTCTTCGAAAACTTTCAAGGTTCTTATGGATAAAATATTTTTTGATTGGAGCTGAATCCAGGTAGTGTAATGAAATTTTTCTTTCTCGCAAACAACGGATCGGAAATGAATTTTTCGTAAACTATATTTGCATTTTCTCCCCTTGATCCGAGAATTTCTGAAAGGTATTGGAGATGATGGATGAATATTTTTGTATAGAAATATGTACGCCAAACGGATTACTCTTAAGTTATTTCCTCGCACACCGTTTCAAAATACTTTTGTATATTTCCATATGACCGCTTTTAAAATTTTAGGATATATTTTGAATACATATATAAAACGTCATCCGAAAATTATATTTTATTTTTAATAATATAATTAAAATATTCTTCCATTTGTGGTATTGTACTATATGTAACAAGAAAAAATATGTTTGAATAAAAGAAATAGGAAAGTAAGTAGGGGGAAAAGGTTGGTTCTACGACAGTGGCACGCCTGGCATGCCAGGCCTAGGGTGGGAGCCTCAGGGTGGTCCTCAGGGTTGCACGAATATTTGGCACATTTTTTTGTTTGGTGTGTTCTTTCTAACTTTTTCCAAAAAAATTTTTTTTCGACCTTTTTTCTTTTTAAACTTTTATATTTTTTTCTTTTTCTAAACTTTGTTTCTCAACTTTTTTATAATTTTTTTTTTTTAAATTTTGTTTTTCAACTTTTATAATTTTTCTTTTCTAAACTTTTATATTTTTTTTGTTTTTTAACTTTTATAATTTTTTCTTTTCTAAACTTCAGGCATTTTTTTTTTCTTTTAACGTTTTTATCTTTAAACCTTACTTTAAGTCGCGTTTTATTTTAAAGAATTTCGGGCTTTTGCCTGCGTATGAGAACGCATGACACCTAGCACCTCCCTTTCAGACAGGGATCACTGCCTAGGGGTTTAGTTCCTCTTAAATTTGAGGGGGTTTGCACCAAAATTTCTAGGTGCCAGCCCCTTCCCTAGGCTCATCCGGAGGATCAACGGCAAGTGTAAACTATTAGGCTAAACTAAGTAGCGTTAAGGAAATGACCATGGGCCCTCGTGACACATTCATTTGGTAAAATATACCGCTTAACATCCAGAGGGCATAACGCAATTTCATTTAGCTGGATGGTGCTGATTGTATGTTTTTTTGGCCGAAAATTTCGGGGAGGTCTCTCTGGTTCTTTGCCTCACACTCACTATATTTTTGAAATGTTAATTTCTTTTCGATGATCGTCCTGGCCACCCCCTTTTGCGGTTTTCTTCTCCCCAGATTCGCTAAGCAAGCTGTGCACACGAGGAAGCAGGGACAGAGGCGAACTCATCTTTTATTTTTCCTAGAACCTTTTTGTCTGTAGTGCTAAATAAGGGGTGATCAGAATAATAATCAGAGGTGTCGTATTCTTCAATGTTACGGTCCATATCTTCATAAGCCTCATTCGTTGTAATCTCATAGCCCAGGCTATGATGTCGGTATATACAAGCTTTGCTCATTCTCCATACTCGACTAGAATTTTGCTGTAATGAAAGTTATGCATGAGTAGTATTAGGGTAGAGGGGAGAGTTAGAGTAGTAGGGGGAAAAGGTTGGTTCTACGGCACTGGCACGCCTGGCATAGCCAGGCATGTCAAGCACAGGGTAGGGACCGCATGGTGGTCCTCAGGGTTTCACGAAGAGTTGGCGCGTTTTTTATTCAACGCGGTTTTTTTTTATTTGGTGTTTTTTAACTTTTTCCAAAAGATAATTTTTCGACTGTTTTTTAACCATTTTATAATTTTCTTTAATTTTTATATTTTTCTTTTTCTAAACTTTACGCAATTTTTTTATCTCTAAACCGTTTTTTAATCTTTTGTATTTTTTTCTTATCAAACAAATTGTTATTCACTTTTTACAAACCGTCTTATTTCTATTTTCGAGATGAAGAATAATGACTTCCCGTTTTAAATTAAGTATTATACAAATGTTTAATATTTAAATTGTTCCTTAAGGTTAGTGAAAAGCTAAAATTTATGTCTAAATTGTTTTAAATAATTGTAATTAGATAATTTTAATCCCCTAGTTTGAATTGTATGCGGTCTTTTAAAATAAGTTTTACGCACAATTTTATTCTTTAATTTCCCTAAAGTTTTTAAGTTTTAAAGTTTTAAAGTTTAATTTCCTTAAAGTTTGCACAAAAATCACACACTTATTGCAATTTTGTAATGAGCTTGTAATTAGTAGCCTAATGAGATCATTTCGATCATATTCAAATCCGTATTTCAATTTATACTCCGTTTATTATCATCGATTTCAATTCTAGACGGTTCCGAACGTGTCAGAGACATATTTCTTCCCACCTGACACTGCGACAGCGACGCGTCCCCTCTCCCACTCGGGTAGACCCCGTTCATGCTTCCGGTTCCCGCGCTATGTCACAATTACCAAATTAGCTCTTTCTAGCTAAAATATCACGTGGCGGATGACTATGCTTTTATTCTCATACCGGAAAAATTGCTATCTAGCTATTTTCCTCGTAGCTGAATCCACGTTTTTCGCTAACTATTGGCAACGTTTTCTCCTAAATGGATTATTCCTGATATTTGTTATTCAAAAACGTTTTCCGTGAAGGCTTAGTGCTATTGAGACATGGAAGGAAAATATCGATTGTTGGTTTTTAATCATGTTTTGCACAAAGGTTTATGCTTTATTTTTCAAAGTCCGTGAAGGGTAATCACCGATTTATTATATTTATCGATTAATTTATACTAGTCATCAATTTATTATATTTTCATAATTAAGTTTGTACTTAATATCCTAATTAAATAATTTCCGTCCTATTCAAATCGCTATTTTCAATCTCTATCACAGATGAGTCATATAGCTTCGTCAAAAGTCGTTCCAGACAGGATTTTAACCTGACGCCAAGACATTTGGCGTAACAGCCCTTCATTGATTACAAATTTTCACCTTTTTTTTGCTTTAAATTTAATATTTTTTAATTAAACGCGAAATTTCCTTCTTTTAATTTTTATTATTTTCTGAACTTTTTCCTTTTTCTAAATTTTTTTAACACTTTTATTTAAACCTTACGATTGTACGGCACTGGAAGACACGAGGTGATACCGTTTCTGGGCCAACAGACACGGAAGGGGGAGACTCACAAGCATGGAAGGGATGAGTCACCGGTCCTTTGTTAGCGATCCTAGCTCGCCTTGCGGTGAGTTTTGGAACGTTTGTAATTTTTTTTTTTCAAAGGGTATTTCTCTTCATCGTTATATATATGTATCTGCTGATCACGTGTCCACTTTCTTAGCGATCCTAGCTGCCTGGCGGTGAATTTTAGAATTTTATGTAATTTTGTGTTTCAAGGGGTATTTCTTTCGGTTGTTGTATAGATGTATCTGATGGTCACGTGACCCCTTTATAAGCGATCCTAGCAATTATCTGCAAATTAAATATTTCTTTAAAAATGTTAGTTAAAAATACATATATAATTTTGATCTTAATAAGAATATGTAATTCTAATAATAATGCTAAATAACACGTATTACCACTATAGAGTTTAAGTAATCATTTTATGGTGCTTTCATAAAATTTTACTTAAAGCTTGTTTTGTCTGCTGAAATAATGGTTAAAATTAGATAACAGAATTTTTTAATCAAAATTTGCGATTATGATATAAAAATGTGTTTAAGTTTGTACATTTGTATAGATATTCCAAAGGAGAAATCAATCCACGAAAGAAACTTGCATTCAGAGAATGATAATGCCTTACAAATAATTTTATCAAGGGCGTATCCAGAAAGGTTTCAAGGGGTGGTGATTTGTTTCCAATTCCTATTTTTAGTCAAGTGTCGGGTACTTTTCTTTTAATTTTTCATGGTATAGTCCCACCTCATAGGGGGGGCGATCATCCCATTGGATGACCTGTTAATTTTATAATCATTTATGTGTTTTTGAACAATATGATTAAATATAATAACGCAATATGATGTTAAACGTTAAATTATATTCTCAAATTTTTAATTAAATACTGCAATTAAAATCTTCAGTGCAAATTGCAGCAGACGAAAAAAAAAACTCAAAAAGGTAATTTCATATATTTACCGTTGATTTCTTCACCTTTCGTTTTGAAACCCACATATATTGGACACATGCTTTAGATGATTATATTCCTGGAAACAAATTTGTTCTGCTGGCAAATGCGAATAAAATTTTCAAATTTCTCTTATATCAGGGTCTTTAGCGAGGTGATTTTCAGGGATGATTGTTTTAAAATTTTTATTGCAAGAAGAAAGTGTTTATTTTTAGATCGAAAAAGTAATTACATTTTTAAATTTAACTCCTTAAATTTAGCATAGCCAGAGAACTTTTTTTTCCAATTTAGAAGGGTGAAGAAAATGTAGACGAATTTTTATTGATTAAAATGCGTCTGAAGAGCACCTTTGTGTGGTGATATTACGTTTTTATTTATATATACATAAAATTCCCAAATAAAATGGAATATATTACTGTTTTATGAAATCATATATAATATATATAGTATATTATATACATCCTCTAATAAGTTAACACATGTAACCTTTAATTATTTACACGTTCCTCTACTCACTTATACATAGAATATTTAAAATATAAACATATAAAAATTCAAGTAATAAAGGAATTTTAGATAGAAATTATGCATATTCTCTGATAAAGTCGTAACGATTAGGTTGTGAAAAGTTCTTGAAGAATACTTATAGAAAATATCAAAATAACTATTAATATGCTCATAAAATATCGCAATGCCTATAAATTTCTATGTATATTAGAATTTGCTAATCTTTGACGAGATGATGCTAAGAGAAATTAAAATACAATTAAAGCGATAATTTATGTTGAGTGTGTTTATCTATCTACACAGCGCATGACCATTTCATATAAATGTAAAATAATTTAATACTCAAATGAAAAGGTATTATCATCTACACGTATGTCCGTGTGTTCGAATTAAATAATCGTGCTTCTCTATACCACCATAGCACTGATGCATGATCATACAATGCATATATGAAAAGATAAATTGTAAACACTTAATCATGTGGAGCGAAGTTTAAAATTAAATCCTGTTTGGAATAAAAGGGTGTTCAGAAATGCAAATCAGATAAACATTAAAAAAAGTCCCGAACACTTAAACGAATAGCAATGAGAATTGCAATTCTCTTCTATATAATGGAATTCCATTTGCGAAATATTACCATCTTTATTATCAGTTTTAACGTTGTTAAAGCAGAATTTTTGTCTTTTTTTACGGAAGGTCACCTTTTATGAATATAATAGATAATGAAATATATAAAACGTATTTTTGTCGTCACTATTAGTTGCGGCCAATTTAGGAAACACCTTTTGAAACTGAATGTAATAAAAAAATATTATTTATCAGGTTTCTCCATACGTGAAACACTAGGCTTAATTCTCCAGGACTCGCAATGTAAATTTGGGTAGGATTTAGTTTACTATCGAAGAAAATGACAAATAAAATAACCCTTATAAGTAATTTTTAAAAATATGTAATAAGAAAATAGCGAGAATTGAAAAGTGACAAGATTTTGTTTACCCATGCAAAACTGTCAAGATTTCCGAGACCAAAAAGGTAAAGTAATTATCTTCATCTTATGTAATTCAGTCCCATTAGCGTCTGAGTGAATGTGACTTAAATTATAAACATTTTGAAAAATCTTTATCACAACAAAGAACAATCCATTAATTTAGGCCATTAAGAAATAAAGCAAGATCCTTATCTTCCTGATTCTCATTTTTCATGATTTTTTCAACTTTATTAACAAAATTTAAGCGACAGGACGCTTAAGAAAAAGTTTGCGATTTTTCACCAAGCCGTAATTAATATTTTTAGCTAATGAAAACTGCTACTTTTTAAACACCAATTTTATAAATTGTTTAAGGTTTATATAACGAGGATACGACGATTAAAAGGACTTTTTTTTAAGTAATAATTTCGAGAGGAACGAATTATTTTCTTAAATGGAACAAAAAACTAAATTTCTTTTAATTTTATATAGGCTATTAGCATTTACAAAGCCTGTACAAAGTGATGGGAGCACTTGCCGAACAGGGACCACAAAAGATGCATGTACAATTTTGAGTTTGATATACATTGTTAATTACATTGTAATATTTATGTTCCTACGCTATAGAAGAGGAGTCTTAACCCCGCGGCCCGCCGATATCTTTGATGCGGCCCGCCGGCGCATGAGAAAATACAGATTATTTCACACAAAAATAACATCGCTTATTCACTTTAAGTCTTAAATCTATATGTTTTATTCCGTTCGCATTTCCACATTTCGTAACAACTATTATCTTTAAACAATGAAGAACCAAAGTAATATGCGGTCTTCCCTCAATTATATTTTACTTTAATTTTCTAATGCATGCGCATTAGATGCAGCTTTACTGATTTGTCGTGCAACAATGATTTAAAAAAAATACAACTTAGTACTCATTGAATTCTATTATAAATATGTCGATAAGAAAATTTTCCAAGCACCTGGCTGCATGCTCTTAAAATGTTACCACTCAGGAATATTTGCATCTGTGCGTAGGCGTGAGCAGATGTTCATAAGCAGGAGTTACAGGTTTATAATAAGTGGGGAAGAGACAGAGCTACAAATCCATATATATATATATTCATGCGTATAGGTAAAAATTCCATCACAATGCGAGCGTTAAAACCCCATGAGCCCCACTCTGACTACGCCAGAGCGTCTTCGAAAAACTCTTTTCTTCAAGAATGAAGTTAGTAAACTCAAAAGTTGGGACCAGAATAAATGATGGCCGCCTTGAAAACACTTAGGGTTGCATCAAAAATAAGACCTGATATTGACAGGTTCGTTAATAATAAGCAGTGCCAAAAATCAGACTAAAAGGTGTGATCTCGCTTTGTATATTAATAACTATAAGTATTGTAACTGTTTTTTGCGCTCAAATATATTTTACACTTCAATATATATATATATGGCCTGCAAAAGGGTTGCTGGTATCTAACTGGAAGGAGACCCACACGCTGAACGTATGTGACGATGTGTGGAACCGGCCAGGCCAGTAACCTAGTGTCCTACCCCGCCTTCAAGTGGTGCAGGCTGAGCTTTCTATTTATGTGGCAAATTAATATTTGCTGCACGGATAGAAAGGCGGAAGGGGAGGGCTAATTCACCAACCCGTCTAGCCAGCGTGGTGAAATTATGGCTAATTCCTCCATTATGTTGACACACCAGAAACCATGGCCCCTAGTCTCCAGGTGCTGGAGTGCTCCTGATCAAGGCAGCGGTCAGTGTGGCATGAAAGCAGGGGGTGCTAAGAATCACTGGAATGGCCCAGGCTGCCGTTTGTTATTGACCTTGGCAACGTATAATGGACGATCCCTTGCTTCTGAAGCAAAACTTCAGGAATTGGAAGAGGAACTAGACAAGATCAAATGGGACATTGTAGGACTCAGTGAAGTTAGAAGAAAAGGTGAAGAGTTGGTGGAACTGAAAAGCGGACATTTGTTTTATTATAGAGGAACGGAAACTGGAAGAACAAGTGGTGTTGGCTTCTTAATCAACAAAAGAATTAAAGACTACCTTCTTGAAGTCGAAAGCACGTCA
>QLNU02015003.1:40840752-40873560 GCA_006491805.2 Dysdera silvatica | reverse complement strand
TTTTTGTTATAGAATGTAATTAGAAAAAACAATGGGGTGAGGTTTTCAGTAAAGAACTTTTTTTTTGCGAAACCGCTGAACCCAAGATTCATGAAAATTTTTAAGCGGCCCACTGCCCTACAAAGGTCAGATAACCCTGTTTTAGATGGAAGTCCTAATAAAAAATATAATATCCTCTAACGCATTGTTTCCCAAAGTGCAGTCCCGGGCTAGTAAGGGTCCATGGCTGCCTGTGAAATGACCTGTGGTGCTTCTGGGGTAAAATATCTTACAATTTTCTCTATGGGAGGAAAATTTCACATTTCTCCATAGTGGTAACGGTAAAAACTGAAGGAACATTTAAAATTGTACCTGATTGACTAAAATTTGGGAAATACTTTCTTAGTGGATAATTTAATTCATAGCACGTAGTCTTTAGATTCATTTGTCATGATACGGGCATACAATGAATTATCAACGACTAGAGTAATTTCAGGATTGTATATCTCCCTCCCTTATATTTTAAAGTAAAATCCCGTTTATTAATAACATCTTCAAGAGCACTGAACTACCGTATCTGGATAAAGGGTTCTGCTTACCCTTCATTCTGAATTACATGATTAATTAGCACTTAAGAAGGTGAAATTTATGGCACATTGTCACGCGTTAAATCATAGGGCATTAAAACGATTTTAAAATACCCCTCTCTCTAATCGCAATTCGCACGCTTAGTCAAAAGCCCAGTCTTCCTAAATGATTTTAAAGTTCTTCCATTAATTTGAGGGTCTCGACCTGCCACATTTACATTACGGCATCGTTTGTATACACCTCGTGGATTTTTACGCCTTGATAGTTAACACTAAGGCTGCTACGAAAACCTTTTTAAAATTTAAATACCGAACGGTGTCCAACATCACTTATGACAAACTTAAACCTCTTGGATATGAACGTGTTTGCATGGTTCATGTCAGTTTCCGTCGTGTTCATAATCATTTTATGGCTTGATCTTAGCTCTACCTTGTTGATGTCATTCTTCATAATCTTAATGCAAAAACACTAAGGCTCTGACTGCCCAAAAATTTACACTAATCAGAAGCAAATGTTTAAATTTACATCGCTGTTATGCAAACTTTTCTGCTTTTTCCCATTATATTTTCAATTTGTTTCTTGATAATAATAGGCTTTAAAACAAGGACATGTAAAAAACATGTCGCAAACTAGTGCTCGAAGGGTATTAACAAATTGTAAATGAAAATAATGCCACAAAAAATATATCCTCTTATTTCTTTCCTTGAAAAAGCGATTTCAGAATTATTTGTTTCAATACCATGAAACAGATATTATAAAAAGTATTCTGCTGTTTGTTTTTATATTAATTTTGAATGTGAGTTTAATAAAATAAATTCTAATTACTTCCTGAGTGTACTTTATTTTAGTCTTTGAAAAAGCAGCTTAACTTTGTTCAGACAGAATTTTTTTTAAAAAAAAGGACATTATAAAACAATGGCGTATTTATTTGCTCGTTTTTTTATGTAAAAAACAATGCCAGCGGAAATTTAAAATCGCATTTTTCGCAAAGCCATGGAATTTATGAGTTTATTTCATTATTAATAATTTAAAATTGTTCAAAAATTTTCCAAAAAAAGTGAAACAAAATACAATAGCAAAAGTTATTTAAAAATTGTGATGAAAAAAATCTGTTTACAAAAAGCGAGTGTCGTGAAGACAATAGAAAAAAATTATTAAAAACGTCTTCACTATGTCGTGTGCCATATTTCTAATTTGGACGTAGTTAGCACTTCCGACACAATTAACTTTCAATCGCGTATATAAAGCAAAGAACTTTTTACAAAAAAAATAAAAAAATTGCGTAAGTGAAACTACTAATGCACGAAAAAAGTGCTCTACAAATAATCTTTTCTTTCTCGCTCCCTTTCATTCTCAACGGTCATTTGTATCATGGTACAACGTGCTTAAAAGAGGCTCTGTTTGAAAACAATATTAATTCCATTTCCGATGCGTGTTGCTTGGGAAGCCATCGAATTGTGGGCATAAATAAAGTGTTAGAGACTTTAGTTTTTTGCTTAATTAAATGTGGTTCACTCGTAACCATCTCATATTTTTTATTTAGCTTAAAGTGAGCTTAATTGAATGATTTTAAGTGATTTAATGAATTTAAGTGAGCTTATAGTGAATTTAAGAGAAATAATCTTCTGGTTTTCAATTGTGCAAACCTTGTATTCGTTTGTATTTTACATCGCAAGGATATCTAACATCGTGTTGCGCTGAGGCCTAAAATTTGTCAAGAGAACCTAATCTTCGTCACCTAACGGCACAAACCATGGGCCAAGAATCTCTAAAAGCAAAATCAGTAACCCTGGGGACGTGCTTGAAAGAAACTCGGAATTTTCTTGTAAACTTCAAACGAAATACTCTATACCCAGGGATTGCAAACGGTGCAACTCCTATTCCAACCAGGAAAGAACCTGATAGCCATCTCATTGATTTGCTTGAAATGTACAAAATAGGGCAAGACCTGAAAAACAAGTCTGTTGGATTATGATTCGCAAATTCGCCGATGAAAATTTATTGATATTTTAAGTTTCTGCGAAATTGTTATTTTTCCATTATCAGTGGTAGAAACAACACCCAGCGGAATTCATAATCGTCTTACGCAAGATGAGCTACCCGTTATGTAATTACTTTAAAGTCTGATAATACAAATATGACAGTTTCACAGCAGATTGAAATTTTAATTACTTCGTATCAGCGAATTTGCAAATGAAAACTCTCCAAGGTTATGCTTCAGCCTATTTTGCATATTTCAGAGCGCCACCGGCTATATTGCTTGTAAGACGATATGTGTTTTGCTCATTTCATGGTTGTATGCTCTCTGTTGGTTGCATTTTGCAACTCCCTTTTTGATCGTACATTATGTGATATAGTAATATGACAAATTGTTACTTATGTATTTTGACATCATGTCTTCGTTTTATAACGTAAAAGAATGTAGGAGTAATGATGGTCCTAAGATTTGGTATGAATATAAAATGTATGAGAGAGATTTTTAATCAGGAAGAGGTTTCAATTATATCTTATTTAGCCTGATGCCAAATAAACGTCAAAAGTATAAATAATATTAAGTTACGGATTAGTTTTCTTAGCATATAAAATAATCGGACGATTTTCTGTAATTCACGTAAAGCAAAATAATTACTAAAATAACATAAATGAATGGAGTTAATTTAATTAACAAAATTAATCGAAGTTTCAGAACAAACGCAATAATTGTACATTTGCAATACTGAATGTCAATGCATGTATATATTATGTTACATGCAATACACGTGTATATATTAGGTTACATACAATGCATGTCTATATTATGTTACATACAATGCATGTATGTATTATATTAAAAACTCGCTGTATTATTTTCAATACTAATGATCAATTTCCATAATAATATGTACATACGTTTCACGAAATCCGAAATGCTGCTAAATTTCCATTTTTTCTTTCAAATTATTACATTTTGGATGCTTGCTATTATTCGCTTAGCCACAATTTATTGGCACTTCACTAAAACAAAAACTATGTTAAGGGAAAACATTTTCTTTCCCATAAAATATGTCTCGCACATGCATGAAATGATTCTTGAAGCATGCACATAACAAACTGTGTCGCACACAGGCGTTTTTCGTTAGTGAAAAACGCATTCACGCAATCAGGAAACTGTCAAAAGCGACCAACGACGAAGCCTAACTATTCCAGGATAAAGTTTTTGGCAAACATAATTAGAAATATCACTGCTAAAAAGCAAAGTAGCAAACTAGCGTTTGCGGATTTATTTACTTTCTGTTAAGTTTGCGGAAAAATGTCAATTTTGTTACCGAGATTTCTTTTATTTGCCTTTCATATACAATGCCTTTTTACAGAAGACAATTTCCATTCATTTTTGAAAAAGGAAAATATCCCTCTAAAATGTATAATGATGGATCTTCGTTTTTACTAGCTATTGACGTAAATAGCGTTTAATTATTTAGCTGTTATGTGCTAATTATTCGAACCATTAATTTTCTGCTAGGTACATTAATTTATCGGATATAATAATTTGCATTATTAGAAGTTCTCTAGAGTTATCTCAAAACCAATAATTTTGCCGCAAATTTATATAATTAATATGTTCGATTCCATATATTAGTTTAATCATTAATCTTAAGTATTTATTTTATTGCAAAGAGCATTTTATTCATCTTAATCATCAATTTCATTTTTAGCAACTACTTGGAAATACGCTGATTTCTGTGGTATTTTTAATGACTAATTTTGTCATCAAACAAATCATTAATTGTCATTTTAACTTAAACCGGAAATGCTTATTTCTTGCTATTAATATTAAACATAATCATTAATTCTATGTCCATTTATTATCATTAACTTACATTATTAATTTTCTATCAGCTGCTGTTTCTAACTAGGAAACAAAAAATATCAACGATTTATTGAGGATACAATTTCTTTTCCATTAAATATAACATAACTAAAAGAGCTACATAGTAGTTCAAATTTATAGTTTTCGGTGCAAATTTGTACTTTTTGGTTCAAATTTATATTGTTTTGTTCAAATATTCATATATTTTGTACACTTAGGCTATTTTGCAGACAATAAATATCCTGGCACAGTGAAAACCTTTTTGCATATTAGAAATCGAAGATATTTTCTTTGCATCAGAAAAAATATTTCAACTAAATTATTTTCCGCCTTGAGTCTAGATGTGAATACAAATGCGCAAACACGATATGTTTCCTTAACTAAAAAGAAGTTTTTGTCAAAGGAAGAATTCCATGGAAGTGATCTTGAGAGTGCTGAGTATAAAACGGGATTTGATTACACAGCAAAATTGCAGAAGCTTGAGAATTCGTTGCTACGTAACGGAATGGGAGAAAATTTCCATGAAAATATATCGTATTTACAAGAATAAAGGCAGATCGTGAAAATAAAATACAAATTGAGCTTAATTGATCTTATTTTGTTTTGTGTATTAAATACTGAGTTTATTAAATATCATTTCTATCTAATCGAAATCGAAACTTCATCCAAATGTGTAAATTTTGGCAATTAAGTATTAAGTTGAATATAAAAAAAGCGTTTATTGAATATTAAGAAATTCTTTAATTAACAAGAATTTGGATGTAAATCTTTTGACACTAGCTATGGTTTTAAGCAGCTATCTATTCTGGGTTTCTAATAATTCAATTATCTATTGTAGGTGGAAAATTACTTATAAATTACAGAATTACCTAGCCACCGAAGGGGGCAAGCTAGCCTCAATAGGTGCCGGTCCCAAGCCTGGGTAAATGAAGAGGGTTGATGTGAGGAAGTGCATCCGATCGTTAAAATGCTATGCCAGAACCACATGGAAATATGAAAAATATGAAAGGACCATAACGCCGACCCCGTATAACATGAGAAATGGCAAGGCGAAAGAAGAAGAAGAAGAAAATCTATTGTGGGTTTCAACGCTAGGTCTTAAATTTATTCATTACTCTCTATTTTGCTGTAATCAAATCTGGCATTGCTGTACGATTGCAGAATCAATCAATGACTATTGTTCAATATTTTGTGGTATGTTTATCTAACGATGACTACCACTCTTGTGGGATCCCACACCAGAAATGCTCGTTCACTTCGCAGGCTTTCTTAACAGTTGCCACTTAGAAACACAAGGAAAGCAAACTTAACTAGTTCAATTTCTGAAATCGGCACCAGGCCAAATTGTTTCCTTTTATATGATATTTCCCAAATGTGTATAATTTTATTTTCCGTATCTAGCAACAAATATATTGTATAATTATAATTTCAATTTTTATATTTGGCAACAGTATGTGCAATTGTTTTCCGAATTCTAAAATCAAATCAGTCTTCCGTTTACCATTGAAGTGTGCACACGTCATCCTTGGAGGATCCTCCAAAAAGGCATGTTAAATTTATGTAACGTTATATTAAATTATTTACCTTTCTGGCGTCTTAATTAACTATTCTGAGCATTTAATGTATAAATAAATGTTATTTCAACTGGATGGATTACTATATTTTTAATACTTAGTTTTTCAGTTGGATATTTGTTAAAAATTTAAACGTTTAGACCTCATTAATGCATACCAGGAAACAGATTAATTCGAATACATTGTTAAATAAATTTAATTCGCCTTTTTGGCGGAGTAATTTGATTTTAGAATTCGGAAAACAATTATACACGTACTGCTGCCAAATATAAAACTGAAATTATAAGGTTATAAGTATACAATATATTGTTGCTAGATACGGAAAGTAAAATTATACACATTTGGAAAGTATAATGTAAAAAGAAACAATTTGGCATTTTGCCAATTTTAGAAATTGAACTTAAGTTTCCTTTCCTTGCATTTCTAAGTGGCAACAGTTAAGAAAGCCTGCGAAGTGAACATGGTGTTTCTATTGTGGGAGCCCACACGCTCATAGAATTTTAGTTCCATCTGTTATCGTGTACTTTCATGGAATTACCCACGTTTCATAATTCTACCTTACCGAACTATTCATGTTTTACTATACAACTTCATGTGTAATAGTACTACTCCATATTTCATACTACTAACTTATAGTACTACCCTATGTTTCATAGTTCTATTCCATGTTTCTTAGCTCTATTATAGTACTACCTTATGTTTCATAGTTCTATTCCATGTTTCTTAGCTCTATTATAGTTTTACCTTATAGTACAACTCTATGTTGCATAATACTATTCCATGTTTCTTAGTGCTGTCATAATACCATTCCATGTTCCTTCGTGCTCTCATAGTACTATTCCATGTTTCTTAGTGCTATCACAGTACTATTCTATGTTTCTTAGTGCCATTATAGTACCATTCCACGTTTCTTAGTGCTATCATAATATCTCATGGAACTATCCATGTTTCTTATTGCTATCATAGTATCTCATACAATTATCCATGTTTCCTAGTGCTATCATAGTATCTCATACAATTATCCATGTTTCCTAGTGCTATCATAGTATCTCATAGAACTATCCACGTTTCATTGAATTACTTCGTGCTTCATAGTACAATTTCATAAAACTTTGCTTTGGCGCTAAGTCAACGCTTTCACGTAGCAGGTAATTAGTCCGGCAATTAGTCGACTGCCGACAGTGAAAATAAGAAGTCTGTCGTCTAACGCTCACTGTACCCGTTGCCTGACCCTCACTGTACCCCGGGGGTTGATTATTACATAGTTCATAAGAAATTCGGAGTTCTCGAGAAAAAAATTAAATTCACTTGTGGTGTAACTCAACAACCACATCATCAATTCAGGGTCAACGCCCAGTATTCTCGTAAAACATACGCTCTCCTCCTAAGCATCGTCATCCGGTATTTAGTACTCTTTGCAGAAAAGGCTTCAATTCCTCGAAAGACAACCCTTTCTGTTCTTACACTTTAAAAACACAAGCTAAATTGCCTCTTATTTCCGTGGCCCTGCGAAGGCTTAGTGTGGTAAGACGTTTACCTAGTGTGCTGTTAATTCGGGTTCGACTTCCAACGGTTCAAAGAACGCTTACTCATGAATCTCATAAAGATCGTAGTCCGGAGTTTGGTTCCCTAGACCTTAAGAGGTTCGATTTCCTCGGAAAACAGCAGATCTCGGCGCAACCTGAACACTGTGATCCGTAAAATCATAAGCAAACAAACATCTTACATGCGTGATAGTGGTCAAATTACTGCCTTCTCAACAGAGTCCCAGTAAAGCTTTTCACCAGGAATGAATATTTGTTGTACCATCAAGCCCATCCATCAAACCCGAGATCTCAACATTGATATCATGATGATCCCATGTGACAATTATCATTAGTTAGGAAAAAGCCTCTGTTACGTATTCTTTGTTACCAAGAGAAGAAATGGTTCCGCGAACTTAAATACCATGTATTATTGCTAAAAATAAGCGTAAGAGTCTTCCTCCGTGCAAATTCCATTTTCCGCTTGATGGCCATCTTACTATTCGGGGGTTCGCTGCAGCTTTGGATTAAATTAGCGTTTTCTGCATGGTGGCGCGGAAACCACTTATTTCTGCATTTCGCCCTGGAAGATTCTGCTTTGTAATCTTCTTCAAATTTCCTGACCTGCTTTTCTTCTTTTTATGACATGCAAAGTGTAATTTTCTACACCCAGAGATGGGTTGCCAATTGCTATGAAGCATAATTTTCCAATCTTCCATCGACTTATTTAAGATAATAGCCGTTTCCTCTGTTATAATTGTTTCGGCTCCAACAATTAAATTCCTGGACCGTAATTGGAAGCCCACTTTGCGTCATCTATCTTGAGCTAAATTTTCTTTGTTTTCATTGGATAAGAGAGTCAATATATAAGGAATGGAGCTATTTCATTTATAGCGCGTCCTTCATTCCGCACATTTGATGCGTTACAAATTACTGCTAACAATAATACTAGCATATTTATATCCATTTATTGCGAAGTATATATCACACGATTTATTTTTAAAAGTTAATTCGCCTACAAACTTTAATTTGGGGCATTTTGAAAAGATAAAAATGATTAAAAATTCTAAATTGACTAAACATACAATGATTCGCCTTCTCTAACCCTTTAACGAAAATTTGCATTAACGCTTTACAGGTCTACATTATCATTCTTGCCTAAATTTTATATCGTGCTAACTAACATATACAATATTTCTTTGCATTCTTTGTGAGATTGCGGCTCAGTTATTGTGTTATAAGACGGGGACCCAGTCGCAACGAAGTTACTCTCAAATACAGTTCACATTTTAAGTTTTCATATTGAATTATCATATGCATTAATATTTAATTACGACAAATTTATTAAGAGGTATTAGCACACACTTTGCTTTCTATTGCCTTGCTAAAAGTATCACATGACATAGTGCTTGTCAAAGTATCACATAACATAATGCTTGTCAAAGTACCGCATAATAGAATGTATCATTAAAGACTGTAAATAGTTCTGTTTTTGATTTGTATGCAAGAAATAAGAAATAATCTGAAAATTTTGGTCAAGCAAGCGGCAGTACGTTTCCAAGAGAGAGAGAGAGAGAGGGACATAGAGTCCATGAGATAAGGAAAGAAAGAAGAGGTAGGATATATATTTGGGAGATCAGAACTCTTAACGAAATGTGGTATCAGAACCCAAGTTGGGTTCTGGGGTAACAATGACTAGTGCCATTACCCTTGCCGGGGATTTGGTGTCTCAACGGTTTTGCAGGAGTACCTTGGTCGTCGCGACTGTATGATTGGCATGATTGACTAAATTACAGAAGGCAAATATTTATTAGAACCGTAAAGAGACGTTTTGCTTGAACATTACCATTTATTAAACACTTCACTATATACAACATGCGAAAACGGTATTGATTATTGGAGCGCATTCTAGCGTGCTCATTCCACGATTGATGGGGCAGCGATTGAGAGTCTTAACCGTTTTGAAGTTAAAAATCAAACTGATTTTGGTAACTACCCACACGATATGATTGGTCAGTTCGTTTGTGACGTGGGAGGTTTTAATCCTTGATTGGGCCGAAAGTGCCGGTCGAACATCTATCAGGGCCAGGCACCTAAACACATAAAGATGGCAAGTTTCTGTAGTTCGTGTGAGAAAAGCGGAAACATTCGCCATGGGGTGCCTGCATTTCTCAGGATTTTAATTATCCAGATGCCTCAACTAGTCGTTAAATTTCTTGGGAAATACTAAGGGGGTGGGGGGGGCCTCTGACCGTGAGAACGAGAATCGCCTCATCTTTAATCCCCAACAAGAACACAGCACGTTTGAAATTTCTGGAAGGCCAACAATTCTGAAAGAGTTTAGCCATGGACGAAGCCGAAAGTCCTCCGAAAGGCCAAACCCCCACTTGCCCGGTGTAGTCTTTATTGAGGAAAAAAGTTATATTATGAGAAGTAGGAGACAAATTACATGCTCAGTGGGAAGTTCATCCAAAGAACGAAGGCGATAACTGTAAATATGTGAAATTAATTTATTCTTATTCTTGATGATTGGTCACTAAAAATAGGATGCAGTGCACAGTGTTATAACTGGCTTGCAGGAAACTTTTGTGAATGGTCATAATCAGTTGTAAACACTTTTTCGAACGCTGAGAAATTGCAACGTCTGAAAATTTCCTATCATTCATGAATATGCATATTTTTTAAAAATACACAGGATGGTCGCTGATATTCACTGCACAGACTTTATTTAGTGTTCTGAGTTTGAAAGTTTTCGACGAATTAGTGAATATTTTTCTCTTCAGAATATTTCCAATATGAAATAGGTATTCATGAAAAATGCTTAGCAAACTAAGACGACAAATTCCGAGAGAATTTCTGGCGCCTCGATGTAATTCATAGTATGTCCGTGCGAGAGAGAAATACTAATATGCAATGTAAACTAGCGGTTTAATTTTTGTATGGCTAATTTCTACAATTCAATCGCCTAGTTCTTTAAAAGAGCTTCTAATAATTAAAACATCTATATATAATATAAAGTATCCCCACAACTTCCGCTTTCTTGATTTCTTCATATTAAACTGTAATAATTCCAAGTGTTTCCAAAAATTCATATTAAGCGTTTCATTTCGAAACAATATGTTAATTAATTATGAAATAATTATACTGCAGGTAAATTGGAAAATCATTTTAATAATTTCATGACATAAAAGCTAACACAAAGGACGGATTCTTAAAAACGTTGCTTTGCTGTTAAAAAACACAATAACACAAAAGGTGCTTTACGCATAAAGGAAAATATACTGAACACTAAGTATTTAGATCTGCTTTAAATTAAGTTTCACAAGTGGCACGAATATCCGAGTTCCGACAGAGAATCTGGAACTTAAAGATTTATGAGGCTGTAATCAACTTTACGTCTCTCGAAATCTTGAATCTTGTAAAGTAAGAAATAGGAAAGCGTTAAATTTACCTATCCACGTTTGCGAAACACTCCTGGAACAGAAATAACCAGGCCCTGAAAGTTTGGATTGAAGTTACGATTTCAATATTTTTACATCATTACGTTCGAATGCAATTTTATTATTATATTCGTGTTTACGAATTCTATCGATTACCGGTATTCTCAATATCAAAGAACCCTTAGCTTCAAGGCGCAAAGAGCCTGTGAGTGGAAATTGAAGCGGAGAGTCTGAAATCTACGGATAACTCCTCGGAGATTCTACATTTAAAACCAAATTTACGTTCATCTGCCATTCAGTCAGACTAAATTTATGCAAGTTAGTTTATTGCGATCTTGAGTGCTTCCGAGCCGCTCGTACATTAATCTTAAATTGAATTGGCAAGCTCTATTATTGAAATAAAATTCGTTATTAAACGTAATTAGAAGAGCCAATATTAATGCATCGTTTTCATGCGTTTTACCATTGTTTTTTTTTGCATTAAAACACAATTTCTACGTCACATTATGGAATGACGTTGATGGAACTAATCGATGGATGGAATATTTCCATCATATTCAATAATATTCATCTGCATGATTAGCTGAATTTAGAAGCGAGCTTTAACTGATTCGCAATGCATAAGCATGTCGTTAACGATTTTTTTTGTATTTGGAAGAAAACGACCCTGTTTCCAAGAAAACGGTTGTAAAAACTGTTTGCAATTCAAAAATTACATTTTAAAAAATTACAATTACATTTTTAAAAAAAACTGTTTGCGATTTAAAACCTAAGTTGCTTGCAATTCAATAAAAGCGATTGTTAAAATTTTAGTCACTCAGTGTACTGCCTGTATTCTAATGTACCTGGTTTGAGAAACAATACGAACTCAAATATTATATTTCCTACATATTTCCTATTTTGATGTATAATCTGCTAAAAGTTCATCAAGTGAAAATTCGGGGAAAGTTACAAAGAAGAACCAATTTAATTAAAGCTTGAATATAATAAACTTCCTTACTAAGGTCTTTATAATGCCAATTAAAACGCAATTGTTATCACGCATTGTTATCACGTAACTAAAAATACATAGATATATAAAAAAAAGACTCATGAACTACAATGAAAATTTTATGAATTTTAGTCAATAATTTTCTAAAAAATTTTAGAACTATACGACTTGGAGCATTACTATTAACAAATTTGACACCCACGTTTAAAGCTCATACTAGATTTTTTTTTTCTTGGTATAGGAGAAAAAGAGACGCCGTCCACATCCTGCAGTCGCACCAGGGTCCCTTCCGTTGAGCCCGGAGTGCCTTGACCGCTAGACCAACGAGGACAGTAACAACGCTCTCTTTCTCCATGTGTAAGGATGTAAGATATTATTTTTTTTTTCTCCTAACCAAAAAAAACAAACTTTAGCTTGAACTTATACTTGTGTATCGAAAATTGTTAATTATAATAAATTCCTCCACGAAAGAAAAAAAAAACTCGCCCCGGTGGCTTTGTGTGTTGACCATTATTTGGCAATTGTGTTATCCCTGAGAAGGGTAATAATATCTTACATCCTTATATACGGAGAAAGAAAGCGTTGTTCCTGTCTTCGTTGGTCTAGCGATCAAAGCACTCCGGGGTCAATGGAGGGACTCTAGGGCGGGGACGGCGTCTCTTTTTCTCCTAAACAAAAAATCTCGAGCTCGAGCTTATATGCAGGTGTCGAAAATTATTAAGTATAGTCAGTGGCGGATTTATAAAATTGCCGCCCTTAGGCACAGCCTGTACTGCCGCCCTTAGGTACAGCCTGTATTGCCGCCCGCTCTCTCCTTTACAAAGAAAGGAATACGCATGTCCAACTCTTAACATTTGATATGTAAAGGAGATTTTTCATATAATTATTCAAACTAATAAGATACAACTCAAAATTATTGCTACCATTGTCTCCGACTTGGTGGATTTGAGGCACTTTTTGAATCCACAATAATTTTAGTATGGATTCTTGGAACATCTCATGTTTTTGCGCGTATTTCGCGTATTTTGGAAAAATGCACGTATCACATCCTTGCATGAATTTTTTCGTTATGAGTTCAAATTTTTCATTATTCATTTGTTTACTATTAGTATATATATAACAAACGTGTTAAGCCTCGATTTATAAATAGGCAGGCTGGGCAAATACCCAGGGGCAAAATTTTCAGGGCCCTTTGTCTTTCGATTCTGTAGTTTGTATTTGCAGGCAAGTTAAAGTAGTCGCTTATATGTCATCGCTATTGGGGAAACAGGGTAATAATTAAAAGAAACGTTGTTTTTTCAACATTGTTGAGTTCGGAAAATTTTATGTTTAAGCACATTGATGCACCCATCGATGCCTCCTCTAGACTTGTGCCTTATGTACAGTGGTCAAAAAAAATCCGACCACCCGACTTTTCTCCTGAACTTTTGAACGTAAAACAAAATTTTCAACGCCACTTTACCTGGATTGGCTAATTCTATAAAAATTTGGTAATGAAAATTATTTAGGGGGCCGTTTTCGTATTTAGTTTAATGTATTTAATTTAACGTCAACTTTAAAATTTTTATTGGCAACACCCACTTTTTTATTTCATAGAAAACTTCTCTGTAACCAATTTATGCTAAATTTCAAATTTCATGGAATTTGGGTAATAAATAACAAAGATAATCGATGATGTTTTTTAGCAGACTACTCATATGTTTCATATTGTAGTGTTTTGATTTTTCAGCCTTAGTTTCCGTTAACTGAATTTTGTTTAGTTATCGTTAGTTGTTGAATTGAATAAATAGTAATTTTTTTATGATTAGCAAGTCCTATTTTTTTTAAATTCCTCAATCTTTTTTTTTAAATTTGTAACATCATAAATATATATATATGCAAATGATGCTACGTTTATAAGCTTATTACTTTCTTGCTTATATATTCCAGATAATGTTTTTTTCATAACTAAAATTAAACAATGAATATTTCTTCAATATTTTTGCACAAATTAAATAAACGCAGGGCCATTCTTTAAAAAAAAAGTCACTTCAGTCAAAACATTTTGTATGTGGAGACAGCCCACTAATTGTTAATTTTTTAAAGAACCTTTAATAACGAAATTAATAACGCAATTGCACTCCAATTTTGCATATTTATGTTTTTGCTGCAGCTGAATCGAATGGCGTAAAATATTACCCCTCTTTCAATTCACATTTGTTTGAAATATTAATTTCATAATTAGTAATTAATATTTATAACTTTGACCAATCAGAAAGTTAATACAAAATCCCTTTGGATAATTGAGCCCTATGACGTGCAAAAATAATTAGAATCATTCGTTACTTGTTTCAAAAGATATCGCTTAAAAAGTGGATAGTAAATTTAACATTAGGAGATGCGAAATTCAAATATTTATAGCTCAGCAACCATTCATTCAGAAGTTATAAAATTTGGAATATTCATATAATTTTATGTATAAAATTTAAAAATAAATTAAAAGGTGGGTGTTACTATTGGAAATTATAAAGTTGACGTTAAATTAAATATGAAGACGGCCCTCCAAATATTTTTTTATTACCATATTTTTATAGAATTAGTCATTCTAGATAAAGTGGCGTTGAAATTTTTGTTCTACTTTCAATAGTTCTCAAGAAAAGTCGGGTGCTCAGGTGTTTTTTGTTTTTTTTGACCACTGTACCTACTTAGAAATCTGCCACTGAATATAGTAAAGATCGTCTTCCTTTTATTACAAGCAAAAAGCCGCCAATCCATCGCCAAACACTTTGCCAACTCAATTTGGAAATTCAATTAAAAATCAGTTAATGTGCTTTGTAGAAATTTGATTACACATTATTAATTAGAGTCTAAGTCACTACCGAATATACTATGTCTCGGTTTTGGATGCGACCAACATGTAAAAAATTTATTTGTTTGTAGCGAAAAATAGTGAACATTCTGAAATTGGCTTTTTCCTTTTGCAATTTCATGTGACTTTATATTAAATAATTAAAACCTTCAACTTGGAACCATTAGTTATTTTTATTTATCTACCTAGTGCGCAGCAAAGGAATGATCATATCATATATCTTAATGATCACCCTGTAATGGAAAAATATTTTAAATCCCGTGTGCGAAGAAAACATAGTAAAGGGAAGACGAACCTTCCTATAATTTTAAAATATTTAAACACTTACGACCAACGCGAGGGGAGAAATCATTTTAACAACGCGGGGATCACTTCCTAAAATGCTTTTAACGCATAAGCTCTTCTCCCTATGAATCTACTTTAGTGATTAGAAACTCAAATATTAAAATCACTTAAAATGTAAACTTCCACTTTCCATGCGACTTAAATTTAAAACACGCATTTAAATACTTCTGGTATTGGGTAAGCAGTTAACATTTACATAAAATTTTATTCAAATTAATAGATATGTAGGAGGCATGCTTTTCAAAGATATAAATGCATTTATATCTTTATATCTTTTATACAATATTTTCAATAAGAAAATTAAAGGTTATATATAAAATAAACCTAGTTACACTAACGTGGTTCACATAGTTATCTTAACTAGGGTTCTGAAGAAGGAAGCCTAAACGCGCTTCCGAAATAGCTATAAACCGGTTCATTTGTTTAAACTGAGATTGTGTTTTATTTTATATAATATTTACGCGCATTGAGTCATACATCTTCATTAAAAATTAAAGGATTTAGGAATTTCTGCAAGAGATCTCCAGATTTATTTTGACAAATTGAGAACTAAATATCCTCAATCTCTTTCTTCACACTGAATTTGAGTTTATGTGAGTTGCACTGCCAGAAAGTTGTCCAGAGATGTCAAGCACTACCTATACACTGAAAAACGGTCTCCAGTTATCCAAATACCCTCCGTGCATGCCTTTTCAAGACTATTCTTCTCCATATGACCGCAGTCTGTTTCTTTAATTCATTCATCCACCTAAAATTAACCAAGAGGTCAACTTCACTAAGCTTAGTAAAGTCAATTTTAACATTATTATACAGTTAGTTTCTGCATTTTAATTTAATATTCTTAGTGATGCGTCTAATTGTCTTGTAGTCGTCAATCTCTGAAAAAGCTACTCTTTGTTCTGATAACTTTTAGAATCCATTTAAAATTTCGTACTTATCATAAATAACTACGAATAAGATACACTATTACAATATTACAAAAATATACTATTATATATATATAGTGAAATCTGTCTATAATGATACTATGGGAACCGAGAAAAAATATGGTTATAGACAATTTATCATTATAGACAGGGCTAAATTTGCTACACCCTGTAATGAAGTTATTTAATATGGGTGTGACGGTATTATAATAGTATATGTTGGACTTGCATTACTAAATAATACTATGATGTTGAACTTAAATTTTTAATTAATGTATTATACAGATTGGGAAAAAATATAAAACATATATTATGAACATAAAACTTAAGAATCAAATTGCGGATATAATACGGCGCACATTTTAACTACATTTCTTTTATGCAATTTAAAAATGGATAATATAATGATGAAAATAAAAATGGAGTTATATTTTTAATTCAAAAATCAAGAATGCTTCGAAACGGAAATGAAATACGTGCTGAAAAGAATTCGAATCCTTAAATATGACGAAGAAAATTTATGTGTCAACATTTTCATTCAAACCACCTTTCATTCGTTTACGCTTCATATCTATCTTTCCAATTTTTCAGCCTCCTCAATACAGGTATGCTTTCTTTTCCTCAAAAACGTCGCAATTGTTGATCGAGGGATGCCATATTTTTAAAACTTTCACTTATTGTAACCCATTGTCGATATCTCTGATTACTTTTAGTTTCTCCTGAAAAGAAATCGTTTTTTTTGGTGCCATTTTCGACACTACATACTATCGTACTACGTACATACAAGAGCTTTTAACACGAAAAGTCACACATGTCCTGTCGCTGTGAAAGAATTTAACGAGCAAACAAATTTGGATGGGTCGATTTTATGCAGGTGATATGTACAGGAAAGATGGGCATAAATCACGTGGCAAACAGGTGGCTAAGTTGGAACAATGGCCGTTCACTAAAAGCTAACTGATCACAATTTCTTAGAAGGTGGTCCCTATCACATTGTGCACACACTCCCCTACCCATTGCCGTGTCAGTCTCCAAAGAAAAGACACGGAAACCACTTTTGTTGTTCGGAAAGTGGAACAATATTCCCCTTATATTCTAGGATGAAATAACTGCCTTTGTGCAAAACAATTTCTCCAGCCTTAAAGGTTTGTTAAAGCTGTTGTTTGCAAATCACTTGGACACACTACGCAAAAATACGCTTGAAATACGCAAAATCATCGTTATATGCAGGTTCATTCAAAATCAAATTATCGTTATTGTCAAGTTCGATATACACTAAAACTATAGGAAATCTTCTGGAACCGTGGAAAATATCGTTATAAACAAGTTTATCGCTATAGGCAATATCGTTATAAACAGGTTATACTCTATATATTTATGCACAGTTTTTTAAGAAATAAGAGAATAAATTGGAGTGACACGGAAATTAATCGCTCAGGATATATTCGCGTGAAAATCGCTTGCTTACACCTTTATCCAAGTGGTGAATAAATAATGGCTCAATATGGCGATGGTATATTTAAAAACTCATAACAGAAAGGGAGTATATCGACAAATTCCCAAATAATTATTTTTGACTAGTAATTTAATTGACAAGATACGTAACAAGTGTATGACTCGAAGTTTCTGGTTAGCAGTTATACATTTACAAATTTCCCAAAACAGGATCCGTCAAAAGCTAGTTTGGAATCTCCAATGATTGATGAGCCGTATATTTTTCACTAAAATTAGATTTCTGCGTTTCTGGGAGATACAAGACGCCTTAATACGATTTTAAAGATAAATTTTGCAGCCACGTTTTACACGTAAACTAACGAAAATAAAATTACCTCCGTTTGCCATTGACGGAGGAAACTTTGATAAATGAAATTCTTATTCTTGAATTATGCAGTAATGCAAAATATTTAATAAATATTAAATTTTCCATAGCTGTAAATTGAACGCGATTTTGAATTTACATTCTAAACGTTTTCTTTAGTTTCTGCTCAAATAGCATATTTTACAAACTGAGAAATCAATTGCTCACGGCAATGAGTTATGAGACTAAATCAAGTACAGTGAAACCCACTCGCAGGAAAGAAAAAATTGACCGTAATAGAGGGGTGACTGTAAAAGCAGGGGTTATTCTGAAGTAGCTGATCTGTTACTCATTTAAATAGTGCATTTCAAAACTTATATGTTTTTAAGCACATAAAACAAGTTTAAGATAACGAACGTTAGCAACTGTAGAACATAACAAGTAAATTTACAATAAAACGTTAAAGGTTATTTGCCTTGGAAAAATTATCATTATAGGCCCTCAGCTAGACGCTTGTTACAAGGAAGGGGATGGGCTCAGAAAACTACAAGGCTTCAAAATTACTAAATTTTTTGTTCTATTTTATAACACAGTTAATAATATTAAATATACATATGCAGTCTAATGTATTTAAACTTAGTAAATAAATAAATTTCTTAATTTAAATTTTGTACGAAAAAATAAATTTTAGTATACCTTTCTGTAATTTCTTCTACCCTTATATGTATATGAAGATCCAGACCTCAGGAGCAAACATGATAATATACGTAAGAGCTACTGTAAAAAAAGCTATTTTGAATACATCGTTAACGTCAAAGAACGATATTCATTGTCATGTAAATTTCATATAAAACCAAAAATTTAATATAAAATTGTACACTATTTTATTTTGAGAAAATGCACTTGCCAGGTGAGAGGGCTGACTGCATTTACAGGGAGCTCATCCCATATAGCCCCAACCTGGCTACGGATCAATAGCTATTTGGTGAATTTTACTCACCAGTTTCAATTTTGCCCACCAGTTTCAATTTTACTCACCAATTTCACTCTCCTTCGTAATGTATTTTTAATTGCGAGACCGTTATTCCTTCGTTACGCTTACAAAATCTGTGTACTAGTTGAGTAAACGATAATAATAAATTTGAACTAGTGTAGTTTTGTGTTGATAATTGTTTGTTATTTATATAAATCGAACACTACGCAGATTAAATTAAACAACAATATAAATCAACGTTTATTGGCGTAGTGATACCAACGCCGATGGTATGGCGTGATTAGATGGTGAAACGTTCGAAAGAAAATAAATATTTCTGCCTTCGGTGGGACCTGAACCCACGACCTTCCACTTGCCGGGCGGAGGCTCTACCCACTGAGCCCGGCAAGTGGAAGGTCGTGGGTTCAGGTCCCACCGAAAGCAGAAATATTTATTTTCTTTCGAACGTTTCACCATCTAATCACGCCATGACATCGGCGCTGGTATCACTACGCCAATAAACGTTGATTGATATTGTTGTTTGAATTGTTTTAGTTTCGTGCAATGTATCACTATATGATTTATTTATTATCAAAGTCCTTGTTAAGCATTAGTCAATTGAATTGGCGAATCAGATTCAATTTCCACTCTGCGTTAATGGCAGGAAAAATCTTCTTAGTTCTTATCCTATTTATTCTCAGTTTCCTTAGTTGTGAAAAAACGCCGCAAAGGTCGAAATTTAACTTTTTTCGTATTTTGTATATACAGGAGTTCTGGTCTAATGAAATAAATCATGAAAATAGTGTCCGCGTCCGTAAATTAAATTTTTATGAACACCATTTATTCCTAACACTTTGTTATTCAATGCTTACGAAATATTTTGAATAAACAAATTCAACATATGAAATATTTTGAACCAACTATTAGTAAAAATAACCCGCTTGTTTTCGTATTTGCTAAACGTATTTGCATTTTTAATAATATTTCAAAACCACCAAAATAGCCATATACATATTCCTTTCTGTAAATAAATTATTATTCCTTGTGCGCATAATTTTTACAAATATAGAAAATGAAAATTTAGTATATTGCAATGGAGCGGTTATGAATATTAAATAACACTTTTTATGGATAACTATTATTCATAGCGCTGATGCAAATCGCGAAAATAGCTTTAAGCAGAAGTTAACACGGAAAAATTAAATAGTAGAATATAAATGTTAATTTCGCGACAGAGTGTTCTTTTTTATATTTTTCCAATTCTATCGGCAGGAATGCAGATCTGTTGGATTCTTTTGTATGCATAATGCAAATATTTGTTTCCTTTTGTTTTTCAAAAATGTTAGAAAATCGTATATGGCGCTTTAAATTTCTGCTGTAAAACTAAACTAAATCC
The DNA here is from genome assembly GCA_006491805.2 of Dysdera silvatica. Taxonomy (NCBI): domain Eukaryota; kingdom Metazoa; phylum Arthropoda; class Arachnida; order Araneae; family Dysderidae; genus Dysdera; species Dysdera silvatica. Next base: position 40,853,332 of record QLNU02015003.1, on the reverse strand, counting down.
GACAAATTTTTTCCAACTTCTTTGTTATTTATTTCAAATTCAAACTATATTTTGAATATATTTTCAAAGTAATAAGGAAGTAGTTCCATTTATTGTAACCTAAGGTAATATTTGTCTTAAAATCAACATAAATTTTCCGAGGAGTTTTTTTTAAGAATCCCTTATTTTTAAAAATTGTTCAGATACTGCTGATATATGAATAAATATCAAGAATGAAGAACGTAAATACGCGCCAGGGATAGTAAACCCGTGTTTATTTATGACATCATTTAATATTTTGAGTGCATATTTATAGGGCAGACCATATTGATGTTAGACAAAAATATAATTTGCAGCTACCTTGCTTTCTAAGAAAAATGTACAATGTGCTGAAAAAGGATGTTGTCCATTTTTTATATCTGTCGTTAAGTTTTCCATAATGTTTTTAATGTTATATCTTGTTACAAATTAAATAAATTAAAATTTGACTCTGGAGTTTTTTTATCTTGAGTAGAACTTGAAAAATCATATTTTAACAATATTTCATAGTGAGAAACATAAAACAGAATAAAATGTGTACTTCAACTTAAAATATCAAAATTCTATTTTATATATATCTGTATATATTACATATATGCCAAATTTTAAGGAAATGTGTTGAACGGCTTAAAAGTCTTAGCGCTTTCAATTTGAAAACATTGCAGAAATGAAACTTACATTTTTACAGTAAATTGAACTTAAACTTAAAAATGCCTTATTTGTATTATTATTATATAGTTTTTATCTAAGTAATTAGTAAAAGCTTTACATGATGTTCTTCCGCTTGACTAAGAAATAGACTGTTTGGTCTTATTAGATTTGTACAGATTCATATTTTTTTTAAGCAAATAATTTTTTCAAGTTTGGTCATTTTTGGAGGCATAGACCTCCTTAACCTTAACCGTTTCCTGAATCTCCATCAGATTGAATAGTATTACTAGTGCAATCCTATAGTATTCCTAATACAAGGTGGTTAGTAAAGTCCTTATACACGCAGATAACTGTCGAACAGAGAGAGCTATATGTACGAACGTGATGTATAGGTATAGTAAAGTGACTATGCACTTCAAGATGAGACTGCGTACAGCGTCCCTAGCGGAAAAATTCAGAACTTAGAGTTGCTATCTCGAAAACTATTCAAGATAAGGGCAAAAAGTCAATTACAAAGTTGTTAAGCACCAGCTAGTTAGTACGAAACGATTTTTTTCCACCACCTTAATAGGGCAAAAATCGTGATTTAGGAAGTTTAACGTGTACAGCCCGGCATAGAGGGGAAGCTTCAGGTAGGGGCGATACTTTCATTGCACACACAACTTTTAGGGTGGTTTAGTAAAGTCATTATACACGCTGATAATCAAATGAGGGGAGATAGATGTATGAATATGATATGTAGGTACGTACTGTATACGTAGTGAAGTGACTATGCGCTACAAGATCAGCTTGCTTACTTGCGGTTTTACGGCTCAAAGACTACAGTGGTCATGCTGCGCCGGGACCTACTGTTTTCCGAGGAATCCGAACCTCTTAAGGCCTAGGGAACCAAACCCCGGACTACAGTGAGCAGTGCGATCTTTATGAGATCTCTGAGTAAGCGTTCTTTTTGCACTGCTGGGAGTCGAACCCGGATTAGCCGCGCAATAGGAGAACGCGTTACCACTACACTACCGCAGAGCACTACAAGATGAAACTGCGTGCAGCGTACAAATACAAATTTTATTTTCATGCCATTTTTACATTTACATTTGCCATTCTAACATCATCAGTTGACATTACATACTTAGAAAAATGACTTTAAAATAAAGAAATATCACAGCCATAGTATTTTTTTTTTTTAATCAAAAGTTACACCATGGAAAGATATTCAAAATTCGACCTGTGATATGCTGAAAAGTGCATTTTCCTAGATGCGTATATTTTGCGCCGCAACAACGTAAAACATTAAGATGAGATTCGGACAACAAAAGCCAATGGGAGCGTATTGCGCATTCTGGCGAACCACTTCCATTGGTTTTCTGTTGTCGGAGTTAGAGCTGGACGTTTCATATTGCTGCGCTGCAAAATATGCGCATCTAGGAAAATGTGCCTTCAGTGAGGAGAACGGGCGAAAAATACTAAAAGATGGGAGAATCCACGCCGAAAACTTAGCAATAATATTGCATACTTTGAGTATATTTACGGATATTTTACAGGCTGGACAATTTATACCTCAGTTCTGATCGTGACTTGTCCTACAAGACGGTATGTATCAAACAAAATGACCACTATTGAAAGGAACTTGCCGTGACGCAATGGTACTGCATTTACCTAGACTTCCATTAATCGAGGTTAGATTCTAAATAGTAGAGAAAAAGAAAAATCTTAACGACTAACTTTTCACTGTAGTGCGGGGTTTGTCCTCTAGGCCCTAAGAGGTTGTGTTTCTTCTAACAAACCTAAGTCTGCTGTCCTACGTTAAGCTATACTCCCGGCTAAGCTAACCTGGTACACTGTTAAGGCTACGGCTACCTAGTCAGGCCCGTAGAATAAGTATTCATTCGCCAATTTGCGAAAAATGAGATAGCCCTCAACATTATTAGACTATTTATCGCCTAATTTGGAATGCAGAAAAACGCGATTGCCAAACTTCCACGCGACAAATTTCCCGCCAAGCGAACAAAGTCCTCTGAGTGGTCAGTTACTTGAATGACGTCAGCGTTTCCTATAATGATTCTTTTTCCTAAATTTAATAAATACCCGATTTTAATTACAAACATATGCCTATGTTTTATGTATTTTAGCATAATTTTAATGTTTTATGTACGAAATGTATCTTCTATTAACTCTGTTAACGTAAGAAAGGGCGAACTATATTGCACTGGCGAAATCATACTGCTCTGTGCCTTATCAGTATATCACGTTAGCTTTGCCACGAGTATAGTGGTTTCTCTATCATGCCACTAACCAGAGTTCGATATCAAATGGCATGGTAGAAAGCGTTCCGTTCTTTTCCACACGCCGTTGTCCGGCATTTGGTTCCTTTAATAACGGAGGTCCGGATATCCCGGAAAACTGTAGCTCTCAGTGCAACAGTGCCGTAAGAAAGAATGAGGTCAAGGAGCTCGAGCCCCCACCACCACTAGATAGCAAAATGCATTATTTCCTCTAAGGTCGCATCAAATAACCTTCTTTGAAGATAATTGAGCGCCCTCCGTAGCCACTGAGCCCCTCTCCGTAGCCACGTGAGCCCCTATGAGTTTCAAACTGCTTTTTCACTGCATTGCACATGACTTTTGCTATCTTTGAGACGTAAAAGGATAAACAATTAAAAGCCATTGGGAAGGGGAGTTGGGGATAAATAAACCGAAAAAATCTATTTATTTGCAATCACGGTTTAGAACTCAGTATAAATCCTTTGTTATGAATGAGATTTTTGGAGTAAAAAACGATTATGGCGCAACCCGGATTTGAACCACCGATCTTTGCTTAACTACAATCTTTAATTATCTATATATCATCATCCTTTAACAGCGTAATTACGCAACTATTATACAGCATATCGGGCTTCGCTAGCAAAGTAGCACAACCCACAGGAGGCAACCGGAAAATCATAGGGTTGAGTTCAAACTTTGTCGTTTTCTCTCTCGAATCTTACAAGCTAGAAAGAAATCGAGTTTGCCCCGTATATTGAATGGGCCAGACTAAATCACATAAGTGAAATATATTTACCGATAAGGTAAATTGCGCGATCTGTAATGGGATATCAAAAGAGTTTATATTTTCCAGCTCAGCATCATGCAATTAACTTATATGTTTTGTTTTTTTTCGCAATGGATGTAATAGTCATTATTTATAATAATAACAGATTTAATAAAGAGTTGAAATAAAACATTTTCCCATAAATAGAGGAATTTCGTGTCCGAAGAGTATATTAGTGTGAAGAAATATAAGTTTTGAAGAAATGAAGCCATTTCATCCAGTTAAAATGAAATTTATTAGAACTTTAAATGTTTAAGCCAATTTAATAATTCGCCAAAAGATAAATTAATTCGAATGTATCGTTAAAAGAATTCAGTACGCCTTTTTGGGGGTGCCATCGATGAGTCATGTGCACACTTTGATGGTAAGTTGAAGACTGATCTGATTTTACAATTCGGAAAACAATTACACATAATCTTGCAAAATATAAAAAGTGAACTTATAATTATTCAATATTTTTGTTGTCAGATACGGAAGTTGAAGTTATATATATATAAGAAACATCATCTAAAAGATTGGCATTTTTCCAGTTTTAGAAATTAAAATTTTAAGTTTGTTTTCTTGCGTTTCTAAGTGGCAACAATTAGGAAAGCCTGCGAAGTGAACGTTGTGTTTCTAGCGTGGAAGCCCCCAAGTATATCTTATAATGAGCAAAAGTTTAATGTCAGGTTACATTTGTTGACATTCCATTTACCTCATCAATTCCGTTAATTCTGATACCTTGTACTATCCAAACCACAGTATAAATAAATGCAATTTATTAATATATGTACATTCAAGCCTTTACGAATTGGCCCTGCGGTGGCGCAGTGCGCCTTTAACTCGGGTTCGACTCCCAACGGTTCAAAAACCGTTAAACTTACTCAGAGATCTCAAAAAGATCGACCTGCTCACAGTAGTCCGGGGTTTAGTTCTCTAGGCTTTAAGCGGTTCGGATTCCTAGGAAAACAGTAGGTTCCGGCGCAGCATGACAATTGTAATCCTTGAGCCGTAAAATCGCAAAGAAACAAACCTTTGTGAGTTGTGGCAAACCGCACTTGGCAGACAAGAACGCTATTCGCCTATTTCAAAACAAGGAACGTGTTTTTGTCCTACGCCCATCATTGTTAATTATGAACCAGGTTGGTGTCAGTGTCAGTTTTTAACTCTCTGCTAAAAGCGAAATATCATTTCTCTCTAGAAGCATCATACAAGGGGCTTACCTCACCCGACGACCAAGTTTACTTGGGGATCGAATTTCGACCCAAAGAATAAGAAAGAGGTGATTATACTCACTGGGCCATGTGGGCAGCACAAAAAGAAGACCTGGGAATTTAGAAAAAAAATATTTCCTATTCGCCGACTACATACAATCTAGTCGTCAGTGATTACAGGGTGACAAAGTTATCGATCTCTTTCTATTAAAGCTCGTAACCTATTTATTACTATCTTTTATCATCTATATAATGTCTAACCTCGATTTAATGAATTTCACTGAATTAGTGAATCGTTAAATCAAACGATTAGTTAAATCGGGGGAATACATTTATCGGAACCAATGACGCAGCCACAGGGTTAGCGATGGAGCCCGAGCATTTCCCTGAGCTGAAAATTTACGTATAAAATACGTTAAATGCGTCAACATATATACCGAAAATACGTATGTAAATTCGTATACAAGGAAAATAACAATGTTTTTTACATTTACGACCCTCCTCCGATCAAAAAGTCCCGGCTTCGCTATTTGTTGGAACTGAAATACAAACTTGTCAAAAAGAAAAATCATGAAAATGCTTACCAGCGTTGTGAATAATAGGTGTTAATTTGAATAAACATGAGACATAAGTACGTACGTAATTATTACTTCTAATATTTTTTTCGATTGACGTCTGTTATGGTCTTCCTTGGGAGTTGGCATTTAACATTGCCTTTTCGATTTTTTCAAATGCTCCTCAAATACCATCACTATCTTCAAAATGTAGTAAATACTTCTTTACATGCTGCAAACCAGAATTGGTTTTGATTGAGTGAACTTGCAATTAAAGTTAACTTTCTGACTTCATATGATTGTCTAACTGGAATTCTACTTTTAGCTACAGGCTAATGACGAAATACTACCGTTAAATTGAGGAAAATATAACACTTTTCTCAATGTTACTCAGTCCGTATTAATACCAAAACTCGTAAAATCGAGGGCATCTTTAAATTGGGATAGTCTAAATCTAAGTGAGACTGTATTTACATCGATTTCATGAAAATAGGTTTTATATATTATGTATCATACAGACATACATTATACAGATATATTATGTTATAAGGTCTTGTTGTAGCAGAAATTATTAATTATCTAATTACTTGATTTCGAGTAATTTACATTTTTCGTGGAAATTTTTTCTGAGAAAATACCACTGAATAAAATGTCAACAAAGTGTAATAATTTAAATCATCTGCGAAGTTCTGCGAATATTACGTTCCGCTAAGAGGATTTTGCAAATTAATGGAACAAAAAATTCAGCAAATATAAGCCGTTCTCAAATTTATCAATTCTTTAACTGCAATTTGGTTGCTTAGAACTAACAGTTGCTGGAAAAGATTCGAAACAGCGATGTTTCTTGCGAAGCAACAACCCGAAAGCGTCCTTGCCATTGGAGAAGAATTTATGGTTAACATTTACCGTTTCCGAGCACCCATTCTTTTCGTCGCTACATTTAGCAACTCCGAGAGTTAGCGCTTTGAACAGGATGATTGAAAATTTAAAGTATTTCAGCTTAAGTTTAATTTAACCATTAAACTAAAGAGCAAAACAACGCTTCTGTTAAATCGCTGTTACATAGTAAATACAGTTCTTTCTCCCAACAATGGTGTCCAATTAACGAATATTTTTACTTGACGTCAGTACTTTTCATTCCTGGAAAATGCTTAGCAGCATTATATACATTCCGATTGAAGTGATTTTCCGTTTAATGATGTTTAATCTATGTCGCTTTCAAGTCATTATTTAGGTGATAAATATATTGATTGATGGATGGATGGATGGATGGTTGTTGAAATTAAGTTAATGCAAAAAAAATAGAAATTAGCTTTTTACCAGTACGGTAACGTAAAGTTCGTGGTACTGTCAACTGGAGTGACTTTGTCCCACCAAGCGGGGAGAAGTAAAACTGGTGAAAACTCCTATCTGTTTCGTCGAAATGTTTTATTAAAATCTGATTCCGGTAGGTAGAAGTACTGGCTTGAACATGAAATGTTTAATTTTAAAATTTTAGTTGTTGCAGGTGGCATCACTTCAGTTCCTGTTTTCCCATGCTTTTTCTGAGAAATTTGCTTGTGAGCAAGTTCTTTGAAAAACTTGCTTCCACATTATGTAGACAGTTGGCAAGTAATATTTTTAGCCGATCTGCCAAACTAACTAGGGTGTAACCGCCTTCTTTTCCCATCCATGACTGTAAGGGTGGGATTGTATCCAGGTCTTTTCTGTGAAGGCTCATTGAATGATTATTTGAGGCATGAGACGAAGTCACCCCAAGCCGGGATGACTTTATCCCACATTTTTGAAAAACAAAATTTGCACTTCTAAATTTTGAAAATTTCTAAAGTGTATACAGAGCTGTCTATTAAATATTTAAGTATACGGGATAAATAAATATATTTTTGTTTGTTTGGTTGGTTTTTTTATGGCGCAAGAGCATCTGGACTATACTGCGCCAGATATATTTTTTTAAAATAGAAATTTCACCCTGTTTCAGGGTTTGAAAAAAAAAAATGGATGAAAAATGAGGCGAAGTCAACCCGTTCGACGGCATTTGATAATGCAATAACAAATTTAAAATTTACAAGAAAACGTGGAATCTTCAGTTTGAAAACTCAATACAGTGACTGACGCTAATTATCTGGTTTACATTCTATAACTAATGAAGTAGCTTAATGAGCTTCGAAAACCTGTTTTTGATGGTTCAAAACGACTGATTACACTAATTTTCCTCTGAGAACTTATCGGTTTTAACGACTTTTTACTATTCATTGATTTCCCCCCTTATCAGATTTCGACAGCTTTACACAACAGGCGTAGTGTGTGGTTGGCTCTACGCCCAAACCCGATGGAAGGCCATATTCTCTTTTTTTTGATTTCCTCTCAGATTCCAATCACGTGTTTTGGATGGTTGTTTGTTTAAATGCTTTGCTTGGGCGTGAGGCTTCGATTTGTCTAATGGCCTGATCACGTGATTTAACGAAAAAACCTGAGCAAAATGGCGTAGAAATATCATTTATGGCCCGGTACTACCTGACATTGATAATGGTTTGAGGGTAAAGTCAACGTCCCCGTACGCCCTATAAATGATGATGAAGTACAAGGGTTTGCAAAGCAATATCTGTAATAATGGCAATTTTCTTATATTCCATCCCTGTATCATCAATAACGATCCCTCACCCAAACATAAGAACTCTATTTTTGAAAGTGGAGCTCAGTTAATTATACATATTGGCAAACTGTCTTAATTCTAAAGCTGAAATATTGATAGAATGGGCGGTATGGGACCTTCGGGGCATTTAGCGTATTTAATAATCCACTCTATCTCCCAGATAACTGGGAGGCGATCGGAGATTTACGGGTAAAATATTTTTATCTTCAAATATATGATTTCCGGAAGAGGAAACTCAAAATATCTCTCATACTTTAAAGTTGAAGGGATAATGTAGCTATGATAGATATGTGTCTGTATTTAATTTCAGTTTTGCTGAAAATTAAAGGTATCGGCAGGGTAGATAATTACCCTTATTGGATGATTCAATTATATCATTATCATCGCATAACTAAGCCATTTTGCCAAGGCTTTAATTACTTGTTTCGATCATGAAATTTGTATCTCATGGGTCTCAAAATTTGTCTAACGATCGTCAGAAATACGTAAACGAAACTACTGAAATGTCAGAACTGCATGACCAAACACCTTCATAAATCTATTATTACATTTATTATATCAGTTGATTGAAATACTTATCTGTTAATATATTTAATATATCAATTTATCTAATCAAACAAATCTATCTAATACTTCATTAACAATGCTCTGCTGTTTTTGGTTTTCTATAATGATGGTTATCATATCAAGAAAATTTAAGCTATGAGAGAATGACATTGTTGCATTATAATTAAGAAATTATACAGAAAGTATAGACCCAGGATTTTCTGACTATATGGAGTGATGGAGGGGGAGGGGATTGGTCAATGACTGTGGATGGTTTTTCACATAGGGTAATGGATATCTCTTACAATTATATCGTGTCGTTTTCTCTGGAATAGGGTTCTCTGCTTTTGAGTCATTTATCTCGTAAATTACATACTGGACAATTTTGAAGGTCTGAAGCGTAAAAGTAATTATTATTCACTGACAGTTTCTAAACTAATTTATCCTTAATATTACCAATATTTATATAAAAATATTTAGTTGCTGTTTGGAAAAACTGAGCATCAAATTTATAGTGTGTATAAAACTGGTTCATTTGCCAAAACACTGGCGTTGCTGCACTGACTCATCTTTATCAATTGAAAACGCGTGAAAGAGACTGGAATAATAGATAAAGAAAACACAACACTGTCGCAGTTAGAAATTACATAATTTAATGTCGTGACAGCTGTTTCAGTAGCTTCTTGATACTTTTTTCAAACAAAATATACAAACCAAAAAAACTGTTGATTGGTAATGCTTGTCAAGGTTGCCACTATACGAGTTACAAGTTATGCTTCGGAGAAAAATAACCGCATAGTAGCAACAGCAAGAAGCTACTGAAACAGCTGTCACGACATTAAATTGTGTAATTTCTAACAGTGACAGTATTGTGTTTTATTTATCTAATATTTTTGCGCAGTGTACCACATCAATCGCAAGAGAATGTAATATTGGTCTTGACTCTGCAGTAAGATTACTTACTTCAATATCAACTTCAGACTTACCATTTACGATGCATAAGTAAATACTGATTTCAGCAATGAAAAGCGTGGATGAGTTATACAGGGATTGTTACTCCATGAGTTACTCACTTAGCAAATCCGTTACTCATGTCTTCCAAAGGAAACAATTCTATGTATTGAACTCACAGTAATATATCAAAATTTACAGTGGCGGATACGCGGGGGGAAATTAGAGAAAATTCCCCTCTTAACCTTTTAATGGCCAACGTTCCATAATGGAACATAATTTAAATTTTTTTTTCACCAATTAAATTAACTTTTTTAAATGAAATGATAATTTATTCAATTAAATAAAAGATTGAAACATATTCCTGAATTATTTCAAGACTATTTATCTGATCGTTGTTATTTTTATAAATTGTCGAAATTGTCCAATTTGAGGCAATTTAAACTTCTGATATTAAATACTTACTTTTTCTCACTTCCTCTAGAAAATATTAACTGTCAATTTTTTTTTTTAAGATTTACAAAAGATATAGGAATGGTAAATTAGTAAAAAAAGATTAAATAGTTTGATTAAATAGCACGAGAGGGACATTGAAATTTCGATGTTCCAGAAGTGGAACGTTGGTCACTTCTGGTTATAATGTGCTCTCCGAACCCAGTATGGCCGCGTTTCGCCAATTCCCAGATGGCTGCTTTTCTACGATTTGTCAGATGTAAATATTTTGATCTGCCAAACTTAGACATTTAATCAGTTTCTTTAAGCGATGTTTCGGAATTTTCAGTTTCTTTTAAACGCTTAAGTTTTCTTCCTGTAGGAATTGAATTTCGTTTCTGCTCAGAATTTTCTGTTGTTTCTTTGGAGTTGTCACTAAAATCGAAAAAAAATATTTCGCACTGCCGACGAAACAGGGGATTATTTGAATTCATTGAGTGATTCAGAATTATCAATTAATTCAGATGATCATTACGATATTTAACAACTGTCGTATGTCTAGAGCTATTGACTTCCAGATAAAGTAGATATTGACGAAAACCGAACTTGGAATTGCTCATCAGTCCGATATTAGTGGGCAGGTGAGTCTACTTTTAAAATCTCGCCCCATGGGATCAAACGAAGCCCCTATGTCCATTAGCATAACTAACTTGAGGCCGGGGAGGACCGCCCCCTCAGAAGGCTGACTGCCCCCCCCCTAGAAAATTTTCCGGTTTCGTTTTTTATCGTGGATAAATGTAAGGCGGGTTAGTGCTAAAACTCTAGCTTTCCCGCCAAAATTTCCTAAACATGCCAATGTTAGTCGTGTATGTGTAAACTCGTGGGAAAGGGCATCTTCTTATGACTATTTCCTGTTACTGGACAGGAAGATGGCCATGTGTACAAGGTTCAAAGTTAGAAACTTGACATCTTTACGTGACACTTGCGGGGTACGTGAATGATGACCAGGAGCGAGAAATCGATCAGTAGGTATCAGATGCTGTCTGTGTGATGAACATTCTATCCAATCACATCACGTGGGCGGAAACAAATATCATTCGAATTAAAAACTTTCTAACTTCAAGTCACAAATTCTGAGCTGCTCTTCTAGTTTGATAAGACTCATCTTCTTGTCCATTGCAATTTTCTTCTTATGTGATACTTTAATTTTTGTCTTATGTGATACGCAACCCATCATTCGGACATAGTCCCCACTACAACGTCCTGAATTTGGTAATCTATGGAGTGAAAAGCAAACTCCGTTTTCTTGTCGGACCCTTCTCACTTCATGAATGGTAGTGCAAAGCATCTGTGCTCCACTAATAGACTCTTATCTCTCTCTCTCTCTCTCCACTAAAGACTCTAACTGAGGCACTACAAATGTAAGACCAGAGTTCGACAGCCGGCTCAACTGTATACAAGAAGTGACCGCAACAAAATTAACTGGGGCTGGCGTCATTTGGAAATAGCCACCTCAATAAACTCTGGACAGCATCCGTTCCCCTCAGTAAATCGTTTTTAAGCCGAAGGGAAAATCCGGGCTTATAGAATACAAGCGCTAGATTACTCCAGGGCTTATAGAATACAAGCGCTAGGTCACTCTCTCTCTTACGCTCTTACGCTGGCACCGGAAGTCGTCAGTGATGACGTAGCTTGGTTGACCTCCACGATCTGAGATTTGCGGGAGAGCTTTGTTTAAAATCACTAGCAAAATAATATTAAATGCCCCTGATTTAAGTTTAAAAAGTTAATTTGTTCATAAAAATTGCTGTCCTTTATATTTTTTGAGTGAATATATTATACGCACATATGCATTTTGATTAACGTCCACTTATAGTTGGCATATAAAAACTATTTTATAACAAACAGTTATTTCGACACTGGCGTAAGGTTTAAAAACACGACGTTTCGGGAGCCAACTGCTCCCTTTGTCAAGTGAAGTCTGTAGTGTTTCGTTAAAAATTACTTTATCCAAACTTTAAAAGCCTGGAAGGAAACAATTTTTAATTTTTCAAAACGGCCATTTGTTCTTTTGCATCGAATGACCACATACTTTGTACAAGATAAATACAAGGGTAGAGGGGGAAAAAATAATTTTCCGAACATATAAAATATAATAAAATACTCTAGTACTACAAAAATTAGATTTTAATGCAATGCTAATAAACCCAAGAGCGGAAAAAAGAACAGAACTCCCCTTCCTTGCGATATACACATTTACATAAAGTAAAAGAAATGGGTATTTAAATGCCCATTATTTAAATTTTTAACTAAATTTGTTGAAAATTTTAATATAAAAGTAAAGTTGTCCCCCACTCCGCCTGAAAGTTTTCCTCTATACTCCTTTGATATACTCATATAAATGTAAAATCATGGGATAAAAATAGAAAAATTTAATTATCATATATATGTTTGTTTTTTTTAATTTTACTTATTTACTTATCGTTTATTAATTTTTT
>QLNU02015003.1:40829633-40840652 GCA_006491805.2 Dysdera silvatica | reverse complement strand
GAAATTTGTTTTAATTTCACGGACCAAGTGTGTCACGAAATGGACTGCGATGTCAGTTCATTCATTTGTTGCAGTCATTGCTCAAAGTTATTATGCTTTCTCATTTTTTTATTGATTTTCATTTCCATTAAAAGCGTTTTAAGTTCATCACAGCCAAGAGCGCAGTTATAACTCTGGTAACCCCAGCAGTTAGGTAACTCAAAATTTTTTTTTTCATATCTACATAAATTCATTTTCATACATAAATACTCCATGTTCATAATTCAAATCAGTTTCATATGTAAATACTCCATATTCATAATTCAAATCAGTTTCATATGTAAATATTCCATATTCCTAATTCAAATCAGTTTCATATGTAAATACTCCATATTCATAATTCAAATCAGTTTCATATGTAAATACTCCATATTCATAATTTAAATCAGTTTTAAATGTAAATATTCTATATTCATAATTCAAATCAGTTCCATATGTCAATATTGCAGCGGTAAATAATTTTAATTGATTTTGGAAAGTGCCTCTAAAATTATTTGCAAAGGAACCTCAGCTTTTCCGATGCGCCAGGACTTCACTTCTACAAGACGTAGAAAGCTAAACTTCTAACATGAATAGAAGTAACTCACAGTAAAATTTTGGCGCTTAATGCTTGCCCAGCACGCCAAAACACTGTTTTCACCTGTCATGCAGCGAAGCATCATTGTAGGGTGAGCTCTATTTTCAGTGGGCCGTAGCTCGACCCCCAGGTCGATTGGGCCAAATTTGATTTTGGATCTTTCATCTACTCGGTCATATTGGCCTATAAACCGAAATTCAGAAAAATCGAGCCTTGACAGTTCGCGAGGTTCCCTTGTCAGTAACATGCCGGGGTAGTGGAAGATGGACTGTACTTTTTGTTTTAATTAAATTCAAATCTTTATTAATTATTTTATTTATAGTTGAGGCTCATGTATACAAACTTTTGCAATAGTTCTTTGAGGTTTTGGATTTTCTAGTAAAACCGTAGACTGCACTTTAGAAATGTTAGAAGAAATATGAACCATTTTGGGATATTTCTTTTGGTTTGTTTTTCCTCTTGACATTAAAGCCTGTGGGTTTTTCCCTTTTGCATTAATAATATCGCTTATTTTATATTTTGAAACTGGAAAACTATGCTTGTTGCATTGTTTTTTAATTATTGAATATGAATATTTCTCTTCGGAAAGGGTAAATATATAACCTTCAAGCCACAGGTCCCTTTTGTATGCCATTTCACAGCGCAAACTTATTTTTTAGTCTCAAACAATTTTTCACTTTTCAGGTAATAGCATGTTGCTAGATTTTTTCCGAGTCGCTATTACTTTTTTTTAATTTAAAATCAAAGTCTTTATAAACATGTGTAAACACCCTCTGTATATATTATGCATAAGTATATAAGGGATAATAATAATATAATATTTTATTATAAAGTATTTTGTCACATTTTTATTACATATATTAATATTTCATATATTGTAAGCAAATAGTGGATAAATAAGAAGTGGATTTGATAAAATGCATTTATTAAAAATAATATATTCATTTTAATTTAAAAATATTAGAGGGGCTACGAGGAATGTATTTAGAAGGTGGTTCTTGAGCGACTAAAGGTTGACAGCGAACCACTGATAGGAGCATCTCGCAGAAGGACTAATTACAAATATATTAAGTAATTAAATTATACAAAATTTCTGAATAAAGTATTTAGTTATATTAGTCATTTATATTCTCGACTTCTGTAATGAATATTTATAGTATAATAATTACTATATCCAACTACCAAATTGGAACTAGTTTAATGAGGTTTAGAATATTTTTACATTAATATATATGCCTCGTTTCTGGGCCGTAATAACACTGGAGCTAGACGGTCTGAGAATCTCATGAAGCTAAATTCAGTCCCTCTCCCCCTAAAAATAATTTTAGTTATTATTTTTTTTCAAAATAAATTATTGTAGAATTTTGTTTGCGAATTCTAAAATTTTGCACTCAAAAGTGGAACTTATTATTGACGCTAAAATGTTTACAACCTTTTCGCGGGATATCTTGTATATGTCATATATTAAGAAAGCTTAAGTCTTCGTCTATTACATAATAAAGAGATTGGAAATTATTAATTTTATTATAACTCTACACACAAGTCTTAAATGCAATCTTTATGTTAAGAATTTCATTCGTTAAAATGAAGAGGATAAGTTTGATTTCATTGCTAAAAATTACCTTTTCACATAAATCATTTTGAATATTAATTACAGATTCCGCGTACATATTTATATATCTTTTCATTTTTGTCGTCGCGTACTGTACTAAAAATGAATTAATGTCATAAAACATTTGATGTTTACAATGTAGATATTTGGTGTATTACATTTTTTTAAAAATACACTAATAAAAGGCATCAAAACCTTAACGACTTTTAAAAACCCCGCAATTTTTTAAGCCCCACTTTAAGGGATTAAACTTAAGGCCCTACATTTTTAATAAGGTAATCAATACTTATAATAATAATAATAATAATAATAACAATAAAATTATCAATACTTGTGAGTGATTTTTTTAAAATTTTTTCTTGGGTTGTTTGAACTTCAAGGTAAGAAAAATTGCCAAAGAAATTATTATTCAAAATTCAACTTATTCTTGAAATTGAAGCAACTTCAATTATTAAGCAAATGAGGTAGCCGATCAATCATAACGGCTTGGAAATTTTAATGATAAAAATTCTGAGTTGTCGTTAACCTATTTTTCACTTCAAAGCTTTTTAAAAATTTAAATAATGAAGTAATTTAAAATCAAACGCAACGAGAGATAATGATTAGCATTCTGTTTTGATTTTTAAATATCAGAGTTTTGAGAGTGTAAGCTCTAAGAATTAAAGCCACAAATTCTTAACTTACAAATAATAGGAAACTTCTATATTTTTTCAAGAAATTAATCTACGAATTTAATAGTTTTACATTTATATATATGATAGTTTAGAGATAAACTAGACTATTTTCCATATTCCATATACATTTTTCCATATATATTGTTACTTCCCAGCACTGCGTAGGTCGAACTGAATAGTAGCCCGTTGAAATAACAGTAGAGTGGAATATAGAATTAGAATATAGAGTAAGAGTAGAGCAGAGAATAAAAATGGAGTAAGAGTAAAGTCTGGGACAAAAATAGAGTAGAATTCCAAAGGGTATATGTAGTGTAAGGGGAAAGTGATCATAGAGGTAATGATATTCAACATCAATCGTAACCGCATATATGCAAATGGACGCAGCAACAAAATCCTATGCATATAAGCGGGTTTCGCATATAAGCGGGTACAATACAAGCAGTATTATCTGGACTATTGGGTTCAAATAATTTGCTCGTCAAATTTCTATAGTACATTTTCATTACATTAAATATTCTTATTTCTAATTTTATAAATCATATACATTATTTATTTCAATATTTATAATGTACAGTCTGGGCCTGATCACCGTAAAGGCGTCCAAAGCCCGAGCTTTGAGAATAGATTATATTATGCGCATGTGCGTAGACCACGCACATGCGCAGAAGGATTGTTCACCGTGCAGTTCCCACTCTCGCTAGAGTCTAGTCCTAAAGCCCGGGCTTTGGACGCCTTTGCGGTGATCACGCCTTGTGTACAGTACTATTACTGTGTTAATAAAAATAACAAGAAATAATGTAGTAGTACTTCCATAAACGTATGTGCTGTATTAGTGGAAAAAATCTGTAAACTTTGCACGCATGGATGTTCTGATAAATGATTAAAGATTTGATCTGTTAAAGTATTAACGTTTTCCATATGAAAATTGTTTGACCTTAAATAATCTTGCAAAAGCATTAAAGCAGAAACAGCTTTTTTACCAGAACAACACCGTTGCAAAAACGAATTCTGACAATGATTCCGAACACAGAAAGAGGAGGAAGGCATAACAAAAGCCGTAAATAAACTGGTAAGTAAAACTTCGACCGGGGTTGACGGCCATTCCCGGTGGATAAAGCCTCTCCTTAAAGATGAGGGTTGCCAGTTGTTTACTGTGGGTGAAAACTTGTTCATAAAATTTGTTTGCATATATCTGGTTTAAATTCTGTAATAAAACATTCGTTTGGCTTTGAAAGTACTTTCTGTATAAAATCGCAATTAAGCTGGTTTAGATAACATTAAAAAGATAAGAGAAAATTTGAAGCTCGATATTTTTTCATATATGCGGTTTTCGCATATATACAAGTTGCATATTCGACTGTACCAATTTTAAACTCGCATTTTATTATCACTAGAACCACGGCTGCGGTCAAATCAACCGTTTGCGATTGAAACCGTTAAATTCAAGCATATTTTGAACTTTTTTCATCTGGAAGATAAAAATGTTAAATTTTTCCTAAAATATTGTTCCTAGTCGCGTATATAAAGTTTAAAAAAAATGTATATATATTGTAAAACAACGTCATGGATTACTGTAGTTTGCATATCACTTTCCGAATGATTTAAAACGTCGATACAAGTACACTAAAAATATGAAAAATTCAACGAACATACACTAAAATATGTAAATCAACACATGTAGACCAAAATTACGGAAATAAATACAATAAACCAAATTGGCAAGTACATATAAGTACATATATACATTGGCGCAGTATAGCCCAGATGCTCTTGCGCCATAAAAAATCCAAACAAACGTATATACAATTGTTTATAAAATAAATCAATCCCAGTACTAAATCAAATTGTTGATTTTATGAGTTTATATGTATTCAAATATTATAAATTCGATTTTTTTTAATCTCTCCAAATCTGCTGATTCGTAAGAAAAGGTGTATAATTAAAATTCTAATTATCTTCCTGAAATACTTTATTGGGACTTAGATCGATCTGATGTCATGCTCATTTTCAATACCAAATTAGAAATAAGGGCATTTGCATGTCCGGATCCATTAGGACTTACAATGAACGGAAATTGTTTTGCCTTAAGGTATAGTAATTAAGATTACTACTGTCCATGTAATTCTAGTAATTATATGGGAGCGGTTTCCGCTCCATCTCGGACTTGTTTTTCTATTCATACCTCATTTATTTCAGTGAGAGAACTATTCTTCGTCGGAGTGGAATTTACTAGTTTGCGATTTTGCAAATCACCGTTTAAAGAAATACGAACAATTCGACTTAGAGTTTTTTCCCCCTCTCTCGGCCTTCCTAATTGAATGCGCAGTAATTGTCACAGATTGACTTTCAGTGACATTAAAATTGACTTTACTCAATTACTGCTTTCTTCTGACTTTTATTTCTAGAGAAGAAACCCTTCATTTAAGAATTTCGTAAATGGAGAAGGATTGGCGCACTGCGTTGTTACGAGAATTTATCGAAAAGAGATCGAAATACTTATTTATGTGGAGTATTGGCTGTTTGGCGATTTAAACTGTTATCGAGAAATTAAAATTATCGGATTTCACTTTCGGAGCCTTCCGTTTGGAAGGCAATCACCATTTAGAAATTTGAAAATGAATTTCCAGAAAATTATTTAAATTATTATACGAACTTTTCATCCCATTCTTGTATGTGCAAGTATAGAAGCTTAATTTAAGTATTGAAATTAGGTGCAAGATTAAAAATATGGCTTTATATACAGGACAACCCAAATTTGACATGGATATTCAAAAATTAAATACTATAAAATTTTCAAACAGGTTATTAAGCATGTATTGGTTAGTAGTTTACTACGCAAAATGAAGATTTACAACCAGGTACTGAGATTAAAAATGTTGAAACGAAAAAAATATATATGCGTAAAAAAACTTTATATATATATATAAAATAACCCTGTATGTTTAAAGAAACGCGTGGTTCAAAAATAAGCGTATGTTATAAGAAATATAAGGCTTATTAGTGCACCTATATGTAAAATATAAACAAATTATTAAAATAGCAAGGGAGAATTGTATGTCCAAAATTATTAAACACTAATAAAATACCATAAGTAATAGAGATCCCGTGTTTTCGCATACACTAACAGCCGTCCTTCTTTAGTGGTGATGAAGGATTGCTTTTAATGCTTTCAAAAGCTTGAGTTCTCCACCTTTATTATTTTTCAAGTTTTTTTAACTGAACTGAATGCAATTTAAAAACGCTTATAACGAAATCCAAAAGTATCAAAGTAAGCATAAGCGGTTATTGATAAACACATTCAAAGAAATCGATCAGCCCCTTATCGAGCAGGTTTGCGAAGGTGGTCCGTTAACAGAAGTATTTACGATACCCAACAGAGACCACAGAAGGCTACTATTGGCCCTGCAAAAGCGTACTGGCGATACAATTCACTATCATACGAGTATTCCTAATTTGATTCTATCAGTTACCTAGAATTTTCCTTCTTTACCGATTCGTAGTTCGAGGTGTGGTTCCCTAAGTGAAAGAGGTTCAAAGTCCTCTGAGAACAGCAGGTACTGGCGCAGCATAATCCTAACTCTCTTTTGTATCATAAAATAAGATCAGGCGTAAACAAACAGCCTACCCTGAAAGTAAATAGTGCTTTATTTATTAAAGAGAAATTGTTCAAAACAATATTTAAAAGATTTTTTAGTCACACATCCTTTATCCTTGATTTCAACTATAACTTTTCATTTCACTCCTAAGACATTTAGTCTATGAACCTGAAGGTCGGTCTATCGATACCAACTCATGACTATTTCCCTTCTTCTTTTGAATTGCTATGCGTCAGAATAGAATTTCGTCTGAAAAAACGTGACTGCATGGATTTGATTACTTTAACGTTTTTGAGGGTTAAGTTATAATAGAACTTCAAGGCGTGTACTGATAAATTTTAAAGGAAATAGTAATAATGGATTTTTTGTGGAATACTGTTCAAATTTAAAAGAAGCAATAAGTGACGTTAAAAAAAATATTAATGAACTTTAAGCGGTTTAATGATGAATTTTAAGGGGAGGATAAAATTTGAGGGAAGTAATAATTAGCTTTAAAAAAGTAATGATGATTTTAAGGTGAATAATGATGAAGTGTCAAGGAACTTTAAGGGGAGTAAAGACGCACTTTAAAGGGAGTAATGATGAATTTTAAAGGATCTTTAAGGGAAATATGAACTTTAAATTAACTTTAGTGGGAGTAATGATAAAATTTAAAGGAAATTTAAAGGAACTTCAATGGAAGTAAGCATGAACTTTAAAGTAATTTTAGTGGGAGTAATGATGGATTTTAATGGAATTTTAAGGGGAGTAATGTGTGCATAGGTATGCAATAGTTATTCGATGGTCCGAAGTTATCAAATAAAAATTGAAACGTAAGACCTTTGACAACATTTCATGCCGTAATTAATTATTTTTTGTACTTATATATAATCGGTAGTGTAGAGTTTTCATAAACATGGCGGGGGAGGGCAAGAATACAATACATATGTTAAAATATATGAAAAAGTTCAATTTATTTCAAATTATTGGAAGGATCGGGGACTACGAGCTCCTATGGCTCTGCGATTATCTATATAATAAATTTTGTGATCCGTAAAAATATACACTGTGATATAAAAGGGGCAAAATTAGGTTTCATATTATGTTTGCTGTAATCAATTTCCTATGAAAGCGCCTTTTTTAATCTAAGGTTATTGATTTGCATATTTGTTCCTTCACAGATTCGTTGATGTTTACTTTGAAGCAAAGATATCAGTTCCAAAAGCAGGAAAAAAATTATTGCAACCACATAGAAGAAGCTAACTGTCAAATTGATTGATTCGATATTGATTCTACGTTCCTCGTTGAAGGATTTTGAAACTTTTGTGTCGCGCAATTTGAATAAAGTTTACACACGCGACGTTCTTCTGAATCCAATTAAAGAGCCTATTTACTCTCTTCGCATTGTTTGCAAATACATTCTTTTTTATTTCAAACATAAATTAATAAGCATCCATCCAAAAGTGCATATAACAGTTCTTGTCATATATTGATGAAAAAAACATCACTGTTTTATATTAGATCTTTAAAAGCAAATTATATTAATAGTAGATAAGTTAGATGATACTATTTATATCACTTATGTATATTTAATTGAACAAGGTAGCAATTTCCAACACGTACGCTTGAGTTCGAACCAGAGCTTTGGAAGCATAGGAGAAAATGACATCGCCCCGGGCTAAAGTATTTTCACATGGATATACATATTCGCGCATTTGTTCTAAAGACGAAAACCATAGTTCAGCCAAAGTAATTATCAATGAAACAACTGCGTCAATTTCAAGTGTGTGGCTCTTTCAATTGTATTTATTTTTTTAACAATGATTACTGTTTTCAATGCTGCTTAAAACACAACATATTCTATTAAAGTAACTACTTTATGTTTTACCCGGCTAAAGTAAATTCAGCTTGTCAGAGGGAGTACGAAAACGGGGAAACTGGCCATTTTAGCGAAAATTTCGATATTGAATTTCAGACTGTTTTTTGTTTCTCACGAGATTTTTCGGAAATTAATAAAAAATGTTGTTCTCAAGTATAATGTTTATCTTTTGCATTTTTTTAGCTCTCATGATCGGGATTCCTTTCTTTTCCCGCCTGGCCTAAGAATTTCGCCTTTTTGTCGATTTCCTTTTTCCGCTTTTCGGAGATAGTTTCCGAAATCAGTACGTGTTAGGTTTTAGTGGCTGGTTTTTACCGTCTGAGAGTGAACTGATAAAATTTTCATATGGATGTCATTCTGATCAGAAATACGTGTGGGCATATTTTACATCTGATCCTCCCTCCAAATAAAGTTTTCACTGTTTTCATGAGTTGGGCGCGTTTTGTTGAAAATGTTCATTCGAAATAAAATAATTTGGCTCATTGAACGGGTTATTGCCAAATACCGAAAACGAAGGAGGCAGAATTCAACAAAAATCTCATTACCGAAAATCGTTCTTCTCCTGGAAATTGGATCAAACTATTTCAGGAATTGTGGAAAGTTCCCGAAACGAATCAAGGTTCCGTTCTTTTAGAACTGTGTTTTGTATACTCCATGAGCTGTGTCTATAAATGAACTAGAAACTAGTGTAAGCATTTCATGGCATATTTGTAAAACAACTAATATTATCTCTAGTTTCTTGCAAATTTCATACAGATTAGTGAAAGATAAATGTATTCTGATCACCATATAAAACTGTGGTTTCGATTCATTATTCTTATTTGCAAAAATAGATTTAGACCAATGTGCCATTTTGTAAATTGCAATCAAATCACTATGATTACTTTCAGATACTTTTCTCGTAAAATTATAAAGTGGAAGTTGAAATATTGACGGAGAATGCGTACTGTATATGCCATTTACTTCTATAAAGTATATAGAAGTAAATTTCCTAGCAGTAGGTATATAGGCGGAAAAAACCAAACTATTAATCTTTTATTATAAATAATGATGATATCCAACTTTTCCTTTGTTTTAAAACTTACAATGGGTATAATTACTGAACACATGTACATTTCAATTTTCCTTCCTTTTCCAACAACGAGAGGGAAAAGGAATGATTTAAGGAGCACGCGTATTTCGACTAAATCGATTAAAGGAAGAGCCAAAAGAATGTGTCATTTCAATAACCGAAACCAGTTGACACAGATCACGAAAAGTGAACGAATTTGTACGCATCACTAGTTATTAATATTTTAAATTGTTACGAAATATTAAAACAATAAATAAAATACACGAGTACCCTGCACTGGTCAAAATGCATGATAGGATGGGAGAAAATATGCATACTGAATCTGATCTTATTGAATGATGAATCCTATCATCTATTCAGTATTGAATACTGAATCTGATCTTATTGATCTATTGAATGATGATCATACTGAATATATAAAAATGAAATAAAAAGAATAGAAGTATATTTCGCAATTTCAATGACCTGATACCACAAAAGTAAGGACTGAAATAGGAAAGAATAATATAAGTTATAAAGAAATATACGAATAAATTACCAGTAGAATTAAAATAGTTAAATAGTAAAAAAAATGAAATCAGATTACGTGAATATTTATTTCATGATAATGGAGAGTCAGTACCTCGAAAATGAATTAGCAAACGGCGAGCATCTTGTAAACGGCAAGAGAATCTTTGTTGATTTCGTGTCATTATTATGATGCAAGTGCAAAAAAAAGGCTTTTATGCTGTAACGAGTTAGCTATTAATTAGAGAGAAAAAACGAGAAAATAATGTGGAAAATCTGGGAAGAGTGGCAAAAAAAAGGGGGTTGAAATAGCCTTGTGGTCTTTTCTGAGTTCTAATATTACGAGTCTGATTTTATTTAGAGTCTTAGCAGACCTGTAGCCAAGCTTGAGCCAGCAGGGGCTTGTGCCCAGCTGCCCGATGCTTGTGCTCCACAGTTGCCTATAGAATTATATGTATGTATATACAGGGTGGTCCTAAACTATATGTCAAAAATGTAAAGGCAGGTAGAGGGGACCTAAATAAGGAGATTTCGTATAGGAATGTGTGTGCGGTAATGACACATTAAAGCGCTAGCTTGTAAAGCAGTATGAATGAATCACAGGAAACTGAAAAGACAAGTAAAGACAAAAGAAAACAAAAATTTATTAATAGTTTACAAGAGGTGCTCGAAAGAGCGGCCACCAACAGCGATCCAAGATTCACAGCGACGGCGCATGGATCGGCGTACATTAGAAAAGACGTCAGGCAGGTCGATCACATGTCCAGCAGCAACAGACAAGCGGGCAACAAGATCTTCTTCAGATGTGACGGGACTCTCGTACACCAGGCTTTTAATATGACCCCAGAAGAAAAAATCCAAGCAGGTTAAATCTTAAATCAAGCAGTTTAAAACACTTTGATGGCTCACACCCAACGCACGTCCTACAGCTCTCGAGCTTGTCGAAGGATTATCCTCTACTGTGTTCAGTATTCTTTCTTCCACTGCAGGAGTTCTGCGATATCTTCCAAAGCCAGTTCCACGCCTGGAAGCATAAAATGATCCACTCGTGCGTAACTCCCGATGCAGACGCTCGAATGTTCGA
>QLNU02015003.1:40759582-40829533 GCA_006491805.2 Dysdera silvatica | reverse complement strand
GATAAAGAAATTGGCTAATCGCACAAGATTTATCACACGCTTCTCAAACTCTAATCACTCACGGACCACTCACAAGCACTCTTTTACTTAATTACAGGAGTGGGGAGGGTCTAGGAACGTCCACCGGGAGACTTCCACGGGGAGACGTCCACCGGGAGGAAAAGTGAAAATTATATTGCCTGAAACTAAAATTGCTAATTCTGTTCGATAATATTAGGGAAGACAGAGATCACTATCAGTTTCAAACAAAATGATTTTGTTTCGTTAACTATTAAAAAAACATCAAAAATATCCACTATCAGTCTCTTACGTGCCAATGTAGCTTCTTAAATTGCTTGCAGGTATCCTTGAGTGTCATTTTTGGAAATTCTATTGTTATCATTAGATTTTAAACGTTTGCGGGCAATTACTTTCCGAGGTATGATGCCAATTACACTATTTGTTCTTCTCAACTTTTCTAAAAGCCCTGAAAACTGTTTGATAGGCTGCTACGAACCGTGTGCGCGGGATGTTTCACATCCCACAACTTACAATTTGTTAAAAGAACAGTCCACCCTTGCTTCTGAAACTGGCCAAACTCTTTCCTGTTGCCTTCAAAGTCACAATCTTTGGGGTAGGGTGACAAAGAGAAAATTCCACTTATTGTTCCCTGTAAAATTGGACGTTTTTAATGAAATAATGCTATATAATCAGATGGGGTGCAAAGCACCCCGCGCGCGTTCTCGCGTTCCTCTAACCCGCACGCCTGCTCGCGGGTTAAGAAATACGGTTCCAAGAGTTAGAAATCTTGATTTAAGGAGAGAGAGAATCTAAAATAATGTTAAGCGATAAACCATTTATAGACTTACCTCCATTGTCTTGTAGTAGTGCTCGCCATAGTCTGGTTTGTAGATTTCATTTTCCCTGGTAGATTGGCTCTGAGAGTCGGTTGGTTCAAAGGTGATGTGGAAAAGCGAAATCAAGGCCCGTTTGAGATTGGCAGAGAAGGCAGGTTCCGATTTGAATGTTTGGAATTTGGTAACCTAAAAATACCCAGAAATATTATTGAAAAGGCACACGTATGCTGAAAACTTTTCATCGTGCACATATTATGTAAATATTTCCTTTAACAAATTAGAACAACAAATTTAAACAGTGTAAATCTCGGATCTTTATTTTTGAGCATTTATTTTCTCAAACCACATATAAAAATTTTTAAAAATACTAGAATACCAATAAATATGCAAAGATCTTCTAAAAAATGCGATAAAGATCAACGATAAAAGATTTTTCTTTACTATAATGCGACCATCCATTTTTAAATTTTAATTTAATTTATTTACGATTGAGAACTATGGAGAAGAATTTCGCAGCAAGTTATGGCATTTTATTCTCCATTTTTAATCTAATCAAATCTTAAATTGGGCGACAGCCCGACGGAGCCCGGCTCCGGTACTTCTTCATTTTTGGCGATTATTTAAATATTAGCCGGAGCCCCTCCAGGGTCATGAATTGCCAAAGAGGACATGGAAAATTAAAGAATTTGTGATTAAGGTCAAGCATTTTGTTGTCCATAAAAATGAACATAAACAATTGATATGATTTATCGATTCTTTTGCAGCCATTCAATTTTTTAATCGATTTATCATAATATTGGGGCTTCTGCACTTTTTTTTTGTTAGAAATTAAGCTCCGAATCTAATCATTTTACCAATAAGACATGAATATCATCATCCTTGTTTGTAACTCATACATGCACACTATATACACCATCCAACATGGTAAAATCTCGTTAATCCAAACCTCACTAGTCCGAAAATTCGGTTGATCTGAATTTTTTTTTCAGTTTACTGGATTTTTTTTTTCAACGTCAGATGATTCACAAGACGTAAGCGAACTGCGCAGTGTGTATTGCCAACTAAATGAAATTTCCCTTTAAGGAAGGGTAAATTTTCTGTTGTCTGTGCACACCAAAACAAACAAATATCAAACAATTATAGCTTACAGTAAATTCTATATTGAAGATTTTGGTTAATCCCAATTATTTATTTACAAAAATAATAATTATAATTAATTTAATGAATTTATTATTTGCAATCGTGCTGCCCATCTTGATTGATGAGAATATCTTTTGACATCGGGCATTTATTCAAGCTGGGTCCAAGATATCAAAGGTATTTTCGTGGGATTGGTTATTATTGTTATTATTATTGTTATTACTATTAAATTAAAAAATTACCTGTCCGTCCTTGAAGTGAACTTTGAACGGTGCGGGTTGATAGTCGGACCTTGGCGGTAAATCTTCATAATTATACGGTTGCTTCTCTTTCTTCGTAGTATCGCCGTTGAACGTTTTGTAATGTTTGCCTTCC
Organism: Dysdera silvatica; assembly: GCA_006491805.2. Taxonomy (NCBI): domain Eukaryota; kingdom Metazoa; phylum Arthropoda; class Arachnida; order Araneae; family Dysderidae; genus Dysdera; species Dysdera silvatica. The sequence continues at coordinate 40,827,182 of QLNU02015003.1, read as the reverse complement.
ACCTATTTTGAATGTGTAAAAAAATATTATGTTACGTAGAACCTCTATATACTTTATATGTATATAATATTTATTTCAGTCTATTTACTTAAAAGTGCAAGATAATAAATGGTTTAAAATTTATCCACTGAAAAAATATATAATATCTTAATTATCACAAGGGCCTTTTTAAGAATTATGAGGAGTGTTGCGGTTTAAAGTTGTTAAATTTGTGTTTTTTATATTCATAAAATTACGAAATCGAAAACAAATTGAATGTTGCAGGACAACATATCTAACATTTTTATGTAATGCATTATTACCCTCCACAGAATTAATATAATTGCCAAATGGACAACATACAAAACCGCCGGAACCTGCTTTTGTAATAATACCTTGCAGGCAAACTTTAAATACGGAGAAAAGGGACATCGTTCCTGCCCAGATGACCGAGCAGATAGAGGCACAACGGATCATACCTTGGGTCCCAGGTTCTGCTCCGGGCGACGTATTTTTTTTTCTTCTCCTATACACAAAGCTCTAATTTGAGTTTAAGCGTGGGTATCAGTAATTGTTATCTATAATAATATTATTTTTCTTCAACTCTCTGAAATGCTTCTTTAATAATCTCTAAAAATAAATCTTCATCCTTATGATATATATACTGCTCTCTCTCTCTCTCTCTCTATATATATATATATATATATATATATATATATATATATATATATATATATCTTTCCTATGAAATCTAGCTAAACAATCGGTGGGATCATTTAAAAATTGTAAACTCATAAGGTCATCAAAATTATGAATCTCATTATAGCATACTTAGTGTAAATTATTATATCGTGATTGATTTTATATCATAGCTAATTCTCCTCTCAAAATCCTACTTTTTCTGTGTTTCTAATTTCAATCGAACTCGATTAATTGAATTCATAGTACCATTAGAATCATGAACTATATTTTTAATGAAGTAATTTTAAACTGGAGAAAATTCCCTCCTGCCAGCAGTTTCTGAAGACACAGAAATTTGAATCTACAGATTAAAGACAGAATTGCAGAAGAAGAAGACTTCAACGTGTATTTGTATTAACTCAACACAGTTTGTATTTATGGGGCAGCATTACCAACAAACGGAGGGTCTGGCAATGAGTGAACCGTTATCACCCATTTTGTTTGACATTTACATGCACTTTTTTGAAGTTAAACTCCTTAAAAATATCACTTTAAATTGTGGACCCGGTATGTGCACGATGTATTCATCATTTGGGAGGGTCCACAGGAAGCAATTTTGCCCGTTCTTCCTACCGTCAACTCGATTGACAAAAACATAGAGTTTACACTCGATATTTAGTAGAATAGCGCCCTGCCTTTCCTTGATGTTTTTGTTAAGAAAGCTGGATGCCAGTTTATCACGTCGGTGTACAGAAAACCATTTTCAGTATTACTCCCTCCTCATGTCGCAGTATAGCCCAGATGCTCTTGCGCCATAAAAAATCCAAACAAACTCCTACCTTATTCCAAATCCTGTCATCCTCTTCAACAAAAAAAGGACGGCTTTCTATACAAAAATGTATAAAAAATAATTGGTTGAATCCTAAGAGTAACAAGATCTTAACCTTCCCAGACTTTGAGACTGGTGGGGAAAAAAATTGCAAATTTCAATTCCTTAATATTGTTACATCGATTGGAACATGAAAAATTATTGAAATTTTGGTATTCCTTATTACTAAAAGCAGTATTTCCAACTACTTTTGAACGTCAGAATGTTAATCTATCTTTAAAAGTTTTCAATCCATTTGTGGAAGAGGCCCTATTGAAATTTGGAATGAAAATAGAAAATTCTGAAGAAACTGCTGAATTCATAGATATCATATCAACCTTGTGGAAAATTGTCAATGTGAAAACACCATTAAAAGGACAGAGATTTAAAGATAATTTCCAAACACCAAATATTCCAGAATCCAGATGACCCTAAATTGTTATTTTTGCGGAAAATGGTTCTTTGGCTTGATATTTGGGAATCTGGTAATTTTCCTCAAACTTTCACACCAAACCCATACCGCTCCTTCTTACACAATTCATGGAATGTTGGAAATTACTCAATGTTGTTTACAAGAACTTAAAATTAATTATATTTTGTTGGGAAAATTTCAAACAGATCCATTAGAATATTGGTTTGGAAAATATAGACAATTATCAGGTGGTCAGTACAACATATCGATTAGGCAATTACACGAATCTGAAAAAAAAAATTAAGAATTCAATCTCCTTTAACATTGTCATCACAAGCTTTCGGAAATATACCCATAATCAGTTTTTCAGGAAACTTAGATTGTTCTTGTGAAGAGCAAAAACAGTGGGACAACTCATTTAATCCAGACATATCTCAAAGAAAGTGATTTTCAACAAGTTGAACATGAAATATCGGTGATAACATATTTGGCAGGTTATTGTTGTTATAAAATTTTAAGGAACATAAAGTGTGAACTGTGTAAAACAGGGTTGGTGTATGATAAGCAAATGGTTGTTGAGGAAAGTTACGATTTAATTAAAAATTTGAATCGGGGTGGTGTATCGTTTCCAAAAGATGGTGCTATTCGTGTGCTTTTAATTAGTTATATATTGTTCAACAAACTACTTAAATATTATGAGGATGAGTTTCTGAGCATTCATCACAAAAGAGATTTTGTCATAAATTTTGTTTTTAAATACTGGCAGCTGCACGAATCAGAACATTACAAATTCAATACGTGTGCAAATCATAAACATGAAAGCATTTTAAAATGCATTATTAATAGCACAACAAACACTCTATTGAAAAACAATTGTGGAAAATTCAACGACAGATTGGGCAAAAATAAAAAAAGAAGCTCGACACTGTTTCTAATAAGTAATTTTATTTTTATCAGTATTTTTGACGTTTTCTATAATGGTTTGCTTTGAAATTTCGTTTTCCATTTTATTAAAAAATCGAATAGGGTGAGACTGATGGTTCAGCTTACGACTGGCTGTACCGTTTAAACAGGAAACTCATTTACAGTGAAATATGTCTATAAGAATAGGAGAAAAATTTATTCAACTTACGTACAGTTTTTTTGTGATACATTTGTTACTATTATTATCTGTTATTTCTAATGTTAAATTGATATTGATTTTTGAGGTTAAAAGAATGTTGATCGTTTTGTTTGTGGTTTTACGGCTCAAAGACTACAGTGGTCATGCTGCGCCGGGACCTACTGTTTTCCGAGGAATCCGAACCTCTGGACCTACAATTTTCCGAGGAATCCAAACCTCTTAAGGCCTAGGGAACCAAACCACGGACTACAGTGAGCAGTGTGATCGTTTTGAGATCTCTGAGTAAATGTTCAGTTTACACTGTTGGGGGTCGAACCCAGATTAACGGCGCACTAGGCGAACGCGTTACCACACTGCGCCATCCAATCTTAAATTTTCCCTCCACGAACAAACAAAAAATTTCCGTAGATCCTAATACCAGGGGGATTTCGTATAAAATAAAAATAAATGAAGGGGAAAATATTAGGTGGTGAAGTATCGAAGAAGGAGAAGAACAACTCAAAAAATGGGGAAAAACCTGTGTTTTCCATAAAATTTTAATTAATTGAGGAATTCTCCTCGTTCTGGATAAACAATTCCCTCAATCTGAACTTTTAATACTTTATGATGGTTAAAATTATACACTCTATAACAAAAAAAAATCGACGCACCAAGAAGGAGTTGTCCGATTGCGATAAAAATTGGTGGATGTGAAGAACATACATAGAAAAAGAAATGATTAAAATTTCAGAACAATTGAATGATTTATTGCAGAGTTTGACCGTTACAAAGGGAGGAAGTCAATAAGGCGTTGGTCCACCTCTGGCCTGGATGCAAGCTGTCACCCGGCGTGGCATAGACTGATAAAGATCCCGGATGGTGTCCTGCGGAATTTCTTGCCAAATTGTCTCCAACTGTCGGGCTAAATCGCCTTCCCATAGCGTCCCAAATGTGCTCTATGGGAGAGAGATCAGGAGATCTAGCTTGCCAAGGAAGTGTTGGGCAAGCTTGAAGACAATTCATAGCAACACGTGCCGTGTGCGGCCGGGCATTGTCTTGTTGAAACGTAAGTCCAGGGTGTCGCAAAAGGAACGGTAACACAACCGGTCGTAGAATGTCGTCTACGTACCGCTGTGCTGTAAGTGTGCCAGAAATGACCACCAAAGGGGTCCGGCTATCAAAGGAGATGGCACCCCAGACCATAACGCCCTGTTGTGGGCATGTGTGGCGTGCGATAGTAAGGGCAGGATCCCCACGCTGCCCTGGACGTCTCCAGACACGTCTGCGGTTGTCGTCAGGACACAGTTGGAAACGGGACTCGTCACTAAAGACTATACGTCCCCAGTCAGCGCAGTTCCAAGTTGATCGAGCCCGGCACCACTGTAATCGGACTTGACGGTGTAAAGGCGTGAGAGGTAAGCGGCGTAACGGTCGGCGCGAGCGTAAATTCCGCTCTCTCAGTCGTCTACAGAGGGTCATGTTGGACACATGTGTGCGGGCCACACGTTGGATAGTTGATAACGACGAATCCGGTGCTGTCCCAATCGCTCTGCCTTCCCGTTCTGTTGTGGCCCTTGGCGCAGTATAGCCCAGATGCTCTTGCGCCATAAAAAAGCCAAACAATCAATCAATGTGGCCCTAGGTCGACCGCTGCCGTCCCGACGCTGACATCTGCCGTTGTTGACCCACTCTTGCCAGCACCGTCCAATCGCCGCATCGCTTCGACCCACATGTCCAGCGATTCTTCGATTCGTCCAACCAGCCTCTTTCAAACTCTGACATATGCTCGTAATGAGCACGAATCTTTCGGCGAGGCATTGTTACAGTCGACGTAAGATATCCGCAGTCAAAATGCAACAGAAATTTTGACCACATATTGAGAATCGCTCCTTATATACACCTGCTGAATGCGCAGTTCCGATGCGCTGGAGTTCCCGCTATTCATTCATTGGACACCAAATTTTAATCATTTGCATGTTCGGTCAAAATGTCGTTCTAAACGAAATTTCATTACAATCGGACAACTCCTTCTTGGTGAGTGGATTTTGTTTTGTTATAGAGTGTGTATGCGCTCAAGCATGAGTTAGAACCGTTTATCAGGCTTGGCAAGAATGTCGATTCACAGAAACAGACCTATTGACATTGCGTACACCATTTTTATGAGTGAAAAATTGCATCTGAGAAAACAAAGTATTTAATTAAACATATTTCGAATAATTTTGCTTTCTGTAACCAAAGAAATGATAATCCAAAGTAAGTGTTTCATGCTCTTTATATACGTATATACACTTTTTTTTTTTTATATATGTGAAAATTGAACTCGAGAAAAAGTATAATACACCCTTCTGACATCGAGCCCCTATCTTCTACGAGAAAATTCCGGCTGTTCCCCCATGTACATACTAAATAAATCATTTTACAGGTCAATTGCTTTGATTTCCCACTTTTACAGATTTAATGATGAAGGGAACAGTAATTGAATTTCTTTAGACTATGAAAAAAATTTCTTTTTGTTGATTTTAAGTTATCTTTATTATATTTTTATATACTATATCTACATTTACACACACGTACACTATATATATAAATATATATACAGGGTGGTCCTAAACTATATGTCAAAAATGTAAAGGCAGGTAGAGGGGACCTAAATAAGCAGATTTCGTATAGGAATGTGTGTGCGGTAATGACACATTAAAGCGCTAGCTTGTAAAGCAGTATGAATCACAGGAAACTGAAAAGACAAGTAAAGACAAAAGAAAACAAAAATTTATTAATAGTTTACAAGAGGTGCCCGAAAGAGCGGCCACCAACAGCGATACAAGATTCACAGCGACGGCGCATGGATCGGCGTACATTAGAAAAGACGTCAGGCATGTCGATCACATGTCCAGCAGCAACAGAGAAGCGGGCAACAAGATCTTCTTCAGATGTGACGGGACTCTCGTACACCAGGCTTTTAATATGACCCCAGAAGAAAAAATCCAAGCAGGTTAAATCTTAAATCAAGCAGTTTAAAACACTTTGATGGCTCACACCCAACGCACGTCCTACAGCTCTCGAGCTTGTCGAAGGATTATCCTCGACTGTGTTTAGTATTCTTTCTTCCACTGTAGGAGTTCTGCGATATCTTCCAATGCCAGTTCCACGCCTGGAAGCATAAAATGATCCATTCGTGCGTAACTCCCAATGCAGACGCTCGAATGTTCGACGATCCGGCTGATTCCTATCCGGGAATCGCTCCCTGTACATCCTTTGAGCAGCTAATCCATTTCCTTGTGCAGCCCCATACATGAAATGCATGTCGGCCAGCTCCGCATTGGTGAAACGATGCATGCTGCTCGAGATCCGTGCGGGAAATGATGAATCCAGCTAGCGAAGCGCTTTTATACGCCGCAGTCATCAGCGCTCTCTACCGGCTCAAGGCGGCATTACCGCACACACAATCCTATACGAAATCTGCTTATTTAGGTCCCCTCTACCTGCCTTTACATTTTTGACATATAGTTTAGGACCACCCTGTATATATATATAGAAAAATCCCCGTGTGCCCTGTACCAACACCACCGTCATATAGGGAAAGCCTCGCCACAGCATCATGACGTCACCATGCGCAGGCTGAAATCTCCATGTGAGAATTTGTAAGCAACATCTAACAGTGAAGTTTAGGTGATAAAAAAATTAAAACCTCGATAATTTAATTTTTGAATTCTTTGTCTTATATATTAGGCTTTTTTTAAATTCTAATTTGAATTTTTTAACCCGTTTTCTTTCATTGGATTTTTTATAACAATTAAAATTATATTTTTTAAAAAGTGTAATTCAATTATTTGAATATTTGAATTGGTTTTCTTACATTGCCCCCCCCCCCCCACACACACACTTTCCACTTTACAGGCAGAATTACACTTCAAACATTAGCCTGAACCTATTTTGTAAACTTCAAGGAAATAAAAGTGAACACCGTCGTGTAGTTTTCTTGTAAAAATTCGTATTTATATTTATTTTTATAACATTCAATTAAAATTTTGTTCATTTATTTTAGCGTTTAAATTGGCATGCCTCTGAATTTTTCTAATCAAACGGCCATCACGAAAGTTCGATCAGTGTTAAGAAGGAAGTGAAATGCAGATATCTACAAAAATTTATGGAATGTAAGTTAAAGGCATGCTTTATTAATAGGTAAAAATAATGAACTACAGTGGAACCCGCATATAGCAGAGTTTCACGAGACACTAAAAATTATTCGTCATATCCGATAATATAAAAAAATGAACTTACACACATATTCTAAAGCAAAATTTTCACACAATAGCTAAAACTTTATTAAGTAAGTGGGAAAAATATTTAACTTTCTCTTGAACAGTTGAATTTATAACGCATTTGCATAATTCTTTTTTCCAGTGCATTTAAATTACTATGACAGTCAATGTTACGGGATTCAAAGAACGTCCGCAAATTTTGTAGACTGTCCACGGCAGATTTTGATGTCACTAATTATCTATTTACTTCAAATTCAATGTTTTCCTCTTTGGAATCATCAGAAGTATTTTGTAACACTGCTGCAATAATATCAGTGTCTGTTTCTTATGCTTCAGCTTTTAGACTTCCATCGCTTGCAACATAATCAGCAAAGGTAATATCTCCATCCAAAGTGCCCGTTTCCTGTAAAGTTTTCTCTGGAAACGTTCTTAAGGATCAGACTCGGAAATAAAATCCGAGTCCCCAAGTCCTCCTAAAAATCTTGCATGTTTTGGATGGCTTTTGGTTGAACTAAACGCCAGGCATCGTCTAAAAATTGCCAAACAATTTTAATGTCCGCAACAAAATGCAGATCAGTTTCTAGACTCAAAAAAACACGTAGAAAGATCTGAGATCTGTAATGCACTTTCATACATTTTATTGTACATTATACACTTTCATGCATTTTGTTGTACATTATACTTTTTCATGCATTTTCTTGCACATTACACACTTTCATGCATTTTATTGTACATTATACACTTTCATGCAATTATGCCCATATCTAAAGGCTGCACTTTTGATGCAACATTCGGTAGAAAGCGACAAACCGTAATGTTTTAGTTTGATATTCCTAGTATGAGCAGTGCAGTTATCAAGCAAAAGCAAAACGTATCTTTTTTGACATTTTGTCATCAAACCCTTTCAGCCATTCTTCAAAAATTACAGAAGTCATCCAGGACTTTGTGTTGTTCTGGTATATTCCAGCTTCCTTTTTTCAATTCTTGAAACATCGTGTTATTTTTTTTATTTCTCTATAACTAAAATCTTCGTTTTTTCTAACCCACCCATATTGCAGCAAAGAGGCTTCATCAGCCTGACTTTGGAATGTTTTCCCCTTTTACAAGGCTCTCCTTTCAATGCAAACGTTCTTTTTTCAGGTAAAAGTTGGTAAAGACACCACGTACGTCAGTATTAAAGACATCTGATGATTTAAACTGTTCAATTAAACTATTCTTACTTTTCAACCAGTCCTGTATAGTAGCATTGTTGACTTGTGGACTTTTCCACTCACTGTTTTAAAAACAATCCCATGTTGATTTTTAAATCGCTGTATCCATCTCCTGGAACAAAATGTGGCTTTCTCAAAATCTGTGCAAAATGAGGGGCTTTGTTTTAGAATGAGTAGGTTAATCAGCACAGTTTTGCTTCGCACAATCCTAAACCATTCAAATAAAGTACTCTGGACATCTTCATATATCGATCCACGAAATGTCAGAAATATTCGGGCTGTGATGATACATTTTTAACAATTGAATTTTGTTTTTTAAGATTGTAGACAAAGAATTTGCAGGAATTCCACATTTTTTTACTACCTCACAATTTTTCATAGGACCTTCGTCTACTAATTTTATTGCTTCGATTTTAGTTTCAAGAGGCAAACGCTTTCTCTTTTCACAAAACGTTACAGAAACATTTACTAAAACTTCCCAAAGCACTAATCGTAGTTTTGTAATAAGATAAAATCACAACTATCGCCATGTATCCAGTTTTTCAACTCAAAGTTAAAACGTTCGACCCTAATAGCCAACAAGCAATACTTTCTCAAAAAATTTTCTCCCTTGCCTGAAGTTTTTGGTTTCTTGCCATAACCAAAATCTTCGCACTATCCGATATTTATGCCCCAACAATTCGCTATATGCGATCTTTTTAACACTGTTTGATTTCGCAGTTCCAAGGGGACAGAAAAAATTCGTAATAACCGATACTTCGCTGTATCCGTGCTCGCAGTAAATGAGCTCTACTATATTTTGTTTCACAGCCAACATTAAGGTTTTAATTTCGACCATGAAGTGACAAGCAGACAATTTTCTGATCATGGTAAATGATGGGAGTAATTCCATGAGAATAGGAAGAAACTGCTGTAGGCAGTATCTTCTATGAGCTAATAGCGTGTGTAACCTTATGTGATCTCCATTTGAGACTGACAATTTAAAAGTAGGGTTAGTTAATTTATTTAAAAGTAGGGTTAGTCAGTTAAAAATTTGATCTATCAAAGGAAAAACCAAAAACTCATTATATAAGACATTCTCTTTTCTATTTCAGACTAAGTAGGTTTGCCTAATACAGTAAAACCTCCCAACAACGATATCCGATATAACGATAAATCCCTCTACAACGATAATTTTTCTCGGTCCGTATAATAGTGTTGTAGAGAGGTTTTACTGTATAATGAACCCTTTCTATAATAGTAACTCTTTCTCTACAACGAAAAATGTTCTCAGCCCGTTTAATATTGTTGTAAAGTGGTTTTACTGTAGTAAATTCAAAATCCTAGGAATTTTTTTCATCTTTCTCTTTTTTCAAAGATCCAATGATTTTTATTTTGTGGCAAACACGTCAGCTGTAATAGCTAAAAACAAAACAATTCTAACCGAATTGAGCAAACTGTTTGCCAAGTTGATTGATCTATTATCGATGTTTTGATACTGTACCGAGGAATTTTGAAACTTTGTGCTGCACAATTCAAATAAAGCCTAAAACTATATTTCGGGGAACCCACATTAGAAAAATTTTAAACAAATTTTTCGTCTGTTTGGAGTAAATATTTTATTATACCTTCTCTTTAAAATAACGCATGTGTGTCTGGTTCCTTCTAATTTTCTTAAATCCGCATCCTTTGCTCTTAATATATAGTTACTGTCTAATACTTCGTAAGTATTTCATGTCACTATCAGGCAAAAGCTTTAGCATGTTTCTTTTGGTTTCCTTTGCTTTGAGTTTTATGGCGTAAGAACATCAAGGGGCATGCTGCTCCGGGATTTACAGTTTTCCTAGGAATCTGAACGGGGGCGGACTGAGTCCTCTCGAAGGGCATATATCTTGGACTTTCGAAGGGCGCGAGTGCTTTCCCATCCGAAGGTTCGAGTCCTATCCCCCCCATGTGTGGGAGCCGACCCGAGAGCAGATTGGCCAGCGGCCCAGTCCGCCCCCGAATCTGAGACTTTTAAAGACTTGGGAACCAACCCTCGGACCATTGTGGGAGCTTAGTCGGTAAGCGTTCTTTTTCTGGCAAAGTTGGGAGCTGAACTCAGAATAGCGCAAACTACGAGAACGCGTTGCTGCTGCACCGCCGCAGGTCCCTGTTTCGTTGAATCTGTTTGGCAACTTGGTTGTAAGTATGAACTGAACCATAATACTCATACACTTCAATTCTTCTTCTTTTCACTTCGCCATTTACCATGTTCATTTCGGGTCGGTGTTATTTAGTTTCATTAATTTTCAAAACGCAATCGAGAATAATATAAATGTACTGTTTTCTTTACGGATCGTAAAATTATTTTTCTTCCTATCTTTGGTGATGTCTTTATATTCTACATGATATTTCCGTTTATTAACCGTTTGAGTCAACAATTTTAGCTCGAAAACGCAATTTCGGCACACTGATCACGTTTGCGAGTTCTGAATAAGAAATGGTAATCTAAAAGTGTATGTGCATTTGCAGACTTGAGTCTTGAAGACTTGACAAGGAGTACAACTTGAAGTTTCACAATTCAATGACGAATGTTTTCTTAAAAGTTATTGCAAGGGAGGTAGCAAAGAATGTTAGATAACTGAAACAATGAAGTAACCAAGGCTCCAAGACTGAAACCCCGAATTTATGATTAAAACTGAAGTTTCGAAAGCCCACTAAGAGAAAACCATTTGATTAAATGGAGGAACGAATTTACCATACTGGAAATAATGCTGAATGGGGAAATGGCTGCTGAGAAAGAATTCTCTTCTGCAAGGTGAAAGAGAAGGATGAGGATTGTGATACAGAAGGGTAAGACTATCTTGATCAAGTGGTAATTGTCGGCTCGGAGTTATGCGACTGCAGCGAATCTCAAAATCCAGCTGACTTGCTGGCTTATTCTGAACTGCCCTAACATCACTATACTGTGGACGACGTTATTTAATCTAACAACAAAGCCACGGTGATGGCAAGTGCTTGTTAGTGTATTTATTGTTTGATTTAGATAAGAAAAATAGTAAATAAATAAACAAATAAGTATTGAATATTCCGTATAATAAACTAACACGAATCGTATTTGGTGTTTCATAGCTTCCTTTCAAATTCCTGTTAATTTTTCAAAAATTGCCATGTTAATACATTGGGAGTCATCATCACTACCGTGTTCAACCATTATCTATCCACTGCTGGATGAAGGTCTCTCCAAATGCTTTCCACACAAGTCTATCCTGAGCAATTCGTTTCCACGTCACCCCAACCTGTTTTCTTATTTCATCCACCCATCTAGTTTGAGGACGTTTTCTAGGTCTTCGGTGGTCTCTTGGAATCCAGTTCAGAATTTCTGTTGTCCATCGTTGATCAGTTCTTCTTGCAATATGCCCAGCCCATCGCCATTTCAGCCCTTTTACTTTAACAATGATGTCCTCTACTCTAGTTTGCTCTCTCACCCAAGTGTTTCTTTTTCGATCTCTCCTAGTTATTCCAAGCATGCACCTCTCCATGCTCCTTTGCGTTGTCTGTAACTTTCGTATTGCTCCAACTGTTAGACTCCATGTCTCTGATCCATAAGAGAGGACTGGCAATACACACTGGTTGAAGACCTTTCTTCTCCAGCCAAGTTTAATACGTCTGTTGAGTTCTTTCATAATGTTGCCATCCATTGAAATCAGCTGGCCAAGGTAAATATATGAATCAGCAATTTCTAGCTCAATGTTGTCAACTTGTATTTTTGTTTCCTCTACAAAATTATTGAACATGATCTTAGTTTTTTGTAGGTTCATCTTGAGTATGACTTCTCTTCTTCTAGCTGAAAGCTCTTGCACCATATATTGGCAGTACATGCATTTATATATAACAATCATAAAAAGGTTCAATAAAATTATTAGATTAGCTGATAAGTTTTACATCTCTTTATTAGTTTATTCTATCTGTCTATTATTCTAATATAATAACACTTTCTGTTGTAAAATTAGTCTTTCCTTTATATTAAAATTGATGGTAAATGTTAAAATTTCTTCATAAACCAAGCGCGTCGAAAGAAGGGTTTCCATATAACTGCGTTAACGCTTTTTTCTATCCAAAGAAAATTCATTTTTCTACAGAAAAAATAAGAGAGCAACTAGCCTTTTTAATGTGGCTTCCAATATTGAATTTCCGGCCGCTTCTTCTTTTGCGCTATTTTATCCGAAGCTAATAAAAAACGTTAGTTTCAGATACGACATTTCTCTTTTGCATTTCTTTAGTTCCCATATCTGGAATTCCCTTCTTTTTCTACCTGTACTAAAAATTCCGTCTTTATCGGATTTCCTACCCCACCGTTCACAAATGTTTTCCAGATTAGGGGTATGCGGGTGTGTTTGGTTTTAGCGCTTAGTTTTTGCAATCAGCGAGAAAACTGAAAAAATTTTCATACAAGAACCATTTTGCAGAGAAATATCTCGGGGAAATTTTACGTCCTGTCGTTTCCCGTAAAACGATTCGTTTTCGGTGATTTTCATGGGTTGTTTACGTTTCGTTGAAATGTCTGCTCGAAATGAAATTACCTTGCCTACTGAAGCGAGTCAAATCCTGAAAACAGAAACAAACATACCGAAAACAAATCCCGTTACTGAAAATCACCCACTTCGTCAAATGCTAACTAGACGCTTTGTGAATGATGGAAAATTTCGTAGCAAATAGAAAACTCGGTTTCGGAAAATGGTATAATGTACGTAAAATATGTACTGTATTTTAGTTATCATTATTCGAAAGCAGTACCTGAATTTTAGGAATTTACAACATTTTTTTAAATAAAATTATAGGCTCTGTACTTTAAATTTATTTACAAAAACCCTCTCTTCATAATCACAGCACTGTCTTCATAATCATATCAATGTGGAATTTAAAATAGTTTGAATACTTGGATGTAGTTTTCATGAATTACATACTATAAATGAAGATTAATCAGTGGGGTTTGGTAAAGTGCTGCAATGAAAAAGATCTGCCTCTCATGTTAATGTGCAATTGAAGTTACCAAAAATGATTTTTACTTAAAAATTCCCTCAGTACTGACTTTACATAAAACATTTCTTTAGAGTAACCTTATTTAGTATCGGCTGATTTAAATATGAGTTCTAAATGTAGAACTGGGAAGAAAATTGCACTCACTTAGCTTTTGAGGAAGGACTTTTATCTTTTCGATATAATTTAGAACAAATTCACTTTTACTTCACCATACGTCATATTGTTAAAGTGATATTTCACAGATAAATATCAAAAGATCATAAATAAAGAAAAGCGCAATATATTCATAATAAGGATGTATAACAACATTTATTACTTATGACAATAATGCTAGTAAAAGTAATTTATTCAATGTGAAATTCAATTTGCAATTTTGAATATCTTTAATTAACATAAAGGTTTGAATGCACTCAGTCTGTATAAAAAGGTTATTTAAAAGCAAAGTTGTTTTTAAAGAAGCAAAGGTTCCGAACAGTTTTTTCCAAATCAAACGAGAAAATAGTAAATATCTATCTTAAAATCCAAAGATTTATTCTTATTAAAGCAAACTTTAGAAAATGTTTTTAAATGATTACACGAAATTAAAATATTGATGATGAATGAAAGCGAATTTTTGTTTCAAATTTTTGAACATAAGATTATCGTATGCGACATTGATATATATACACAGACACTGTTCCTAAATCAAAATACATATCCTGTTCAGTGTATATATTTAACATACATTAAGAGATTATTAGAAAAGGATTAAATGCCTGTAATTATAGACTTTCGCTTGGTGTAAAAATGATAGATGAAGAAAAACTTCGTAACCTCTGTGTAATTAACGCTATAATATAAGAAAGTGGTTGTGTGTGCGTATGCGTGTGTGTGTGTTTAAAATGGAACTTCTGGTTAGAGGATAGGCCATAAGTAAAACAAAATAACGTTTTCGAGTTCCAGAAAGAGGAGGGTTCATTGATGAGCAAAAGGATGATATATATATTCGTAGATGCAAATAAATAATAGCATCTCCCTTTGTGCCACGAAGTATTTGAAAATGTGCCTTTAATTCAAGCGAATAAAGTCTTAAGGAAATGCTTGAAATACCCCCTGCATCTGTTATGGACTTCCCGATGGTGATTTGGGTTGAGACTAAAGATTATCCTGTAACGATGACCCATGCATTATCTTCTGGTAATAGGTCCGTTAATCTCTGGTTTGACGTGATGGGAGGTTAGTATGCCGCAGGCATCCTCTTGAGATATTTGCCGTATGCAAGTGGCCTGTATCTTGTTAGAGCAAATATCGTGAACCGTTATTCACGATATGACAGTGGGAAGCGATAAAATGGAAATGAATACAGGAATAAAATTTATATTAAAGGAATCTTGGATAAAAATGACCGTTGGATGCTGGAGGATGAATCAGGCTTGGGTATAGGGAATAGGATGGTGGTGAAGGTCAGCTTGCGGTCCAGACAGATGCTATCGCAAAAAGGACGCAAGGAAAAAAAAGGTTATTGAACAATAACGTGGCAATATAAATGTTAATGGTGCGCCGGAGTCATATACCGTTAGGCCGTAAAAATCGAAGAGGAAATTTAAGGAAGGCGGGACGAAGAAGGAGGCTCCGTAGGGTCGAACGGGCAAATGAAACCGCAGGTCGAGTGGTCGGTGAGATAGGAGGAAAGGACGTGATTGGAAGGGAGAATTGATCAAACCTGAGATGGGCTAGAAATAGGTTGATGGACATGAAGGTCGTTTATGGATGAGGAAGGTGATGGGAGATTTTTAGAGAGGATAAGAGATCTGATCCCTATTGAGAAAGGTCAGAGGGAGAAGAGGGTCTGATCTCCATTAGAGGTGGTCGGAAAAGGAGCGGATCTGCACTTCGAGGTGAAGGGTCGTGATAGAAGCCGTCGATGAGAGAGAATTGGTCGGTTACGAGTAAGATTGTTTAAACGAGCGAGGGCCCTAAAGTCGCAGTTAGAAGTGGGGAAACGTTGTTCCCAGACCCAGCGTACATATTTGTTTGAAATTCGTACATATTTGTTTTTAGCTGTGAGAGCTGGAGCAGTAGCACTCGAGCCGTTTTTTCCGGCGCATAAGAGCGAGCAGACGATTGCCTAGAGTCACATTTGCCGGACCAATTCCCGAGGAGATTTCCTGGAGCCACATTTACCGGACCAGTTCTCGGGAGATTTCCTGGAGTCACATTTTTCGGACCTGTTCCTGAGACGGTTCCTGGAGTCACATTTGCCGGGCCAGTTTTCCCGAGGAGATTTCCTGGAGTCACCTTTGCCGGACCAGTTTCTGAGACGATTTCCTGGAGTTACATTTGCCGGGCCAGTTTTTCCCGAGAAGATTTCCTGGAATCATAATTACCGGACCAACTCCCGAAGCGAATTTTCCGGAGCTACGCCACCCGGACCGGTTACCCGCACGTTTTCCCTGAGCGTTGGACAGAAGTAGATGGATGGTAGACGGAAGCCGTGTAATGTGAGTTTTGTTTCTCAATTTACCCTTGATATGAGGTGTACCGCGGTTCTGTAGGAAAGGGACAGGTTGTAGAGTCAGGCCTCGAGTAAGATAAGCGCGAATCAGGGAAGATAGTGTTAGAGTTTTTTTTTTAAATAGTACAGAAAACCCTTTTATTTGTGTAAATATTTGTATTGCATTTTGATATTGCAACAATATGGCATATATCCATTAAGTGAAATTGGTGTTTTACAGTAGGTGTTTATCTTAACTGTATCGATTTTAACGAGCAATCACAGCTTAAACACATAAGAAGGGTGTGCATTCAATGAGTATGAAAGCCTTCGTATATTATAATTACAGCTCCTGATACATACAATATAGCAGACGCAGTTCATTATTATGTCCCAACGTTTATTTGTATACTATACCATCATGTTGGCTTTTCAATAGTAAGGTTACATTAAAGATTGTTATTGTTTTCAAGTAGCCTTATGTCTATCTTAGCGCCTGGTTATTCACTGGTTGTTTACAGGTAAAACGCCAGCTAATAGTATAATCGTTTATACCACAGTCGTTTAATGACTAGAGTGAACTAGTCATTCGCGATGCAAACCATTATTTACTGTATGAAAGAAGGTATTTCTAAGGGTTCTAATATACCTTCAACCTAATCGCCAGAGCTATCGAAATTTTGCTAGAATCGTTGTTTGCACAAATGCAAGAATACCATTTCCGTGAATCACGCGTTTATTGATACATTTTCCATTTTACACACTATATCAACTAAAAATATTTAAATTGGTTATACTCCCAAAGTTGTAAAATATTTCTGGTAGCTTGGTAGCTCATATATTATAAAAAAGGAGAATATTAATGCTCATATACGTAAAGGAGAATACTGTGCTCATATATTATAAAAAAGGAGTATATATATATATTACAAAAAAGGAGAACTCATTGCTCGAAAGTCCTTTATAATTTATCTAACAACATAAAGTGGCTTATATTTGCTCCATACTTAAATTTTAACTAAAAATGGATATTCTTGATAAAATGTCACGTACCAAGGAAAGCGGATGTCTACGAACAATATTGGCAATATTTCTGTTACAATTTCCGTATATATTCTTTAGAAAGTTTGCTTTTTTTTTGCATTGTAAGTTATATAATGTGTTATATTGAAAGGTTATATATCAGTGGCATAGCCTGACTTCAGACAGTGATTATTCTCTAAAAAAATTGCTCGTTACATCCGGGATCTAAAATATGCTTGTTCGCTATAAGCGATTAAACTACATTGCGTTTAATCATTACACGAACAAAAGCCATATTTTCCTCACTATTTCCTGAAACTCTTTAAATACGGGCTCCTTATATGTGTGCACCCTACTGTATTTTATATACCCCCCCCAAATTTCCTCTCTGGATCGACCGCTGCTTGATAGGTGTCAGATTGTTTTCAAAATTTTAAAACATAACATTTTTAAAGGTAATGGAAAGTTGATTATAGAAGGAAGAGTGTTCGGTTTGAATGATTGATTATTCAACACCCTATTCCCCCGTTAAAGTCACAATATGTGTATATTATTATTATTATTATTATTAGGATGGGGGACGAATGGTGAACAACTGAACAATAAATACATATAAAGAGAGAGGGGAAATAAAAATACATAGTGGATTTGTGCTTTTACAAACATCCAGTTTACGAATTTGATGTTTTTTTCAAATCATTACGTTGGTTCCGAAAAATATCCTATTAAGCTAGCTTCGTTAATTTCCGCTACCCGATTTACGATCTAAAATAATACATTCATTCTGTTTTACGAATTCAATTTCCTCACTTTCTTTTCACTGATTTTCTTTGGAAACCGAAATTTTCGAAAGGAAAATTATGGGATTTCCCCAAACTGGATAGACTTCGAATATCATAAGTTTTAAGGATGGAGTGGAGGGTGAGAGAAATTTGCATTAAATTTCTTATTATTTTATACAGTTATGACAAAATGAAAAGCAGCGCATTAATTAAACGTTAAGTGAGTGACGAAACTGTTTACGTTGGTTTATGGCCCCATAATTGCGATATAGAGCAGGCTAAAGATAGATTTGAGGCATTCATTTTAAATTTAGAAGTTAAAGGCGTGTGAGGGTTTTAGTACTATAATTTATAGATAAATTGCAGTGTTGAATTTTAATTGTAACGAGTAAGTTAAATCTATCCGGGAATCACTTCAGTTTTTATTAGTAAAAGAAAGAATGGGAGAAGAGGCTTATTTATATATAGTGAATATCGTAGCTCTATTTAGAGAAAGTGCATATTTACAAACAATTTTTGAAGTCTTTCTTGTAATTAAAATTGCCTTTTTTGTTTTTTGTTTTCTTAATATCATTCACATTTACGAATAGAAGAGGATTTGCGATTTTGTCGTCCGCAAACGGAGATATTTTCCTCCCGTTAGAAGAGATATTTTGCCGTCTAATCTTACAAAACGTAACTAGGAGTTTTAATAGACAGGACGTAACAGATTTGGCGTTTCTATTAAATTCTTAATTTGACATCCCTGGCCGGAGACGTTTCCAGCTGGTTGGCCGCCAAGGTTCAAAAACAACATCGCCGCTCTAATTAATTTATATTTCGTTTCATTAATAACTTTCTATGTTCAGTGTTTACTTTTATATCTATATATACTTATTTTTAAATAGTTATCATGCAAATAAGGACTATTTTTTTTATTTTTATAAAATGAAACATGGCTCCTTAATGTTGATTTTGGTCCAATAATAAAGAATAATATATTAATAATAATAATAATAAGCAGTCTGCGACCACCCCTGCATTCAGCCGCCCGGATCAGGGTTGCACTTATTGCACCCCCGTTGGCCCCTAAAAAGTTTCAAATTCGTCTTTTGGCAAGTATCGCGCATTTGGCGCCTTTTGATCCTCTATCAAGGCGGCTCCCATAATGGATCTCCCTTTGTCATTGCTCAGTTACGAGCCTGAAATAACAATTAGGAACCTGTGATTCGATCGGCCACCAAAAAAAAAACGCCTTTGCAAACTTCTCGGCGGCGAACTTTTCATGGAAAATTTTCCGTTATAGGCTTCGGTTCTTTGGTAAATATACCACTGTTTACGTACTCTCGAATTTCCGAACTTTTTATGGTCCATAAATGTACGTAAAAAAACGCAAGTTTACTGTACAATCGTATGTTAATAATAAAATATTATAATTTTTTTTTTTTTTTTGCATGAATTAAAGATCTTTAGAAATTTTCAAAGTCAACAGATATAACATTTGCTTAACTAACTCTCATTGAAATATAAAATCTACTCATTTTGCTTTAAAAAATTTCTGCATATTGTGGTTTTCAATTATCTCTATTATACGTGAGTGTAGAATTACCAGGTATCTTAAATTCGGTAAGAAAATTCTACAATTTTCAAGTGCGTATCTTCGGTCTTAAACTGATAATAATTGTACATATATACCTTACATGATAATGCTCTACATAAGTAATATTTATACTGAAGACGCAAACCTATGTTCTGATGATTTAAATAAATGAGGATTAACGATTATACTGTAAATTCACAAAAATTGCTCATCATTTTTCTAATATATAAAAAGTAATCTACCCTTATTAAAATATACCAAAAGCAACTAAAAAATATGAGTTTCTACGCAGACTATATTATTTAATCACGATCTATTCAAATTCAAATTTATGTTATTTCATAATAACATCGATATACTTTACTATCTTGTAATCAGAATTATTATATGCTACGGGTAAAAGTTATTTAATTGTTATAAAATGTATATTTTTAAATTATTGCGCAATGTGATATCTCCTGAATTAATTTTAAAAACTTCTTTTGCGAGTGAAAATTTCAAAACAATATTACTAATTTCGACTTCGAGAAATCTATTAACCCTAACCCCAACTAGCTTTTACAACAACATTCTCTAGCGAAACCGAAGACAACGGTTTCGAATTTCCTAGTGCTACACGATAAAATAAATGTAAATACAACATCTCTGCCGCCAAGAAGTCTGAGATGGATTAAACACTGTGCATGCCTTGCCTTCGCAGGAAATTAGAGAATGATTTGGCGGTTTTCCATGCATTGGTTATTGCTACCGGAAATAGCTTGAAAAGGGTCAGTTTCTCCGTTTCCAACTAAAATTGCTTTCAAATATTTGTTTCTTTATGCATCGCAAACCTTTATATTTTTCTAAATTTTTTTGAATTTCTTCTAAAACACTACATTTTTTAAGAAAAACTGTTTCTGCGAAAAATCGTTAAAAAACAAAAAAAACAAGTTGATCTACCGGAGGTTACCTAGATCCCCTTGAATATACGCCACTGATGTATATGTTGCTTTTATCCAACTCATTTATGTATCATAAATATATGTAGTCATGCTTCGGAATTGTGTATTTTATAGCTGTTGCAGATTTGTGCACATAACTGAATGAAAAATTAGGCATCGATTTCGTGTGTCTGAGTTACATTACAAACGCTTTAAATCAATTTAAAGCTACATTATTGGATTCCTTGTTAAAAAGTGCATATAAAAGTTCTCCAGACGAAACCAATGAGTGTATCGTTTTTCACTAATTAATGTATGTATACGAGTTTTGTGAAAAAAAAATGTTAACATCATCTACTTCATAATTTTATTGTAGTTTTCACTATCAGTACAATTTGTTTAATATTTCGTTCAATCTATTTTTGATTTTATGAATTCCTTTATGACGAATAATACATTTCCTTTAAGAGTAACTTGAAATTTTTTATCGATAGCAATTGAAAATGCATTGAAATATATAATACATTTGCTTTTATTTATTTATTGCAATATTTTCATTTGCAAAATTTCAAGTCTTCTAAATGCAGTCAGGCATATACAAATTGCGGTAAATTTACTTCAAACTATTTCCATTTCAGCCTGTAATATACGCATTTGTTTTCATTGTCCCGTATTTATCGAACAAAGCTTAAAACACTATTCGATAAACTGAATCAATGGGAATTTTTATTATACATAACTTTTGACCTTGTTTTTATGTGTCCCAAACGATTGCTAATATTCCGAACATCTATTTCGGTTTTCTGTTCTCAAATTTTCTTATTATTTTTTTCATCAGATAAAACGAAAATCATGTTACAGTTTCGTGCTTGACGACACGAAATATATTCTGAAAACGAAGGTTAATTCTATTGTGAGATGCACATTACCGACTCCACGGCTCTCACTTACCAATTTTGATTTAAAAACGCTCCTTCACTGTGAGGTATTTGGGGAATTGCCGCCTCAGGCGCGTGCTGCATTGTCGTCCTTTTATTCCCTTGTAAAAAAAAAGGAACATGTTTGAAAAAATATCACGAAAATCACATTCGTAACTTTTCATATGTGAATGACATTTTCACGTATTTCTTTAAGCATATTTAATTGATAATTTTATACAATTACTGGTAACGTGTTTCTGGGCTTTCTGCTGCCACTTTCCTCACAAGGAATACTCATAAAGAATTATTAAGTACGTCACGTATAAAAAACGTTGGAAATCTGATATTGTATACAAGTTTGGACCATACTATTCATGAACAATTTACGTTAGCAAGGCCCGACTTAGAAATTCTGGGCCCTGGCTCAGACGGTCATGAAGGGGCCCCACCCCCCTGGTCCCACGAGAGATTTCTGATTATTATGTTTTTTTATAATTATACATATGACTGAATGAATCTTATTTATAAGACCGAGGTAGATGTAGATATAACGCATTATCTAGGTATGCTTGGTACTAGGTATGCTAGATATTAGATATTAAAGTATTAGAATTAGACTGAAAAAGTATACATTCTACAAACCGCCATCTTACCCTTTTTTATTGTTATTACTCCAAAAAAAAGAAAAAAAGGAAAACACAGAATCATATACAGTTGTTGCCAAAACTGGTCACTAAAGTATTAGATGTAATCTATTTCTTGAGTTCTTTCTACTTAATCTCGTTCCCAACATCCTCCCCACCCTGGTCAACCTCGAGGGGGATGACCAGAGATACCGGGCGGGTTACCTTTTGACCATTAACTCTCAGCTCGCGGGATCTTATCTTCCCGTCGCGTCCGTGATGTAGGTTTATCACTCTGGCTTTCTTCCACATATGTCGTGGTCGGACGTCTTCTTGCAAGAGCACGATATCGCCAACTCGGACGTTAAGGGGACTGTCTTGGTTTCGAACTTGATGGAAAGATCGTAGTTGCAGTAGATATTCCTTTGACCATTTTTCCAAAAACAGTCAAGTAAGTCCTGCTGCTTCTTGTAGATTTTCTTAAGCCTTGTGTCATTATTCGGACTGGATGGAATAGCAGTTAGTTTTCGTCCTGTCAAGAAATGAGCTGGTGTTAAGGCTGCGGAACTGTCGTCTTTTCCCTCTTCGTAGACTAATGGTCGGCTGTTCAGAGCGGCTTCTATTCCAATGAGGACAGTGGACAGACTTTCCTCGTCTAGAAGTGACCGTCCGAGTACCTTTCGCAGACATTGTTTGATAATTCCTATTAGGCGTTCCCACCAGCCTCCCCACCAAGCCGCTCGTGGGGCGATAAATTTCCAAGCTATACCATTTTGGGCATAATATTGTTGAGTTTTAGCTGATGACAGAGCTTGCCATAACAGGATCAGTTCCTTATTTGCTGCATGAAAGGTGGTAGCATTGTCCGTGTATATTGTGTGTGGCAGTCCTCTTCGGCCAACAAATCGCTGTAGTGACAAGAGAAATTTGTCGGTGGTAAGATCCGACACGAGTTCAATGTGCAATGCGCGTGTTGTTGCGCAGGTAAATAATGCTATGTAGGCTGTGTCCCTTGGTTTCAAACAGCGGATATTCACAGGTCCAGCAAAATCAATTCCTGTGGTAGTAAATGGAGCAGACGGCACAACTCGTTCAGACGGTAAAGGAGCTTCGATTTGTTTTCCACATTTCGCTTTGGACAGCTTGCAAGGTAGGCATTTGTGAAGAACTTGCTTTATAGCTTGACGTCCTCTTAAAATCCAGAAGGTAGAGCGTAACTCAGAGAGGACTATACGTACACCTAGATGATGGAGACGTATGTGGGTATGGTGGATCAAAAGATGGACAAAAGAGTGGTTTCCATCCAGTAGTAAGGGGTGTTGAGTATCCGAAGGAATGTCAGAAAATTGTAGTCTTCCTCCAAGGCGCAAGTAATCATCTTTGAGAAAAGGATTGAAACAGGAAATTTTGGATTGTTTAGGCAAAGGGCATCCCCCTTTTAAGGCCTCTATTTCAGCTGGGAAGCATTGGTGCTGTACAGTTTGGATCCAATAGTCTTTAGCTTTCTCTATTTCGCCACAATTCAGTTCATGAGTAATACGTGGTTGAGACCCACAATTGTTCACAAAACGTAGAATCCAGGCAGTCACACGAAGAAGTCTTGTGTAAGAACTGTAACGAGATATATCTATGATTGGTTCTGTAGTTGCAACGTAGAAGGATTGCGACTCGGTTTTTCGTGATTCAACTTCGACAGACGGCTGTGTATGGCATGACAAATCTTTGGTAGGCCAAATTTCTGGATCATGTTTCAGCCATTTAGGGCCGTGCCACCAGGATTCCGAAGACGATAGCTGAGATGGAAAAATACCACGGGTAAGATGATCCGCAGGGTTATCTGTACCGGGGCAGTGGCGCCATTGTGCTGGAGTAGTGTATTGAAGAATTTCTGTTGTTCTGTTGCAAACAAATGTTTTCCATCGGTTGGGATCTCCCTTTATCCAGCTTAAAACTACAGTAGAATCACTCCATAGTATAGTTGTGTAAGAGTTCATCTTTGTTTCTCTGCAAAAGTACTTAAGTAGGCGAGCTCCTAGTAGTGCGGCTAACAATTCAAGTCGCGGAAGAGTGACTTTTTTGACTGGGGCTAGTTTATTTCGACTGCAAATGAGATTGACCATTGTAGTAATGTTAGTTGTGTGACGGGCGTACAAACAGGCACCATACGCTCGTTCAGAGGCGTCGCAAAACACATGTATGGTAACGTCGGAATTTGCAGAGAAACCAATCCATCGTGGGATGCATATATCATTCAGACACTGTAACTCATTTATCCACTTGTGCCACTGTTGTGCTACAGCTGGTGGTAATAGTTCATCCCACTGAATCCCACTAAGCCATGTATCTTGGAATAATATCTTCGCAACAACTGTAACCGGAGCGAATAGGCCCAGAGGATCGTAAAATTTTGACATCAGTTTCAGTAGTAAACGCTTTGTTACTGGTTCTTTAGATGCGTGAACAATCTTTGCGTTCACATCAATTTGAAAAACGTCACTGTCAGTATCCCATTTAACACCTAAGACTTGCGTACTATCCTTAAACGGGACGTTTTCTTGTTCCCATACATTTTTTAGAATCTGAGAATTTGTAGTCCATTTGGCTAATGGTAGGCTAATATGTGATGTAAGTTGCTTCATTTCTTGATATAGAATTGTAGCGTCAGTATCTGTAGATGTGCCCATTACAAAATCATCCATGTAGGTGTCCTCAACGTGTTCAGTTGCAGAAGGATATGTTTGTTTATACATTGTAGCCAATTCACGAAGAGTAGCTGATAGTAAAAATGGGCTTGAGGCGAGTCCGAAGGGAAGACGCGTGAATCGGTACATTTCAATTTCATCTTCTATGCAGAGTTTTCCATCAGGAGTATATGTTGTCTTGTACCAAAGGAATCGTGTTGCGTCTCTATCTTCGTCTGCCAATATCAGCTGTAGAAATGCTTGGCGTCCGTCGCTAGTAATTGCAATTTTGGGAAGGCGAAATCTTAATAACGTAGCTAAAATATCAGGAAGTAGATTTGGTCCAACTTCAAGAACGTCGTTTAAAGATGGGTGACCTGGGGAGTGAGAAGATGCATCAAAAACTATACGCCATTTGGTTTCTTCATTTGTGACTTTCTTTACTGCGTGATGGGGCAAGTAAAATAAACGTTCTTTATTATGCACCTTATCTAAGACGACTTCAACTTGTTTTTTATCAATGTAATCTTGCATGTGTTCGGCATATTTTTGTTTTTAAATCTGTATTTGCATTTAGTTTTCTTGTCAAAGAATTGAAACGTTGAATTGCGACTTCATAATTGTTCGATGAAAGTTGAACTTCTGGTTTCCATGGTAATTTTACAACTCGTCTACCATCGCTGATCTCAAAAGATTGGTGAAATTTAGTCAAGAGTTTAGAGTTGTGAGTGCTTATTTTCTCTTGTATTGGTTGTATGCCAATGCTTTCCCAGTTCCAGAATTTTCGTACCACATCGTTTAATTTCTGAGTTGAAGTATCCACATTAATATTATGAACTGTAAGATTGAAGGAAACTGTTGCGTGTGATCGAGGTCCACTAAGTATCCACCCAAAATTTGATGAGACCAAGGCCAGGGAATCCGACAGCTTGACTGGAGCTTCAGAACTCATAACCTTCCAGTAGAAATCTGCACCGATTAAAATTTTAGTAGGTAAGTTCGACAAAGAATCATCAGGGTCAGCAAGCATCAGTTGCTTCTTTTTCGAAAAACGTGAAACATCAATTGGAGGAGGCGGGTGTGACGCATATTTGATAGAGCTTTCGAATTCAGTAAATATAACTTTAGATTTGTCCCAAATGCTTAATAACTCAAATTGCACTTGTCTTCTCGTTTGGCTAAATGTAACTGGAGATTCAAACGCTTGAAGTTCTAGAGGTCGGATGGCGATGGCTTGGAGTTTTAAAGTGTCCACAAGATCGGAATGGACGAAACTAGATTGGCTTCCAGCCTCCAAAAGACAACGTGTCAGCTTTGTAATCCCAGTTGGA
Organism: Dysdera silvatica; assembly: GCA_006491805.2. Lineage (NCBI taxonomy): Eukaryota > Metazoa > Arthropoda > Arachnida > Araneae > Dysderidae > Dysdera > Dysdera silvatica. The sequence goes on along the minus strand of QLNU02015003.1, from coordinate 40,801,331 downwards.
CCTGTTATGAAAACTCGTGCAGTTTGCAAATGGACATAATTAGCGGAAAGTATATCGATTTTGTTTGTAGATGTAATTGCTGGCTGACCATTAATCGAAGATTTGCATATTGAAACGTGATGTTTTTTCTTGCATTTGGAACAGCTGTATTTGTTTTTACGAGTACAGTTCTTTTGGGTGTGACCACGGTTAGTGCACAGGAAACATCTGTTGGTAGCCTTCAATTTCTGTATGCGTGTGTCTTATGTTCGTCACAGAGTTGCACTGTTGAGGCCAATGTCCGGCGATTTCACAGAAAGGGCAAAAGGGTGAGATTTTTTTATCTCTAGTAACTGTTTTAGAATGCACATTGAAGTTTTCTAATGAGGATTTTAGGGAGTAATCAGGAGCAAATGAACCTTTAATTTTGTTTGTAGTAATTGCGCCCTCCACTTCTTCCAAGAGGAATTGTATTAATCGTGTTATATCTCCCTCCGCAATTTCCTGACGTTTCGCATAAATAATCCATCGGCGACAAATGTCATCTGGAAACACACGTAAAATTTTAGGAGTTAAAACTCGGCCGTAAGCGTCGACATTTTCTCCCAAAGCACGTAGAGCTTGTAATCTTCTATTACACTCAATATAAACTTCATTCAGATGGGTTGGCGATGGGTTTCGTATTGGCGTTAAATTCTCTAAAAAGTCCAAATGAGCTTGAATAATTCTATTTTTATCACCATATTTATCAATAATGAGCTTTTTAGTAGTTTCATACGTATCAGCAATGATACTTATACCATCAACCAATCGTTTAGGTTCGTCTTGCAAATAACCTCTTAAAAAAACATGTTTGTCAATAACGGAAAGATTTTGATTAGAGTCTACGGAAGATTTAAACTGTTCCCAAAAACTTTGCCACTGTTCTATATCGCCTTTAAATGGTTCTAGCTTAATTGTAGGCAATTTAACTGTGAAAGATTGAGTCACAGGCGTTGTGATAGAAGGATTTAAATTCGTCGCCAAATTATCATTATTAATATTCGAAGCAGGAAAATTATTCATACTTGGCGATAATTGGCGTTGGATAATTTTACGAGCTTTAAAAATTGCGAGTTCCGCAATATCCGTATATTTTTCACACTGTGTAATATCGTTTTCATATTCTTCATCAGAACATAAATAATGAATGTCGTTATCTACTATTTTCATCTCGTTCAAGACAGTCGTTAAACGATTACAAGTGTATTCGACATGTTCAATTGAATAATCATCTTTTAAGTTATTAATTTCAGTAGAAAAACGAGTTACATTACCACGGATCGTTTTCCGTTTCCTTTTGAGCTCCGTTTGGTCTACCGGAACATCGGATGTCGCCATTTTTATAGTAGAACTTGCCGATCTTTCGTAAAGTAACAGGAAGTATAAATCTCAGATAGCCTGACTCGTTTTTAAAGGGGTTTTTCGGCACCACAATGTTAGATATTAAAGTATTAGAATTAGACTGAAAAAGTATACATTCTACAAACCGCCATCTTACCCTTTTTTATTGTTATTACTCCAAAAGAAAGAAAAAAGGAAAACACAGAATCATATACAGTTGTTGCCAAACTGATCACTAAAGTATCTGATGTACTTAATCTATTTCTTGAGTTCTTTCTGCTTAATCGTTCCCAACATTAGATATACTAGGTATGCTAGGTATACTTGGTATGGTATGGTCTAACGCATTATCTAGGTATGCTTTCCTGGTCTTATAGGAAAGCAGGCAGTAAAAGATTATTTTAAAACCGTGAAAGTTCTGGACTTCCCATTAAATTAATATTAAAATTTTTACGAATATACTGGACTAAATTTAGGATTTAGGGGACCCCTCCGAGTTGCCCCGAGTGCCCCGCGTGCCCCTGCGTAAATCAGGCACCGTATGTCAGCACAGTCATTAAACTTACATTTATCCTGGCTTTGTGCACTCTTAATTAAGAGTACGGTCTTCAACATTGCTGAGTTTCAGATGTTTTAATTTTGAGCTTGCTGCAGTTGGCTCTCCCTAGAAGGTGCCACTCCTAGGCAGAGCCGTCCTTAGAATATGCGGGGCCCGAGGCAAAACATATTTCGGGGGCCCATACATATACGAGTAAGAAAACAAGACAAAGATGGAATAATATATGACCACTATATACCATAAAATGACAGAGCCGAGGCAAAAATATTTTTTTGGGAAATATTCGATATTATAAAAATCCAAAATTTGAGAATCACGCTTCGCATGGCCCCAAGAAGCACGGGACCAGGGGCATGGGTCCCGCTCGCCTCTGCTTAAGTTCGGCTCTGCTCCTAAGCACTACTTTGTGTGTCTACTCCGAAATCTGCTAGTGACTATTTTATTGTTATAAACTGACAAACTGGAAAGTTGACCTTTTGTCTTTGAAATTCGTTTAAGTGAACATTTCGAACTGACCTTTCATTTGCTGGAAAACAAACTAAAAATATGGGGCGTTCCTTTTCGGCAACACTTTTGCTACTGCCTCTTTTTCCACGAGAAATCTATTCTTAAGGACAGTAGGCCACTAACCACTTCACTGCCAGCTGTAAATTAGGTATATAAAATACAATACCAAATTTTTAAGCTTTTCCCAAAAATTATATTATTATTATATCTTTAGTATATTTATTTTCTAGACTACGTTGTTACATTTATACACAATACGTAGACCCATAAAGGCAACACAGTTTAGCTCATAAAGCCAGCATATAGGCAATAAGATGTTTTTTTGTGTCATTTGAAAAAAAAATAATAATGTCGCCCCTACGCGCTACTTCTCATGTATACAGTTACGCATGGGTGGAAAGTATCGCCCCTATGCAATACTTCCCTCTATCTGTATCTACATATATAGGGGAAGTTATCGTGTATGGGAGATACTTCCCGTGCATTCATGATTATTTACAGGAGAAGTAATCCGTAGGGGCGACATTAAATTTTTTTCCTAGGGAAAGTTGGATGATCCTTCTAAAAGAAAGGAAACACAATACTGATGTGGAACTATAGGAGCCAACACTAAGCTAAAAGCTTTCTCATAGCAAAGCAAAGTGGTATTACACCATATGTGATGTGCCAAGTAGTAAACAGCAAAACATCATCACAACATAGGCGGTGTGCCTGATGTTGAAAGGGTTAAATCGGTGAATCTAAATTCCAAGAAACCAGGGACATCGCTGACAGTTTCGAATGGGAAACTTCCAAGGCGACATAATGAAAAATTGCAATGAAAGTATTATGAACAGTGAACTATTCGTATTGAGACTCTGTTGTTGTGCAGTGGGAACTCTTTCGCCTAGCTTCCTGTTATCCAGGGTTCGACTCCCAACTGCGTCAAAAAATCGCCCTCCGATTACTTTTTTTTTCAATGTAGCCCGAGGATTACTCTTTAGGACTTAAGTGTTACGGATCCCTCGGAAAACTGAAGGTCCCGTCACAGCATGGCCTTGCTGTCCTTGAGCAGCAAAACTCAAAGAAAAAAATATTCCTATTGTTAGTTTAGCCACACAGTCTTTAAGGCTGGAAAAGTTTGCAAGCATATGTACCATTTGACTATCCACCCCGCCACGGGGACAATTAACCAATAGGATGGATTCTAGCTAGTTTCGTCATCGCGTCCCACCAATGGTTATCCGAAAAACATCGCTGCTAGCCAGCAAAATATATGAAACCAGAGCTTAACGTTATACCCGGCTTTAAGCACAGGTCTGTTAAGCCCAATAATTCTACCTGGCGTACGTCATCTCATGTATAATTCCTGTAGTACTGCTTGATATCAAGCGTAGATAAACATCTGTTCCATTACTAGCGTACATCGTGTCTCCATTCTAGCAGCATTCATCATCACCAAATGATAAATCTAATTTTCTGATACTTGGAATCAGCTGCTTTATGCCGAGGGCAATCTATCAAAAATATCACCAAATCTAAGACGTAAATACCCAACGCGAAATAATAATATTTTCTCATTAATATCCATAAAATGGTGTGCTGTAGTTAAATAAAATCGTCGTGTCCTATTCCATAATATGCAAAATGAATATATATATTTGTACATAGCCAGTACATGACTTTGCCAGCACATGGGTGAAATAAACGTTAAGGAATAATGAAAGTCGGAAAGGAAATGAAATCAACAAGTCTCATGTCCATTTCTGTCTAATAACCTTTAAGTTTATATAATAATCTTTTTAAAATTTATCGAAGAATTATTTAATGTAATTATTTTTTGAACGGCCACCAGATTTTACTTAATTTACTTCAGAAAGAATAGATAGAAAGATGATATGAGGCCAGCAAAATATCCTTGCTTTCTTCGCATGCAGGATTCTGAATGTCTACACGCAAGCCAACGATCTATTACAAAATAATTAACTCGTGACACATAATATACATATTATACACATTTTAATTAATTTTAATCATAATAATAAAACCAAACTAAACGATTAATATAAAACTGAACTACAATTTTTACAGAATAAATATATATTGATTAAATACCGAGCACTTTCGAAAGTTAGGATTTTATTGTCAACATGTTTAAATGCATTTTTGTTTTAGCACTCCATAACATTGCGTGTTTCCTTCCTCTGTTTTCAATTTTCTAGTTATTCCGTTTTCCTTTATTTTTTCCGTTTCAAATAAATTCCATGGATAAAGTCGGATTTGTGAGGGGCTTTATACTAACCCTTAGCTTAATCTCGAAATTGAATCGTTTTTTCAAAACAAGAAAAAATATAGTAAAAAAAGTTAAGAGATGCATTTAGTTTTTGCTCTCTTAAATCCTTAGTTATTTGTTTTTTAACGTCCATTACATCAGCTCTTAATCTTTGAACGTCTTCTAATTCCCAGTAAGCATGTGATGAATTAAACATTATTTACTTTAATTACATAATTTAGGATTTATTTATTTGCTTAAAGTAATCTTTTAATTTCATTGACGAAACTTCATCGTTTTCGAAGCGGTTGGGAAAAAACAGATACCAACAATGCATTGAAACATATTGTTAGGGTGAAAATTGAAAATTCCCTTTTTAAAATAACTAATTAAATCTAAACACCCAGGAGCAGATAAATAGATAATTAAATAAAAAATACATACACTCTCTCTCTCTCTCTCTCTCTCACTATGTATAAATATATGCTTAGATGTTGTTAAGTGTTTTTGTTTTTTCGATATTCTGCCGCCTGTTATTTAATTTTTTCAGATGGAGTTGTACCTCCAATTATTTGTACACTGCGTCTATAACACTATGCCAGATTAATTAACGTTCAAGAGGAGACACCTCCATTCAAGAGAAGACACGTTCGTCCAAAGAAACCGTCATCATGGGCATAATAGGAAGTAAACAAGTTTCCTGGGCCATCCATTCATCCAGACAAAATCAAATTCTTTGTAACTTCTTTTCAAGAACTTTAAATTTAGTTGTTTTTTATGTGACAAACGAAAAGACTTGTTAAAAATGCCTGTTGAATTAACAAAGGTGTAAAATTTAAATTAATTTGATTTTTACTAGTAAAAAACACTCTTAAAAAAATTCTGAATATAAATAAGGCACTTATAATTAAATTCCTTTTCTTTTTAAAAGTAGGACCCCTTAACATACAAATCCACCTTTTTGTTTTTTTCCTACCTATCATATTTAATTTTTTAAACCCATTTTTAACTTGCAAACAAAAAAATTTTGGCCAATCAGTGTACCTAAAAACTGCTATTTCGCTCCCTACAATATGGCTAATATCCATCAGCAACCGAAACCTATAAAAACTTAAGTTCAGACGAAATCCCTGGTCGAGGGGAAGTAAATGAGTCATCACAGCAATAAATAGCCAACTCGTGGCACCTGCATAAATAGGCAAGCCCACCCACACCGAGCCTGGGCTTGGCGTCCAGTCCAGACCACCACAATTGGCCAACAATTGCAATTTAGGCAGGCGAAATTGCCGTCTAATACGTTAACAAAAGCCAAATGAAAAAGTTGGCAATATATTGGCGAGAATAAGGATTTTAGCAGTCCTTAGACAAATAAAAATCTTCAAGATGGCGATTAAGAAAAAAAGGGCTTGACAAGTCTCGCTCCGGTGGAGAGCAGAGAGACTGAGCGAGAAAGAAAATTTTGAAACACGAAGATGAACAGTGGACTCCAACCTACTCCAAACATGGGCCATTAAGGGTGTAACATGTAAGTTAAAGTTATCTTTCTTTCTCTTCTATTAATCGATAATTATAAGTGCCTCCTCCCTCATTAAACTTATAATGAAATGTGTAATTTTTTCTGGTGGTTTATATACCCCAGTATGATTCTCATAGTGAAATGAGTATTTGAATTATTTTACTTTTTTAATTACTTATATCAGGTTTAAATACAAAAAAAATATGCCAAGTGAAAAATTGATAGTATGTAGAATGGTTAATAGCTCCAAATGCTTATATAAATGGCACTGTTATATTCTAAAGGAATTAGAAAATATATTATCGTGTTTATAATATAAAATAAAAGGCAGTAATTATTGAATAATTGTTTCATGTCTGTTTTAAAGAACCTGGTGTTTTTTTATTTTGTTTATGTTTAACACACAACGCGTTTAGAAAAATAACCCTAGTTATTCACTTAATTTTTACGGTCTTGCATTTGAAATTTTAGGTAAAAGTCAACCAATGTTTACTAACCACTATCAACGGCCAATTTACAAATTTATTCTGGATAAACAAATTTAATATTTAATGTTATGGAAATTGTGTTTTAATGTTCTCAAATAGTAAAAATTAAATCAATAAGTAAACTAACTAAAAATTTAACCAAACTAATTATAAAATACCTATAATAAATCATTTACATTTCATTAATTATAATATACTTCCTTTATAATTAACAATATACTTCACATAAATCATTAATGTCTATTTCACTTTAAATTATATACACCATATATACAATAGTTAGCTTGTGCAGCTCTCCTACATATAACCTATCAAAATATATTGCACGTCTACTCTCTCCTATAATCGGTAATAACGACTACACTGTTTCTACTAGCCAATCCTTCTGCACCTCTTTAAATAACCTACAACTTGACGACGACGACCTTATGGTCTCATTCGATGTAATTTCTCTCTTCACTTGCATTCCCACATCACTTGCAATCGACACCGCACTTACACGCCTCCAAAATGACACAACACTACATGAACGCACTTCACTAACACCTCACGACATCTGCACATTGTTGAAATTTTGTCTGGACTCTGCTGTGTTCTCCTCAAATGGTTCTATCTATAGACAAGTTTTTGGCACTGCCATGGGATCTCCGGTCTCAAGTGTTGTAGCTAACTTGGTTATGGAGTCATTTGAGGAAACTGCTTTATCTTCACTGAATTTTAACATTAAATTCTGGAAAAGATACGTCGACGACACGTTTGTTGTACTTAAAACTAATACACTCCAAAGCTTCTTCCATTACCTTAATAACTTAAACTCACATATAAAATTCACATACGAAACAGAACAGAACAATAAACTCCCTTTCCTAGACGTTCTTGTACACAGATCTCACGATAACTCAATCTTCACCTCAGTTTACCGTAAACCCACACATACAGACAGATATCTCGATTTTAAATCGCATCATCCAACATGCCACAAAGCTTCCGTTGTTAAAACATTAAGTCTTAGAGCGAATTCTCACTGCAGTAATGAAACACTTTCAAACACAGAAACAAAACACATACACACGGCACTTAAAAATAATGGATACCCTAAACGATTCATTCTCAGAAACTGTAGACCCAATAGTACATCTTTAAACAATACATCTCACACCCGCATATCTATTCCATATATTCACGGCATTTCCGAAACAATCTCTCGCATCCTTAAAGAGGCAAATATCAAAACATTCTATTCCCCTGTCACAACACTTCGCAAACAACTTACAAAAGTTAAAGACCCAGTTCCACCAGAAGATCTCACAGGCGCCATATACCAAATACCATGCAAAGACTGCAACAAACATTACATAGGACAAACAAAAAGAATGATCAAAACAAGAAAAAAAGAACACAAACAAGCACTCGCGAAAGGAGACATAGCCTCACGTCTGGCAGAACACGCTTTACAACACGGACACGAACCCGACTGGGACTCAACAAAAATACTACACCGTCACATCACAAACAAGAATAGTAGACTCTTCTTAGAATCTTGGGAAACTTACAAACTACACGGGAAAGCCATTAATACATCACAACCACTTCCAGAAACTTATAAACAACTCTTACTCTGAAATGTATGAGACATCCCCAAATTAGGTAACCCGCAGTGTGGGTTTCTCATTGGTCCCTATTGGGGTTCTTCCATGATTCTATTGGAGGCCTCCCATTGGTTCTCATTGGGTTTTCCCATTCTGCGGGACTACTCTGATGAAGGGTTTTCCAGAAATTTCAAGTATAAAAAAGAGACAGAAACATAACATCGTCATTACTCCTGATGAAGGACTGCTGCTGATGCGTCCGAAAGCTTGAGTGATCTTTTTCATTGCTATTTTACCAGTGTTTAACCTTTTTATGTAATTTCCTCCCTGGTACCCTGTATTTTATTTCTATATAAAATCCTGTTAAGTTTAAAGTTTTTTTTTCTAGAGCACAAACTTACTTTAATTACATGTGTTTATATAATTGGATGGATACAATATATTTCATGATGAACTATATTTCGTTTGTCACTTATCACTTGAATCTCTTTTCAAACAAATGGGTTATACGAAATCTTTTCTAATATAAGGTTTTTCTTTTTTTCAATACCTTCAGCCACCTATGATTTCCCAAAGATGAAATTACTTCAAATAGATATATATTATTTAAATATTTAGATGATAAATATTTTATTTCTTTTAACTTTAAGAAATTGTTATCCAGAGGGAGAAACATGTTATAGAGATGCCGACACAAGGCGCTTTTGGTTTTGCTTTGGAATTGAAAACGAAATAGATAAAGTTAGTATCTCGTATTTCCAGATTTTTGTAAGCGAGGAAAATCCTCGCGCTTTTACACACCAAAGTGAAATATTTTTCTTATCTCGTATTCCTTCCATATATGGGAAATGGACCACAATGGAGGTTATCAAATTTAAAAAAATGCTTAACCTTAAAGAAATCCGAGCTCTGTATCCTTGCAGTATATTTTTCTTTCGAGTTATAGAACAGGAACGAAACATTGGTTAAAAAATCCAGAAGATCCAAGAAAAATTGTCTAGACATGTTTTTCTTCCCTTTATAGATGTCTTTCAGGTGACATTGCAGATTTGGCTCACGGTTAAAGAAAATTTTAATAGTAAAACTGTACGAAGAACGATTTAAACTATATGGTTTTGACAATGTAAGGCACCACAGTTTTAATATCTCTACGCGAAAAGGTCTTTACTTTTCTTCTTATAAAACTTCCGCCTATTTCATTTGTTGGTTTGTTTGGATTTTTATGGCGCAAGAGCATATTGGCTACACTGCGCCAACCCATCTATTTCATTTGCGCAAAATTGACTTTCGCTCAAATGCAATCGAATGTGAACATATGAAAATGATGAGGTAGTCAATGACGTTCGTATACTATTCAAATCCGTATCGATGTAGGTGATGCACGTGGGGTGGAAGTGAAATTACTATATAAAGAAAATGCTGCACAACTCGAGTTTTTTCATATACAAGAGGGCTATAAAGCTGAGGAAATGATTATATGGTCCTCAGAGAAAAAGAATATTTTAAATTGTGCGTATACAATTATTTCCATACGTATACCGCTGGGAAAGTTGCATACCCCATGTTATAAAACTCATTTGATGAATCCTTGTACCGTCGGGTCTTAAAAGTACCAAACAGAATTGAAACACTTGCTGTCCCAAGCGCGTAGCCAAAAATTTTCTTAACTTGGAGGGGTCTTGATTCGCATGCTTAGTTCTACAAGACATATTATCTACAGAAATTACAACAATAAAGACTTTTAAATTAAAGGCATCGGTCAAAGAAGGGTGTAACCAGATTTATAGATTTGAGAAAATCGAAAAAAACGGTACAAAAATTCAATTCATTGCATATTGGCAAATTTTTTTATCATTATAATATATATACATATCATTGGATAGGGAGCTACATAGTTCTTTTACATGAGGATGCACGATGCTTTTCTCTATCACATGGTACCTATAACTCAAAATCTCCAATTTTGGAGTTACATCACTCTTTGACCGATGCCTTTAATTAGTCTCTAAAGTATTTGGTAATTCGCGTAGCCACTTCCTGGCTACGCGAACGCAGGTTGTCGTGGTATGTTTACCTAATAAAAATAACTTAATTTGTTGGAGTTTTCGGAAGATTTATACCCCACAGTCCATACCTTCTGTACTGGCGACAGATCTGGCGAACTCGCTGGCCATACCTCGCCCACACCTATTTGAGATATTTTCAGTATAGGAATAGGCAATAAATTGTTGGAACAAGACAATATTCCTCACTGCTCTGAAATGTAAGTTCTGAGACTACAGGAAGTTTTAAATGTGGCCACAAGCTCTCAAATTTCTCATGACAAATACTATATTTGAGAGAATCTTATTAGTCGTTCAGAAGGTATTTAAAGTAAGGTACATACGTCACAACAGTGGCTCTAAAACATTATTACCCTTCTCAATGCTAACACAATTACCAAATATTGGCTAACGCATAAAGCCACCGGAATCAATTTTCCTGTGATTTTTCGTGGAGAATTTATTATACTTAGTAATTTTGACACCCACGCCTTAGCTATGACTAGAGTATTTAGGTGTAGGAGAAAGAGATGCATTATCCCAAACATGGATTCGAACTAGGATCTCTTGGTTGAAATAATCTATTTCGAATCTAGGTCGGGGACGATGCCTCTTTTTCTTCTATATCTAAAAACTCTCTATTCGGAGCTAAAGCATGTGTATCAAAATTATTCTATAACACTGGCTGTTCAGATTATGCGCCATTTTTAGATATTTCTGGAATTTTTTCGTTGCTCTAACTAATATCGTCTCTTAAAAGTTACTCATAATATTAGGAATAAAAATATCTATTAGTAATATAAATAATCTCTAATAATAATAATTTTTTAGTAAAGAAATAATTTTAGTGAAAAAATAATTATTAGTAATACAAATAATTTTTAGTAATAAAAATAATTTCTAATAGTAAAAATAAATTTCAATAGTAAAATAATCATTAAAATAATATAATCCTATTAATAATTAAGCTAGATATTCTCAATTGTTTTTGCGCCTCGGAGCACTTTTTAAAAGAAAACTTTTTCGCCGAGCACTATCGTTGCCATTATGCCAAAGACAAATATTTGCATTTTTGGCTTTTTGTATCTAACCATAGTTTTAAGTTTAAGTCGATATTTGATTGTATAATAGTAAAAGCGCGAATTTGTTTTCGATTTTAAATTGTTTCAATATGAATCTGGAATTAATTTTCATAATTAAATTCATTACAAATTTAACTTAAATGAAACCTTAAATATCGTTCTATGAAAACACCAATTATGCATATATTTTCTTATATGCTTTTACTTTTTGTTTTTATACTTTTCTTTATTCGGAAGGGCGATTATATTTTCACCAACATAGATCCAATCTAAATCCAATCTAAATCAATATCTAAATCCAATCTAAATCAATATCTAAATCCAATGACAGTAGTATTAGTGATGGAAGATATTTTTAGACATTTGGGTATGTAAAACGTAAAATTTTATTTTATTTAAATTGTTATGCTTTTCACAAATTTCAAAGAATTGAGTAACTTATTTAACAACATAAACAAAAACGAAATACAACAACAAAAAAGCATAAAGTAAGGAAAAACATTTGAGAACAGATTCAAAGCAAATATTTTAAATCCATATAGATATGATAACTGAAACCATTTTTGCAGTTATAACACTAAAATTGTCATTTGGCATGGAAAAAGAACGATGAAGAAATTCAGCGCTTTCTTGTAATTTTTGAGCATTGGAGTACGTGGAGCACTTGGAAAGGTTTCGCGATACACAGGTTGAGAACCACTGAATTAAAATAAGCATTTCATTAGTAGCGTCGCATTAAGAAACATTATAATAATAGTAATTAATTAAGTGTTAAAACTCTTGCTTTTTTGGATTCAAATATTCCTTAAAATTATACAAATATAATGCATATGCAAATAAACACGATTTAAAATTAGGAACAATTCCTGCTTTATCGCAAATTCTGCAGAAATAGCAAAAGTGAATTTACCTACACGTAGACAAGATGACATCAACCCATGATAAATAAAGTTGCAATAGCATTGCAGTAATTAAAAATTAAATGGAATAATATAGTAATAGAAAAGAAAATGGGTAATTGAAAATTGTAATTTAAAAAAAAATCTTCATCAACGATTTTTGGGAAAATTGAAAATATTTGCTCATATTTTAAGTTTAATCAACTTTTTAGAAAGTTGGAAAAAAAACACGTATTAATTTAAATAACATAAAATTACCACAAAAGATCTAATGCATTTGAAGATTTTTGTATATCAAAATTTGAATTTATAATTTTCAAAGTTGACTTAAAAACTATTTATGTATTTTATGATCTTATATTTGCATTTAGCTTTGAAAAAAATTTAATGTCATTAATAAATTTAGCTTTTAGAAATCCGTTCTGCTTCTACTAAAACAATCTAAAATCTGAAAATGTAGGAAAGAATTTTTGTAGTTGTTTTGAGTTTAAATTTTGTTTACAAAATTACATTTTTCTAGAAAATGCAGTTTTTTTAAGAAATAGAATATTTCCTTTCTCTCTCCCTTTTATTTATATTTTTTCTAGTTTAAGCAATTTTTAAAATTTTTGGGTAAACTATAAAACTAGTTTTATAGAGTACGTGCATTAATGTTCAAAAGCCTTTTGAGTAACTTACTTTAGTTAAATAATTTTGTAAAACTCTTTTCTCCAAAAGAAACGAAGTGCATTCAGTTAAGAAAAATTATTTTGCTCAGAACGTGAAATATTTGATCAAGAAGTTCAAAACTTGTCATTTTATAAGGAAATTTTAGGAGCATTCTTTTTCTTATTTATTCCACTTAACATGCAAATAAGAAGAACTTATTAATATATATTCGTTTACTATAAATTGACTCCCTAATGAGAAACATTATATGCGTTTCATCATCATAATTCTTGATTTTCTGCTCCAATTCTTAAAGGAAGCGTAAACATTTTAAAATATTTTTAGTTTTCTTCGGGCTTTTTAAGTTTCTTGTGGCTTCTTCTTTTGTTTTTCTTTCCGCTTCCTTTTCAAATTCTTTTCCTAAAGTTTCATCCATCTGCGTATATATACTTTTGTTTACCTCTTCTTCTCTCCCACTTGAGAGTTGTGGTCTAGTACTTGTCTACAGATATCTTTTGGTATATTCCTCAAAGTATATCGTAGCCAAAAATATATTTTTGCTTATTTTTTTACACAGGCTTTTACTCGCAAGTGATCCATAGTTGTGTATTAATTCTATATGTTTTAGTTAATGTGTGTTAAATGTTATGCGGAGGTAATTAAAATTGTATCCATTTCGACCAAATTTCCATAGATAATCATTTAAGGAAAAGTTTAGTGCTTTAGTGGTTTAGTGCTTTTTCCGTTACATTCCCGGTTTTGTATTCATAAAATGGAATTAGTTTTTCGTCACTTTCTGAAATTTGAGTTTTTCTTCCTTAGTTATCGCCACCTCCAAACAAATTTATTTGGGCAAAGCTGGCTTTACTTTTCCATATTCTCTATTTTACATCTCTCTCTCTCTCTTTTCCTGCTGCGTTAAGAATATACAGCTTTCGATTCCTTTTACTTGTTTAATATTTTTGTCATTGATTTCAAGTCTTTTTCAATTATTCAGGTCTTATTTCCTTTAGTTTTTCCTCCATTATATGGAGTTTGTCTCTTGTATATATACTTTCCAGTTTCATTTAAGAAGACTTTCAATTTGCATCATCGCGTACAAATTACCTACAAAAAACGAATCTTCTAGTCTTTCAAATATTCTTCGGTGTTTTTCTAATTTCTCTTTTCACAGTGCCCCTTTTATAATATTAAGAAGCTAACTGGTTCTCATTAATAAAACTAACTCATGTTGTTACTTTAAAGTGGTCAGAGATTTTTCCATCAAATCCAACTTTATTAAATTTTGGTTAAACATAAAAATTAAGGTTCGTCAATTCTGCTGATATATGGAAGCTTTTTGGGGTTTTACACAAGACTTCTCTTCAAATGGAGTCGGATATTCTCCGAAGTCTCTAAACCATAGATCTAGTCGAAATTGGTTTATATGCTGTGTTTGATTTTACTTAGTAAAAGAATATTAAATCCCTAAAACAATTTAGTAAAATTAATGGAAATTAGAAAAAGGGAACTAAAATATATATACTATAATAATTTTATTAAATTTTGTAAAAGGCGTCTTTCTAACAGATGGTTATTATTAAATAGTACATTAACATATTCATAGATTAAAACGAGAATAAAGTACTTGAAAGGGAGTAAAATAATACAGAAAGTAAAAAATAACAAATTTGATATTGGTTCAAAGCACGCAGAGGTTTGTACTTGTTAAATTTTTTACTTACAGTTAGAAGAAGAATAACCATTTAAAAACAGCTAACAACATAAGCAGACTGTGTAATTTTTATGTAGTATATATATTTCGTTAAGTTAATGTAAGCTAAGGGAAAAGAAATGCATGTTTTCTTAATGGAGTTCCTATTGCAAGTAGTTCAAACCAGAGAATATTTCCTGAAGAATAATAAGAGAAATTTGTTAAAACTAGTATCAGTGGCATAAGGGAAAATCTTACTGGCCCAACCTCCAATAATTTGTTGTGAGCCCCCTTTTACGAAAATTAATTTGCATATGTATATTTATCAAAATAAATAAATATATATATATAAAATATTGTTGTGTCTTCTATAAGAAATTTACCAGCGATGCATTTCAATATTTTAAACAGAACACATGTCTATTAGTCACCGTTTCATGAGGCAGTGTTCTGGTCCAAAATGTTTACTACAACTTCAAAACTCTTCTAGATTTCATAATTTTCGGATGGTGAGTTCAGTTTTAAAAACAATAAAAACAGCTAAAGTAAATCCTTTTAATGAGTTTGCCACAGTTGGAAACCGTTCATTTTATTTTATTTTTTACCTAAAGATTAAAAAAAATCCTTATTAACTAAACAAAATAGTACTAGTATTTTTTTTATTTATAAATTTTATGGAAAATATACGGAGACAAAAGGGGGCCCCTTTTTCCTGGTTACACCCGCCTTGCGGGAATTTCAGGGGTTACCAGTACGCCACTGACTAGTATTTCATTTTATTAACCTTATTCACATTGTCATATATTAATAAAATTAAAAAATCCTCATAAAGGCAAATGGACTTAAGGCTTATCGTAGGATCGCTGATAATCACTTTGACGGCAAGAGAGTCAACACAGACTATGTTCGTGTCATCCAATCAGATTTCCATTAACTTTACTGATCGGCGAAGCTATCCATTCATCAAGACCTCACGCACACAGATTAATCCATTACCAGCATTGATGAATTAATCAAGTATAACATGTTGATCACGAGGGTGGAGTTTATGATCATTGTTTGCTCACATTTTGGCATGAGAGACATGAAAATCTCTTCCATACATCTCAGGTCAAGACACATAAATGAACATTTAAAAAATCACACACGCACACGAGAGAAACGAAGAGCACCCTAGACAGCCGGGACCCGAATTTCGAACCTCCCCTCTATATGTAGAATGCTTTATAAACTAAGCTACGGCTTACGATGAACTTCTGTCTTATTAAGATTGATACTGACAGATCAACAAAAGAGGAAAAATTAATAGGAATACAAATCTTCATGAGAAAGAAGCCTCAGCATCTCGCCACAGGCATTTCACCCCCTCGGACATTTCACCCATGGACATACAGCCCCGCTTAAATAACGAGTAAGCCATAAAAATGTAAATAATACACCTAATTAATTAATTAATTATCAGTAGAACTACAGTCACCCAAACTTTACTTAAACGAAGTTATCTTGTATTAAATTTGCTTTTTAATTATTGTTTTAAAGTGGGCACTCCTTTAATGATTTTTGATAAACACGCTCATATAGTGCAAATTATTTTTAAAGAAGCCTGGCCATCCGAACTCCGCGCGAAAAGGAATCACCTTCTATACAATTTTCTTCATAATTTTTTAAGTGTACACTTAATAAAAGAAATAGCACTAAATATCATTTGGTTTAAGAGAAGTTTGGATGAGAGAGTTCGTTATAAATCATTTCCATTATTACTAAGAAACTTTGAACGAGAGACCACTTGCAAAAGTAATTAAAAACAAATTGCATAGAAGGTTATTTTGGTTAAGCAAAGTTCGAATGAACGAATTTATACTTTGAAAAAATTGGGTGTATTATTTTCATTTTTATAGCTTATTCATTGCCTACAGGGGATTAGCGGAGCGGAACGCTGGAAACGAAACGCCAGATGCTGGGTCCAATTTTCCAGTTCCCATGTGTTACATCAACATATTGGAATAATTAGTAGACAAAAATAATTCTGCACACCGTATGTTTGATATAAGTAAAATTAATTCAAACACGCACGTCAAAAATCCCTTCTCTCTTCATACTGCTCCATATATAATTTTTTCTATTTAAACCGTAAAATCATAAATCCTCTTACCGTTCGTGTTCCTTTTTAAATGGTTTCAAGAATGGGAAATGAGATAAAAAAGGCGAATGAAAAAACGAAAGATGATTTAAATCTCATTTGCTTTTGTGAATCCTTTAAGTATTTTGCATTTGAAATTTCTTCGTGCAAGGGACTTTTACCTAGTTGCTTGGATGCCAAGAATTGTGTATTTTTACTTCAGTTTTTAATATTCATGATTCAACTTAGGCACAGTACTTTTGATTAAATGTAATTTCTATTGAAATTTCCAAGTCTTATACAGATTTTACTTTCAATATTATAAATAGCTTTTGAATTATGTTTTATGCCAAACGATATTTTAAAATTAATTTGAAATTTCGTACTATTCATTGAATAACCTTAGTTTGAAAATTTAAAAATAAATGGTCAGCTGTATATATTATTTACCTCATATTATTGCGCAACTGAATATTTGCTTTTTTCAATATATATTATTTCTAAGTAATATGCTATAATTTATTATATATTGTATTTATAGGTAATATATTATTTTTAAGTTGGTTTCAGTTTATGGAGAAAAAGAGGATGTGTTGCATACTCTGCTTAAAACTTATGGAAAAAGTAAATAATAAATGTGACACTTTATGTTTAAAACTTTTATAGTTAAATTTTTTTCCATGGTAATACTAATACAAAATGGCTCCACCAGTAACGTAAAATTTAAAAAAATATGGGAGGGTTTAAATGGAAATATGGGGAGTGGCTGAAATGGCTTTAAAGGAGCTTATATGTTTATATCTGATGGAATTAATGAGTCCGAAAGACTCTTTTCCCACGAGACTGGGCTCCTCCTTTGTTAGCGATGCATTCCACTGTGTGTCGCGGCATTGGATCAAGTATCGGAATCCATAGAAGACATACCAGTATTGCCCATTAGTAGGCATGGTAATTCCTGTAAGATATTTGCCGCATGTGGCCAAAGTAAGATGTCCCCCGTGCTAGATATAATGGTAATGTTACAGATTCCAGAATATCATAAACATATTGCCGAGCTTTTGAAATGCCCACAATTTTACCAGAACAGGTTGACTATCATAGATGACCAGTCCCCCAACACAAGTTCCGTATACGGGCTGTGCGCTGTTCGACATAATTGGCTGAATTGTATAGTTTTCTATGCATTCTGTATATCTGGCCATTATCATAGATTAAGCAAAAACAGAACATTTCTCTGGACTGTAGTATTATCCCGGCCAATGTGTTCCTATATACGTACAGCTGATTACCCTGCTTTTCGAAGGCCAATTATCAGTCCTCTTGCTAAGTTTATAGATGGTATATTCCTTACAAGCATGAGTTCCAAGCATTATATATGAACAATCTAATCATTCTTCAGGAACAAGTAGCTGCTTATTAAAATTTATTTCTTTAAAGTAGTTGGTCAATAGAATTGAACGAGACATGAAATTTGTATTAACTTGTATATGTATAAAATACAGAAAAAATACAGAAAACAGAATATTAATTATTTTGTTTTCTGTCTTTATTGCAATTTATTTTCGTTTCAAATAAATTTTCTCCTTCATATTTTCTTTATAATTCATTTTTTTTTAAAAATTTTCACTTTTAAATATTTGTTTTTAAATTACATTTGTAATATATATGTACAAACACACACACATATATATAATTTAGTTTAAATTCTTGGGGGCTAGGGCCAAAATGGCATTTATAACCCTACACCTATTATTCTTTTTAAAGTGTTAAATATGCCGAACTATGAAGGTTGTTAATCGAATGATATTTCGTCAATTTAGGCATAATATCGATATGTCAAAATTTAAATAAATTATCAATAAGTTCAAATTTAAATAAAATATTTTAATTATTGGTTTACAGATTTTAGCATCAGATGTCATATGAATTTAGATGAGAACAAATGATAAAAGTAAACTTAATTAATCATAACTAAAACGAGGCTATTCAGCAGACAGTTTAATTAACTTGATGCTCAATTAACCGCTCATATCGAAATTCTATGAACTCTGCTTGTTATCAGCCTTTGTGTCTTCCACGAATGATGAACAGATAATTATTCAAAGTTCTCAAATTTTACGTTCAGTTTAAATATTGAGTATTTTCTGGTATAAGTTCAATCAATTATTCTACTCGAAAAGTGCGATAGCTTCGTCGTCTTTATTCTAATTAAAATTCTAATGATCGTTGCAGCGTTTGCGTGTTTTAGTTATTACGCATCTGAAACTGCATTAAAATTTCGGCAAAATACACCATCGACGTTCCAGCCTGTTTATATTCACAGTCTCTCAATTTTAAATGCAATCGATTAAATCTTTAAATTCTAAACTCAATCAGGTCATTCGAATTTTAACTCAATCAAAAATTTAATAATTTTTAAATAAATATTACTTTAAAAGCACGTTCTTATTTCTATATAAAAGATATTTTCCTTTGAATACTTTAATTATACTTGACTTAATAGCAAAACTGATACAAAGATTAAGTGCGGACGTTCCACTTTTTATGTGATTCATGATGGAATTTGTGTTCATAACTAAAGAAGGGGAAACACGCCAGGTATAGTTCGTTCACGAAAAGTAGTCCGATGGTACCGTTAGAAATAACGGGAGTTGACATCACAAACGGCCTAGCCGATTACAGCAGAGGGGAGGACGTCATTTCAGAACTATTTTTTGGCGTTCACTAAAAAACAGTTCTGAAATGACGTCCTCACCTCTACTGTCTTCAGCTAGGCCATTTGTGACGTCATCTCCCGCGAATTCTAACGCTACAATCCGACTTTTCTTTTTCGTGAACGAACTATACATAAGCTAAAGTGGCGCACTTCCTAAGTGGTATATTTTATTTTCTCTAGGTATAAACACAGATTCAAGTATAAAATAGTTTGTGCAGCTAAATGACGTTGAATAGTTCTTTCACTTCTCAACTTTATTCACAGAACTATTTTTTTATTATTTCTATATATTACTATTTGTTTCTTAATTAACTGGCTTTTTTATAATTTCATTGGCAATGCGCTTGTTTTGCTATTTTTTAATTTCTTTTTTTTAATTATTTCCAATGGGAACATTAACTTTTTAAGAAAAAACAATTATTTGTTTTATCCTTATTATATTTTATTCTAGAGTTCTAAGGAAAAAGATGTAATGTGAAAGTGTATTAAAGGAAAAGTACTTTTTTTGTGTGTTTTGAATTTCCGATGTCATTGTTTCTTCTGTTGGAGAGGTGTCGGCTCTGGTATTAATTATATGGCCCCAAAGAAGCTATCATTAAATAAGTAGTTAGTGAGTGCCCTTCTATTTATGTACATGCATTTTTTTCTTTACTATTATTTTTGGTGTAATATAACAATTATAATCTCCTTCTATTCTTAATCTGTTGCATTATTTTAAAACCAATCTAAGAAGAACTAATTTTAATTAATTTTTTAATTCAGTTTGTTGGCAAAATATAACTTTTAAAGGATTTCAATACCTGGTAAATATCTTATTCAGTTATTGAAAGTTATTCAACAATTCTTCCTGACATTCTGTTCTTTTCAAAAAGCAATAGACAAGAGATGTTATTTTCAGTTATTGGATAGCGAAATTTCATAACAAACCCAACATTGAAAATAGAAGTATAAAAAATGGAATATTAAAATTATAATTACGTGAGTATTGTGCTGCTAATTGTGGTTGAGTAATTAACGTGGAAAGTTTAATGAACACTTAGAAGATTGGCTAAATCTGTGAGTAGATTTTATTCTTTAACTATGGTAATAGAATTTTCATTGATATTGAACGCTTTCAAACGATATAATTCTTATATTGATCTAGGTAGGCAATTTATTTTGGGTTGGTTGAATTTGAACTTACGCTTCTGTAGCCAGCCGTGAAATACGTTGGCAGACTTGTAGAACTCCACTGTTTCTACTTATTTATTGTGTTTCTTCAATCTATGCTACTGAGCCCGTTTTCTTTTGCCAATGTAAAACAAGTTACATTCACAAAACTATCTGGTAAACTCACTATCGTTTTAAAATTGGGGTGTATTATTCTTAAGTTTTGAGGTGTGATGATATCCAGATCTCAAAACTTAAGGATGATATTCAGATGTTAAAAACTTAAGGATGATATCCAGACCTCAAAACTTCATGATAATATCCAGATTACAAAACTTAAGGATGATATCCAGGTCTCAAAAGTTAAGGATGTTATCTAGATCTCAAAACTTCATGATGATATCTAGATCTTAAAACATCATGATGATATCCGGATCTCAAGATTTCATGATGATATTCAGAGCTCAAAGCTTAAGGATGATATCCAGGTCTCAAAACTTAAGGATGATATCTCAATTTGAAAGTAGCTTACCACACTTTTTATGACTGTAATTTGTCTTACATCGGCTAGACATAACGGGCTTTGCATTATAGATAAAAGGAACGCCGTAAATACGTGGAGAACGCAGACGTCTACATTTCCACCGTCACCGTCCACTATTGGTCACAGAAACACAAACTCAAATTCAACCAATTCACAATAATTTTTCTAACTTAAATAAATATATGAAGTGGGTTTTTGGAAGCAGTCTATATCAATAAAAATTCTACGACCAGATTCAATGAACAAAATCCTACACTAAATTCGGGCAGTTTTTTAAGTGTCTATTAAATTTTTTAGATTGATTACTCATCCACAACTGGCAATATATTCATCACGTAATAATATATCTAATGTTCTATTTTTCATATTTATATTTTTTTCACTCCTGGTGGAAGAGAGCCAAACCCTTTGACACGTACATCGAAAATAAATACTTAACTTTATTTAACACTTAACTTCACTCTTAACATTGACTTCTACTCATAAATTTATATGCTACTTGTTTCTTGATTTTCTCAAGGGCTAATGCCGTTATCAAATTAGTTTTATAGCAATAAATAATAGAGCAAAACACCTTCATAGTGGTCAACCCTCAGATATTGTTAAATAGAACTTTCGCCTTAAGAAACTTTCTGCAAAATATAACAACCCTTTTACGCTCTCCTTACTTTTACGAATAAAATTTTCTATCGCGTCAGGGCCCACAAATGTGCAGTTTCACCGCATTTAATTTTGATAATGAAACAAATTATTCATAATCAAAATTATTATTACACCACTAATTATTAATTTTGCAAAGAATTCCTGAAATTAGAAACTGAAATCAAATTTCTTGTGTTAGAAATGTTCTCACAACCTGGAAATATTTTACAGTTCTTACAAAACATGCATATTGCATGAAGAACCTCTTAAGTCTACCCGAACGGCTGGAGTTATCTACTTAGCTTTCAGCTAAAATTATAGTTTCGTAAAAGCATTTTATGGGCGCTATACCTAAAGAATTCAAGCTATGGTATAATACAGAAATATCGAGTGAATTTATCATGAAATTCAAATTTTCGTCTGTATATATTAAAGCTATTTTACATAAATTTGCATATACGGTATATGCTAAAGTATATATTTATATCATTATACTATGAGGAGAAGTATTGTGCCAACAAAAATAGTATTTTTGCAAACCTTATAGAAATATTTTCCCCATTTTATATATTTGTCCTTCCTTTTCATCGAAGTTTCAAATAATATTTAATGACAGTTTCGTTTTTCTGGGTGATTCATTTATGTTTTTACTATACCCCAAAATCAGGTTCTCTGACAGATCGGCAAATTGCTTTTTGCACTAAAATGATTTCCTGCAAATGCACATGTCCATTGAAATCTACGTTTGTGACTTCAATAGAATTGGACAGTCAACTCGAAATAGGACGCAAGTTTTACATGTACATTTCAGCATTGGCGTACGCAGGGGGTGTTGATGGGGGTTGTAACCCCCCCATTGCAATGAAATTTTGTATATTTAACATAGGAATATGTGAGTTGCAGCTCTATAACCCCCATTGTGGACCTATAACCCCCCACACGAACTTTCTTCGCACGCCTATGCATTTCAGCAACTCTTGATATATCGTATTTGTTGTAATATATTGGATTAAAAAATGTTAATTAATGTGTACATATAACATGTTAGTACACTAACAAGGGAACCCCTTTCGCTGTTCACTGCACTTAGAGATAAGACTTATAGACTGCCTGATCACGAATATGTAATCATTTGTCTGCTAAAATGATATGACAATTTTTTATGAATATTTGAAGTCCAAAAATGACACTTTTTTCGCTATAATTGTTATCACAATCCATATTTCCGGATATAATATCCATATGAAAGTTTTACGAAGATAAATTAAAGAAAACTATATCAACAACATATTTTGAAAGTTTCTAGCATTTGTCCTAAATTGATTTGGAGATATATCAAATCAAATTCATGGCATTCAAAAAACTTCAGTTTGAGAAAAACGCATTTAAAATTTGTCGAGTACAACGTCGATTCTTGTTACAACTTTACAATAGTTGTCGTTTAGGTAGGGTTCTAAGTGCCCCAGAAAAATTCAAAAACACCTTTGTATTCAAGTAGAGTTTTTTCATGACAAAAATAAAAAATTTATTTTTGAAACCAAAATTGCTGCCCAACCACCTTAACTTTAAAAGCATCTGTTGAGACAGGTGACGTTTGTTACAACGGCACTTTCATGGCACATTTATATCCCGCCATTTTGCCTTTGCGTGACCACCATAGTCTCTTGACCTCACACCAATGGATTTCTGGCTACGTAGATATCTGAAATTAAAAGTGCAGGGACAATCCTAGCGCTCTGTCTGACTTGAAAGACGCCGTAAAATGAAAAGTTCGTCAAATTTCATGTAAAATATAACTTATGGTATTAATGTCCACAATATCCCGCATGCAATGTGTCATTGCCTATGAAGGTAGCCATAACGATCATTGATAAATCAAATGTCATCTCAAATTTTATTTCGATACTTTAAAATTTCCGATCCCTATTGTCTCTTACATAGTGGAAGTTATGTATTAACTCCACATAGTGGAAGTTATAATTTATGACCACATTGTACATATAGCAAGGTGCATTGTGTATAAAATATGTAAAACTCTTTCAAAATTATGTCAGTAATAGACTTTCCATTGTAATAAATCGTTCTGTTTTTCTTACCCCATAGTTTTAGAATCCGTTACTAAATTAAATTGTTAAAAACAAATAGCGTGCTTTTATATATTGTTATAAAAACTGCGTTGTTTAATTAGGGAATTTCAAGTTGAAAATTCTTTGAGCTGCTGCGTAGGTAATATGCTGAAATTCAACTTTGAAAGCTAAGCAATTAAAATTTGGGAAATTTATCTTAGAGAATGTCGTGGACCCAAATTAAACATTCTTACAGAAGTGAGTACTTCGTTTTTGTGCGAATATTCACTGAAGTTATTTAATTGGAGCTGTTAATTGAAGTTGAGCTTCGTCGCATGCCATTAATTTGGGTTACTTGATCCGTTTAGTTTCGTTTTGGCTCACATTTTATCTTGATCTTAAACGGAAAAATACTATTCAAGAATATTTTTTTTTAGAAACGTCCCTGGAAATTTAACCTCCTTCAATTCTTCATGGATAGAATTTGTTCCCACCGTTATAGTATTCCCAACTCCCTAGAATTACAGTTTAATTCCCTTTTTTTATATTTCTTTTCCATGCGAATTTCTCATCTCCTTCTCTCTCTCTTTCTCTATCGGCTACACATGAAGCATCAATTTATATATCCTGCTTAATCAGGCCTCTAGCCAAGCCGGGGCCAGCAGAGGCGTGGCCCCAATTTCCCCATCTACTTATTTATATATATAGAACAATCCTGGGGTGCCTTGTACCCCGTATGCCCTTTGCCTTTCCCCAGTTGCCCCTTCATCCTGGCTACAGGCCTGTGGTTGGCTCTCTGCTTAATTTTTTAACTTTTTAAAAACTAATTCTAAGTTTAAAATAGCAATAGATTTATACAGTGTGTCCCAAAAACATTGACCGCCCCTCTATTTCCTTAAAGATTGATTCTAGACATATGTGTTAAATTGGAAAGTGGCGTAAAAAAAAGGTGCAGAATTTTATGAAATCGATTAAAATTGCAGAGGATTATTTTTTGAAAAAATACAAAATTTAAATTTTTATACAGTCCCTGTACACAAAAATGTCCAATGAGTAAACTATTCCTCATACTCCAATAGATCAATATACACTATTTTAGCATTCTGGTGAGAAAACAACCAGAGATATGCCCAGAGAAAGCCCAAAAGAACTGACTTACAACACTTTTTGAAGAGAGCAATAGATACGTGCCGGGAAGAGGGGAAATTCATTCTGTGAAGTCACGTTATTTTGTGTCTAGGATCAATATTGTAACAATTTCAATACTGTATTGCAATATTGTAATAATTTCAATATTATATTGCAATATTGTAACAATTTCAATATTATATTGCAATATTGTAACAATTTCAATATTGTTACAGTTTGAATATTGTTACAATTTCAATATTGTGTTGAAATATTGTAACAATTTCCATACTGTATTGCAATATTATGACAATTTCCATATTGTATTGCAATATTGTAACAATTTCCATACTGTATTGCAATATTGTAACAATTTCGATATTGTACTGCAATATTGTAACAATTTCATATTGTATAATATTGTAACAATTTCATTATATTGCAATATTGTAACAATTTCGATATTGTATTGCAATTTTGTAACAATTTCCATACTGTATTGAAATGTTGTAACAATTTCGATATTGTATTGCAATATTCTAACAATATCTATATCATATTGCAATTTTGTAACAATTTCAATACTGTATTGCAATATTGTAACAATTTCGATATTGTATTGCAATATTGTAACAATTTCGATATTGTATTGCAATATTGTGACAATTTCCATATTGTATTGCAATGTTGTAACAATTTCAATATTGTATTAAAATACTGTAACAATTTCAATATTGTATTGCAATATTGTAACAGGTAATGTCTAGGATCACTATTTAATGAATTAAAGGGGCAGTCAAGGTTTTTGGGACACCCTGTATATATGGTGTATATATCCTTTATTTTATTATTATACACAAAATGCTAATGAATGTTAACACTTTTATTCTTATCGTTATAATTATTAGTATTATTGTTATCATCATAAATTAATATTATATTCAGTTATTTCTTATTCTCTGCTCTTATGCTACAAAATATTGCAAAAATCCTTATTTAATTTGTACCGTAGCGAAACATTTTGGATATATCAACCAATATACTTCTGCGTTTATATAAATGCATACTTTGCTTTACTTTAAATAGGCATACTTTAAACCATCTTGGATTCTTTGACATATAATATTTTATCTCTGGGAAAGGATATATTTTAGTGAGAAATTTACTTCTTTTGCCCTTTTAGTATTCACTCTTCGTAAAGTCCCTGGTCAAATTTATCAGGCTCGACTTTAAAGAAGCTGGTGCCGAAGAGCTAAGCCACGACATACTATTTATTTTGGCTGCAAAGAGTGATAAATTACCGCAGGTTACAGGTGATAGAAAGCCTCAACTTTTTCTTTTCGCTCCAAAATTTGAAGTGCATTTGAAAACGCATCGTACAATGGCCCTGCGGTGGCGCAGTGTGGTAACGCGTTCTCCTATTGCGCGGCTAATCCGGGTTCGACTCCCAGCAGTGCAAAAAGAACGCTTACTCAGAGATCTCATAAAAGATCGCACTGCTCACTGTAGTCCGGGGTTTGGTTCCCCAGGCCTTAAGAGGTTCGGATTCCTCGGAAAACTGTAGGTCCCGGCGCAGCATGACCACTGTAGTCTTTGAGCCGTAAAACCAAAAAACAAACAAACATCGTACAACGATCTTGCTTATGCGAAGGTTCATCCCAGAAGATCTGATAAGGGAAACTTTTAAATTGGCTTCGGCGATACGTGAAATAGAATACGTGAATAGAATTCACAGAGTTTGATTGAAATAAATTGACGTTTATAAATTCTGGCATGGAAATGTCTGTTATCTTGTCATGATTTCAAAATACAATTGATGAGAGTATATGGCAAAAGTCTGGCATCAAAATTTCGCTGAAAGTCAAAATGAGGTGAGCAAAATTGTGAATCGTTTCTTCTGTAAATCTAACGCATAACGGATGTGAGAGAAATTATTTTATTAATTTTAGGAGAGTTGCATAAATATTGGTTAACACACGTAACAGTAATTATTATTAATTATCATTAAGTTTACATTTAATGGAGCAAGAAAAATCAATTAAATATATGAATTAATAAGTAACTGATAAAATTGGAAAAAAGTGTGCTGTTTTCTTAAAAATTCTATTGTTTTTGTATTAATGATAATTGACACTAACTACTACTTTCACTTTTATGCTAATACCAGATCATTTCTGCTCACTTTTTGATAATAAAAGCCCCTCCTTTTCGCATATGGAATATTCCTTTTCCCATAAGAATAATATATTCATTTTCCCATAAAAAGATGTATGTACGGCTTTTGGGAAGGGCAACAATGAGTGTTTTAATTGTTTTGTATGTGTAGAGACAATTAAAATACTATTCTACTATTTTAGGAACTTCGCAATTTTTAATATGTTCTAGGTGTAATTATAAAATACAGCAAAACTTCTGAATAGCGAACATCTAACGGAGGTGTCTGCTATTCAAGAATATCCGTTATGAAGGTTTAACTGTGCATTACTTCACCTAGTTAGGTGTTAAATTTACATTAAAATTATGTCTCTTTCTTTTTGCTTTTTAGCTCCGACTTCTCCCTCCGTCATAGAAAAATTTGACGTTTTCAAAACATATAGCAATTTCAAACATTAAATTTCCACTGGAAATTTGGCTAAGCGCTTGAATGCCACATTTCAATAATGAATTTCCGATAGAAGCAGTTCTGTTACGGAATTGCCAGGTCTCTCGGCGCACGTACGGAGAAATTTTCCGGGCTATAAGTGCCCTTGTTCCATTTCCCGGTATTTGGAGGAATGCTACCTGGTCCGATTTCCTAAATGGTGAATAGTAGTTTGGAACGAACCACGACAAGAGGCACCAAAGCGACCGCTGTCTTTCAATGACAAAGTGCTGTCTGGAATCAAATGCAAGTTTGTGGAGACAGCGTTTCCAAACGGCCTTCAAGTGTAATTGTCAGTGGCTGAATGCTTGACAAGTAATCTCCAAGAGATTCACATCCTGTCTTTGTCATCACAATTTGCATTTACCTTCACTGGTTACCGAAGATCAGAGAAGGTATTCTTCGCTGTTTAATTGATCTGCGTTTACTCATAAACTTTACACATTAGTATTACAAAACAATTACTACATTTACTTTATAGCAAAGTCCTTCCTATTTCTAACTCTGTGAGAAATTCCTTTCATTTACGCTATTCGCTGGAAATTACTATATTGTTTTTAATATTGAAAAATGAATTTATTGTCCAAAATAACAATGTATGTTCCACTTACATACACATATACTTTAACGTTTTCTCAGATATCTAGCGTTAACTAATCGTCCAGTATTAACTAACGAAACTAACTCATTAAAACTTTATTTTCAGAAGATTTTACGCCAGAAATTTTCGATTCGGATCTAATTTTAGAGAAACTATATCTTTTAGAGGAAACAGATCTTTTAGAAGAACTAGATCTTTTAGAGGAAACAGATCTTTTAGAAGAACTAGATCTTTTAGAGGAGCTCGATCTTTTAAAGGAACTAGATCTTTTAAAGGAACTAGATATTTTAAAGGAACTAGATCTTTTAAAGGAACTAGATCTTTTAAAGGAACTAGATCTTTTAAAGGAACTAGATCGTTTTGATGAACTAGATCTTTTAGAGGAACTACATCGCTTTGGAACTAGGTCTTTGGGGAACTGGATCTTTTAAAGCAAATATATCTTTTAGAGGGACTAGATCTTTTAGAGAAACTAGATCTTTAGATACTAGAGACATTAAATTTAACAAAGAAAGCAATATACAAACAAATATACATTTCCAAGACGGCCTTTTCCAACCTATCTTACAGCCTAGACAACCTGACTTTTGATAATTACATACATATTTGAAATGCTTTCGGTTTGTTTAGCCTTTTAATTTACAAAATATGGAAATTTAATTGAATATCATCAGAGATACGAACGCATCGAATATTTTAAGTGAGTTGCTGCACAATATTTTTTCGACTAAATAAACTAAGATTTCATTGAAAAGAGAAATAGATAAAATACTATATTGCTTATTCTGAGATGTAGCTTGTGTTTGAAATGAAAAGGAACGACACTTTTATTATTTAATATTCTAGATCTTTGATCTTGATCCATGACATAGCGAAAGCTCATTTTTCGAGCGCTTCACAGATAAAATGGAAATCGAAAATATGAGAATTGCGAGTATTCGTTATTCTCTCCAATAACAAGAATCTTAAATTTGCTTCAACATCAATTTTCACTTTTCTTTTGAGGTCGAAGAAGATCGAAAAATTTAAAATGGAGAATACAATGTGATACGCTCCTTAAGGGGAATTTGCTTTAAAGATACATTAAGAATCCCATTAAAATGTCTACAACAAGAACACTCGTGAATTAAACTTTAATTTCTTGGTCCTTAAACTAAACTGTTGAAATTAAAAGCTTGTGAGTCAGAGCAAAGCTTATTATAACTTTAGTTCAGATTTATTTAGTATAGAATTTTCTTTCACAAAATTTCACAAAAACATGTCATTTTTCTGCGAAAAATTTAAATTGAAGTTTACAAAAATATACTGTCTTTTATGTTATTTCTGAATAACTTTCTAAATTGTCGTTCGTGAAATGTATTTCAAATATTCATCAATAATTGCAGAAATATGGGATAATGTAAATAAAATTTGCTTCCATCGGATAATATTTGAGAAATTGAATGTATTCAAATTTATTACTGATCAACACATTGGAAATGCGATAAAATTATTATACAATAATTTTTTTTTGCCACCCACGTATTGATTATAACTCAAACTAGAGCTTTATTCGTTTTGGAGAAAAAGAGACGCTTTCCCCATCCTGGATTCGAACCAGGGTCCCTCCGTTTAGCCCGGAGTGTCTTGGACCGCTAGACGAATGTTGGAACGTTTTCTCCAAAATCAATAAGCTCTAGTTTGAGCTAATTAATACGTGGGTGGCAAAAATTATTGTATAATAAATTCCCCCACGAAAACTCACAAAAATCTCGCCCCGGAGGCTTTCTTGTGTTGACCATATTTGGCAATTGTGTTATCCCTGCGGAGGGTAATAATACCTTAACAGATAAAATTATTCGTGAAAGCTTTATGTTCATTTCTTCTGAATATATGGCACATATGTAATATATACGCTATGTAGGTTATATACAAAGTAATTTATTTTCTATCGTGACATTTGACTAATAAACAAAACATTATATATGCATGTAGGTTTTTGATATTTCTAAATATATCGATGCCTACCAAGTGCTACTGTATTTTTCGTATATCTTTTACATTAAAATTCGGAATGTTATCTCCCATGTGGTTTATGCATTTATCATCCTTTTTAAAATAAACATCCCTTTTACCTTTTTTGAAAATTCCATATTTTCTCGTAAATTTAGTTACGTATAGAATCGGATTTATGCGAAAGTGCTTTTAAAGCAAGATGTGTAAGTGCTTGGGGATTATGAAACATATCACAAATAGAATTTATAGGGGATATTTTTAACATTTCTATTTTATCATCTTCTATATGGATGGAACATACATAACGGATAGATAGGTGGACAGTTAGATGAAAAATGGGCGTTTCGAAGCATTTTGTTAGAAAAAGGAAGCATTAACTTATGAAAAAAATAGAAAGTTGCATCCCAATTTAACTGTTGGATTGCAATTTCGAGATAGCTGTGCACAAAATGCTTTATAGATAAAGAAAAATAAATTTTATTTCAATTATACGCAAGATAAGATACGGAAATATATAATGGAAGCATTTAAATCAATGTTTCTTACATTTATACGCATGTAGTACCACTGCACAAAAACTATCATATATCAATTTTACTATCTTCCTTTTTTTTAATTAGGTATAAACAATTAGATCATGAGGAATTTTAAAATAATAATATAAAATATGTATAATATACATTTTTTTGTTTAGCAAAAAAAAATAAACGTATGTTATTATATGAGAAATTTACTGTCAAAAACTAGATTCAAACTACCCTTTTAAAGGACCTTATTGCAAACTTTCCATTCACACATAAACACACAAATAAAATCTTTGTTTTTAGTATAATATTATATTTATAGTATTAATATTATATATTATTAGAGCAGTGATTTTAAATTAGTTTTAATGGCGGGCCACTTTGAATCTTTTTTTTTTCAGTCAGCGCCCTAGAAGATATGAAAATGATATTATCGTAGATGCTAAATAGACGTTATTACCTTCCTCAGAAATTTTCTGGTTCAATGAAATAACATTGAAGTAAAATATTTAGCTCCCTCTAGAAAACAAATTAGCTCTCTAGAAGAAAATTAGCTTTCCCCGAGAAAAAAAGTCAGTTATTTATCGGGCGAGTTTTCATTGTTCGCGGTACGGATCCTGGTTGCGGGCTGCCTATTGAAATCACTGTATCAGACAAATAAGATAATAGTTGGTAAACTCTAATTACCTAGCTGAGTGAAAAAGTTATAAAAAAAACCCTATAAAGAGAGTTATGTAAAAAATAAATTCAAATCGTTGAAAAATCTTATAGAGTAAACATTTGATAATACCATGGTAAATTGGCACCTACCTGGCATTTACGGCGCATGCGCAGTAAATAAAAACAACTTGCGGTGACTATAGGAGACCTGTCAAATATTAAACAACGTTCTATTGTAAGATTTCTAACCAAAGAAAGCGGAAAACCTAATGAAATTATGTCAAGATCACAAGTACAGTACGGTAATGAATGCATGAGTAAATCTACACTTTAATTACAGCATGATAATCTTAAATCGGGATATGCAAGTGTTTGCGACGCCGAGCGTTCCGGTGGATATTCAACTTCTAGCAGGAAAAGTTTGATCAACCTTTATTTGGGACTCAAAAGGAATAATATACATTGATATTTTGGAAGGAAAGCGTATAATGAATTCAGAATATTATTCTAATCTGTTTGCAGGTTAAATGCTTGAAGCTATACATCGTAAAAGACCGGGAAAGCTGAAACATGGGGTCGTTTTCCACAGTGACAATGGTTGTCCTCATACAGCCGAACATACCATAGAAATATTAAGAAAATTTGGTTGGGAACTGTTAGCACATCTTGCATATAATTCCTGACCGAGCTGTATCTACATGTGACTTTTATCTGTTTACGTACCTTTAAGATGCTCCACATGAATATAGATTTTCTACGAATTTGAGGTGGAAAAGTTGCCCAAAGCTGATGTCGGTGACAACCACAAATATTCTTTTCTCAGGGATTTGACGATCGTGAATAAAGATGGGATAAGTGTATTGAAAAGGATTGTGAGTATGTACAAAAATAAAACAAGTAAATTCCTACTTCTTATAATTGATTTTTATTAACTCTTTTCTAGAATATATTGGCTTCCCTCGTAATTACAAACAGTATTAATAGTATTTTTGTAGAAAAATTAATTTAAGGACATACCTGACAGAAATATTTTATTCCAATTTAAGCAGCATATGTGTGTGGGGGAGAGAGCATTTTCATTTAAAATAAACTGGTATGCAAGAATTATAAATTATTACTGATTAATTACGTTTTAGTGCAATGAATTTGAAGTATCTGATAGATATAAAAGCATTCCATGTAGCCACGTGAACATACATTTAAAAATGATGTTTTTCGCTATAAAACTAGGGTTATATACAAGTCTGAGTTCGAATAATTATCAATACAGAAGAACATCGGTAACTCGAAATTCTTGGTAAATCGAATTCGTTCCCCTTCTGTGTCTCTTGGATCTTGATAATTCAAATAATACTGAACTTGAAGTAAAACTCATTTCCCTTGAGGTCCAAGCTATCGAAGTTTCACTGTACTTTGGACGGATTTACCGTTGAATTTTGAAAATAAATCACCCGTCTCATCTTTATTCAAAAGTTGTAGAATAAAGACGCTGAAAGTTTGAAGGCAGCTTTGACTTCTTCACAAGCGATTCCTTTCACTTTCTGGAGTTTTTCAGTAATATTTAGCGTCCTGGATAAAGTTCACGAATAAATTAAAATTGGAGAAATTTGGGCTTTGTCTTTATTATTTCTTTGTCACAGCTTTGGGAGCATTCATGTGTAAGATTCATGAACGATAGTAGCAAATTAATTGCAGTCAATGATTTAACGATGAAATATCTTCAGTAGTGCTGAGTTTTGGTGATAATGGGTGATAGGTTTTGGTGGTTTTATCTGGTAGCTGATAATAAATAGTTGGTTCGCAGTTTTGGGCGAATTTTGATGTTGGTGATAATTTTTGGAGGTTTTCTGTGGTAGCTGGTGGCAGTTTTGGAAAAAGTAACAGCACATGTACTGAGCTACTGAAGCTGGTCAAACGATTTGAAGATTGGTCGGTTGGTGAATCGTCCACGAGGCAAAAGACCATCGCTAATGTAGTTTCGTGCCAGTATTGTTGCACCCTAAATTTAAAAACTGATATGTGAAACAGATAATACTAGAAGCTCTTTTGAAGTTGCAAAGCGATTAGGAATTTCAATATCCTCCGTACGATGTATTTCTTCTTCGGATCTTGATTCATTATCCCTACAAATTGCAATTACTCCACGAGCTTTTATATTTAGATACCATGCGGATGGAACCTTTGCTACATGATCTTTACCAAAAATTGCAAAGGAAACACTTCGTTTATTTAATGTGCTGTGGACCTACGCAGAATTCTTTTCACTATATGGAGACACATCTGTCGCAATAAGATGTCTACAGTAACATTCATGTAGGATGAACTCTACAGTAACATTCGTGTAGGATGAAGTTTAGAGTAACCTTATAATGAACTTTTGAGAATAATCATCCATTCTTCATGATATAGAAAGATAGCATATTCAAAAATCTATAAAATGATATCTAAATGAACATTTTCCATTGAGAAGAATTCGAATTATAAAAGGTGGTACGTGCATTTTGGGACACTTTATATTTATATATATATAATTAAACATGTCAAGTAATTTTTTTTTTGCTTTCCGAGCATAACTGGAGCCAGAAAGCTCACACTGCCCTGGAAAATTTTCTTTCTGAAAATAAAACATTGCAGGGTTTTTTTTGTATAAAATTACACAAGACAGTGGAAATCGTTCTTTGACGTTAAAATTGTATTTGAAGTAGATTTTGTTATATCTCTTGTACATCATTTTTCCAGAGTTATGAGTCTTCACTATTGGTATAGTAAAGATGTAGTAAAGAAATTGTAATGTCTACTCCATAGTAAAGATAAGGAAAATTGCAGAATTTGTATACCTCTAAGTTTTTAATGCAAAATTTTTGTCAATAAATTTATTCATAGTTATTGAAAATATTGGTTTGCTCAGATATTTATTATCATTAAATATGTATAAAAATCAATGTTTGTTGTATTTTATTGACATATTTAATGATAATAAATATCTAAGCAAACTAATATTTTCAATAACAGTGAATAAATTTATTGACAAAAATTTTGCATTAAAAACTTAAAATACTAAAATATAAAAATATAAAAATTAAACTATAAAATATAAAAATTAAAATATAAAAATATAAAATTAAAATATAAAAATATAAAATTAAAATATAAAAATATAAAAATATAAAATATAAAAATTAAAAATATAAAATATAAAATTAAAATATAAAAATATAAAATTAAAATATAAAAATATAAAACTCAAATATAAAAATATAAAATTAAAATATAAAAATTAAAATATAAAATATTTTAAAATTAATAATTTAAATATAAAAAATAAAATTAAAATATAAGCCCCCACTTCGGCCTTCTAAGCCCTTCCCCCTCCGTATCTTCCAAAGCCCCCTGTTAAAAGCGGCTACGGCCTTTGTTCTAAAGGCGACTGGGAAGAGTTCAATAAAAGCGATTGCTCTTGGAGCATATAATAAAAGAACAAAAAACGTAAGTGCTTCATAGATTCCTTTAACAAACTCGAATGTACAAACAAAAGAACTTAACGATGATGTAACCTATTTTTTCTTTATTTTCAGTACAGACGTGACACCCGCACCAAATGAGATCAGTGTGGAAGGTTTGATGGTAAAATCCTTGGATCATTCTCAACTTTTAACTAAATGTAATGTAATATTAGATACAGGAATAATTGATTATAAACGACAAGAGATTCATCTTCATATTACACATGACTACCATCCGAATTCTGATTGAAGATTGCAAAGTTAGTTACGTTTACTAACTACTTCGCTAATTTGTGGAGGAATCCCGTTGGAAAGCTAATTGCAGTTCCTCGATGCAAAATTAGTCAGTTAACGTTTAAAAAATCTTTCTGACAAGCATGTAAAATTACCGGTTTTTCACTTTAGTTGCTTTAATATTTCACCAAAATTAAACTTTTTAGGGGAAAGTTGTTATTGGATTTTAAGAAAGGCAAGTTTTTCCTTGTTAATAGCATATTTTTATATGAAGAAACCTATTAACTGCAACGACTTGTAAACAGATTAATATTTTTCAGCCTTTACCTTACAGGTAATGTTTCTGTAACTCAGTTTACAAATACAAGAATACTATTTTTCAAATACCAATATTTGGCGGAAAATTTACCGTAATCTGATTCCATTAAAACGCCAATTAATGAATAGAATAATGAAAGGAAATACGTTTAAAGATATATAATTCTAGTTTGTCTCATTGAAAATAATTAGAATCAAATCTAATTCTAATCTAATCTAATTCAAATCTAATGCTAATCAAATCAAACGCCATCTAAATATTCGTACTTTGTAGAGTATGTAAGCATGTAATAAGGGAAAATGCTCTATTGAATATAAGGTAACTACTTGAATAAATTTCTACAAGTAGAACAATTTTTTTTTTCATGGTCCAAAATATTAGATTAACCTTAAAATAAATGCACAAAATTTAACAGAAACGAAAATAACCTTAATGTCAATTCCTTGTCTCACCCTTTTTAGCCTTTGTGGCAGCTTTTAAATCAGGATTGTCGAACATGAGGCCCACCCACAGGGTTTATTCGGCCTTCGGATAAATGTTTTGAATAAAACAAATCCAAAACAAATTTTTTTTATTTTTTTTTCAGAAATAATGAAAACCGCTGGAACAGCATAGGCGGCCTCTTTCCATATCGAAATAAACAACCAAACAACCGGAATACACATTGAAGGGAGGCTTTTAGTAAGAGGTTTTCGAAGTTTTTTTGTACGAAACCGCTGGCCCCTGTGATTGATTCGCGAAAATTTTTAAATGGTCCACTGCCCCAGAATTTGGACAACCCTATTCTAAATGATTTATCATATTATTCTTTAGCACTTCATTCTTTCTTATTAAAACCTCTCCAAATGATTTTTAGAGTATAAACAAGTTCTCTAATTTTGTACTTTGGAGTAAGCTTTAGAAGGTATTCGTTCTTATTTTGCCAACTAATCCTAACCAGGGTTTATCTCTGGTGAATTTTCCCACTAACTAATATGATTTCCCCTTTTTTAATTATTTAGTATTGGTTTTGGAAACATGACAAGAAGCAAAATTTTGTTGAAAGAGTAAACGACCCTCCCATAAATTTTCCTAAGCCGGTAATGAAATTCTCATGAATGGTTTGGTATATTTCAAAATTTATTCTTTCGAACCCAGTACACAGCGTTCCTGTGCCGTCAGCGTCACACAGCGAAGTGACAGATTCCACCGAAATTTTGATGAACATATTTTTTAAAAATTTCTTGCCTGAGACGCAAGTGTATATTTCATGGTGGCCATGAGGCATATTAAATGTACTTTTATCTCTAAATT
This sequence comes from Dysdera silvatica, assembly GCA_006491805.2. Classification (NCBI taxonomy): domain Eukaryota; kingdom Metazoa; phylum Arthropoda; class Arachnida; order Araneae; family Dysderidae; genus Dysdera; species Dysdera silvatica. The sequence continues at coordinate 40,764,561 of QLNU02015003.1, read as the reverse complement.
GTACTTTTTATAATCCAATTGACACCTCAATAGTATTTTCTTTCATCTTTACACTTTAGTATCTGTCTGCCTGAAAATAAAGAGGCTGTCTCTTATGCACAAGTGATTTAAAACAACATGTTTGAAGTCATATCGACGTTGTTAATCTAGGCGTATTCATGCTTAGTTCTTTTCATCTCCTGTGAAAATATTTTACACTTATGCAACGGTTTCCTTTGTGAGATTCTTCAATCTCATTTCATTATCTGATGCAGCGATTAGCTTGCAATTTCTATAGAAGTGGTTAATTTGAAAACCCCGGATATTAAAAGACTGTCTTAATATTTTGCAGGTATTTTCTTAAGAGCATTTCAATTTATTGTCTACAAGCTATTGATTTTTTTTTACGGCTCAAAGACTACAGTGGTCATGCTGCGCCGGGACCTACTGTTTTCCGAGGAATCCGAACCTCTTAAGGCCTAGGGAACCAAACCCCGGACTACAGTGAGCAGTGCGATCTTTATGAGATCTCTGAGTAAGCGTTCTTTGCACTGCTGGGAGTCGAACCCGGATTAGCGGCGCACTAGGAGAACGCGTTACCACACTGCGCCACCGCAGGGCGCGCAACAAGCTATTGAGTTTTGACTTTAGACACTACTTTTGAGTATAGATAGATACACCATTTAAATGTTCTCAGATTCAGGTATGTCATTCTTTCAAAACCTGCTTAAAAATAATTAACTGACATTGCACATGGTTTCACACATATGAATTGATCCAGTATTTACTGAAATGTACACCATTTTAGTTCTTTTCTCTAAACCCATCAGAAAATTTTGAAATGATCTAATATATTTTGAACCACCTATTATTTTAATTTTGTGAATATTTCAAATATTTTTTTTTAATTATAAGGCTTATTATATTATTTTTTAAGCATTCAAAACATGTTCCAGTTTTGTTTTTTTTATTTCTCGTTCTTTATTGCAATCCATATGTCATCTGTTTAAGAACATTAAATAACTTATTTTAATTTTTTATTCTAATTTTTTAATTGACGTTTTATTGGAGAAGTAGTATCAGTAAAACGTCAAATCTTAGCGAATTTTTGTTAAAGGATCTGTTATAACGCGATTTTTCACTTCTCGACATGGGGTTAGAAAGAGGGTGGAGGACCTTTAGGGCTTTGAAATCAAGTTATTTATTTTTTATGGTTAGCCATTTTGGGTCGCCACTATTGCGTTATAACAGATAATTTTATAAACTTCCTTTAGCCCTTGTCCCTCCATTTTTTCCGTTTTCCCTATATTTCCCTATTTTTCCCCATATTTCCTTATCTTCCTCCTATATGTCCCCATTTCCCCTTATTTTTAGGTATCGCTGTTCCTACAACGAGAAATTTTTCAGGAACCTAATTATCGAATTGCACGAGAACCACCTGTATACGTATTTACTCTATGAAAATGCAATTGATACGCACATATACATACAGAAGAACGGGAAATGCAGTTACCTTAGGTCTTATGAGATAAACTGTTAAATTATTAGATAATTCATGGTAAATATTTCCATGGGAATGCAAAATATCCATTGTGCAAAACTTGTTTTATATGGTCACACTAATACCACTGCATTTTCTTCACGGATATTGAAATTTAGAATTCGATTCCCCATTATTTCAAGCTAATGTCCCATACAACAAACACACAATATACGCACACAATACATACACACACACTGTTCAATTGCACCTTTAAAAAGTAAATCTTCGATTGGCCCTGCTTTGGTTGCTCAATCCATAGGCCTATGTAGAAATTCCATAAAGGAGTTACTGTTCATTCACGAAAAAAGTTCAGTTGAACAGTTAAAAATAACGGGAGGTGACATCACAAAGAGACTAGATGATTACAACATGGGGGACACCAATTTCAGAACTTGTTTTTAGTGAACGTTTGTCGGCGCCAAAATCAAGTTCTGAAATGTGAGTCCTCCTCTGCTGTAATGGGATAGTCCGTTTGTAACGTCACCTCCCGTTACTTCTAACTGTTTCGTCGGACTTCTTTTCGTGAACGAACAATACATGCTTATAATGGGGGGTTAATGAGATAAAAATCCACATATTCACATTTATATATACAAAATCGCATGGCAATCGGTGTTATGACAACCCTACTGCATACCAGTGGCTCAAACCTAACTTCATAATGATAATAAATGCATTTCTTGCTTTCGAAAATGCATGAAAGGCTTTGTAAATCTTAACTCAACATTGATCACAATACTTTTCGATTTAGTTCTCCGTTTTCCACCCGCCAAAATATATCCCGCGAAAAGGTGGCGCTGACACGTACACAGACAACCAACAGTAGCGTGGAACGGTAACACCCCGCGTTTACTTGGAGTGACTTCAGTTCCCTGACGAAGAATGGAGACGTCAATTTGAAACGCGTCGGTAGATATATACAACGTCTGAAACTCCACTCCGCCACGTTGTTAGTGAGTTTAGGATACTTTTGGCTCTTATTCGAGTTTGCTTTAGCACTGTCTCCAAACACTCAGCAATAATATTTAAACTAATCTTTCATGATGCACACTGAATGCATTTTCAAATGCTCTGTGCATACTTAATATTCGATTACGTTATAGAAGTAAACGTGCAACATCCATGCTTTATGATTTGACGTTTATTTTGTATTTAAACTCTAAAATAAATACGAAAGTAAAGCTTGACATTTTTTAAATCCTTTGCCGTCAAATTTAAATTCTGGTGCATTATTTGCATATTTTTTTGACACGAACTTTGAATAATTTGTCAATACTGATTTGAAGCAATTTTTCTGTTCTGAAAGGAAAATAATTTTATTTAAATTCTGTTTTAAAATACGATACTTTCTCTTATTTCTGGTTATTTGTAAAGTTTTTTTCATGACAAAATTCTCCTGAAACAAGAGAGATGTTTACTATCTGAAACTTATAAATGGCATTATACCTACCGAACCAAACTGCAATACGATTCAATCTGAATAAAGTATTGTGTTGTATTGTGAATAATATCTAGTCATTATGGAGCTGACAGAACACACTTTATTATTCTAATTTTATCAGCTTTCGAAAGAGTCTGAATTTAAAATATAAACTAACGATTCAAGAGTTAAACATACGAAACCTATTTCCTGGTTTATGGAAAGAAAATGAACACGTTTAATGGAATGTAACAAAAATTCGCATTTTCTAAATTTAACGGTTGGATTGTTAATTGCAAACTGCTGTATATAATCATTGTTATTAATTAATTCAATTAATTTGGTTTTTAATTACACGCAAGAAAAAATATGCAAATACGCACTGCTAACAGCAGAAATTCACTTATCAGCAAATGCCGATTTGTATATGCATTGCCAAGTATAAAATATGGTTTATTGTGTTGAATGTCGTTTTGTAAAGGCGGAAGAATATAAATAGAATCTGTATCAAATACAGTTTGCATTCTTCAAATAAGTTTCATGTTTTTTCTTTATTATATATATTTCCTAAAATTGTAATTACCTAATAGAAGTCTAATTACTTAATAAAAATTCAAATTAACTGTGTACTAATAAAAATTCCAATTCAGCAATGAAAATTTCCTATATCTCAATTAACTAATGAAAATCCTAAGTAACTGAAAAAATCCTAATTCGCTAATGCAATTCCTAATCAACTAATAAAAAAGTCTAATAAACCATCAAAAATAAATAGCATTTTGTTTTTCGGAGATGTTACGTTCAGCCGTCGCACAAAAGCCGTCGCACTTAAAAGTTGGGGAAAAATTAATACCTTTTTGTACGCCTCAATATATTTGAGCAAAATCAACTTTATTTGTTATCAAGTCAAGCGTACTGATTTTGCGATAAAAAAATTATGAGCGCCCTTAAAAACTGGGCGCTGGCGCCAGGGTGCTCGACAACTTTCAATTAGAATATACATCATGTTTGATATCATTTTAAAGAGGCTTTTTTTCTGAAAACAATGATGTCGCAATTTTGAAAACAATCCGATTTTATCGAAAGTTACAAGCGATCAAATTATTGAACTTTTGGCTCTTAACGAAATTTTATCAAGACCGGATAACTTATTTTATAACCACTCTGTATAATCTTTTCTTCACAAAATCGCTTGCACATGGTCTAGCTAAGCTACTTGCTAAATTTGGAGACATTTGCAATGTTAGATCAAGTTACAGGTTGACTCTAAATAGGAAGACTTAAATTATGGACACCCTGTATAAAATGGAATATTTCCAAATGAGGCAAATATGGGCAAGGTTTTTTTATGTTTCAGCAAGATCAACTTATAAGGAAATAAATATGTTACAATTACGGACATGATATGGTCTGATATAAACTAAATTTCCCCAAACACACCTTAAATAATCAAAAAAAAATTTTTTTAATACGTCAAAATTCAAATATAAAATAATAATATTCAAAATTCAAATATAAAATATTATTAATCACAGCATAACAAACAAAATTAAAAAATAATGCACTAACTTGTGGGTCAAGTTAAAAGTGGTTGAATATCCATGTTAAAACTAGTTGAATATCCATGTTAAAACTAGTTGAATATCCATGTTAAAACTAGTTGAATATCAATAAGTACGAAAGAGTGCTTCGAAAGAATACCCCACCATTTTTCGCTTCTTTGCAGGCATAATGCGAAATCGCGCTAGAACAGACAAGTTTACACTTTTGTAGGGGTGTCGTTCGTTCACCACTCCCTCCCTATGTCATACCTTACGGGCACACTATTCAACTCTCAATTCCAAATGGTTTTTGCCGCATATTGTTAACTTTTTCTTTTTGAGGTTTTTGCCAGCAATTAGCGTATTTGGCCCCACTGTGCATCGATCCCGTCTCAGGTGGTCTCAACGTGTACCTTTATGGCGTAAAGCTACCTAAGTCAAACCAAAGCGCAGCATATGGCCCCAAAATCAAAGGGAATCTTTTTTTTTAGGACAA
>QLNU02015003.1:40738894-40750272 GCA_006491805.2 Dysdera silvatica | reverse complement strand
ATTTACACGAAGACTTACACAATGCATTACAACAAGCAAACGATTTTCAAGCAATCAGCTGCGAAGAAAAACGATTTTTATTACTCAAAAATTTAGAGTTTCGATCTGGACAATGTGGATCATCGTCAGACGATATTCCGATGACGATGCTCAGTGTGCTACCAAAGCAAGATTCAATAAATGGAGTCAAATTTTGCTGGACGTATTTAATCTTCAGTTAATTGTGCGTGTAATAGACTCTACGGTGATGGAATGGTGGCACGTTAGCCCAGCGTTCAATTTACCCGGGTTTAATTCCCAACAAAACTAAAAAAAACTTATCTGCTAACTACTCGCTGTAACTAGGTTTAGATCTCTGGGGAAGTGAGAGATTCGGATCCCTCGGAAAAGTATAAGTCCCGGCGCAGCATGACTGTTGCTATCCTTGCGCCGTATAGAGCGAACAATCTATTATTTGCGTTATGGAATTTTAATCTATCGCCTACAAATGATACCCCAACCTTCTACACGTTCTTCAACAAGCGGCTTTTTATACTTTCAAAATCAATAAAAAACGATAAGAGCATCACAGAGAAATTTATGAATCCATTATGCTAAAGGTATCAGGATACAAGACATTAAACGAAACATTTTTTAATATGAGAAATAGTAACACCTAGAAATAATGGAAACAGAGAGAAAAAAATGAAAGGTGTGCAAAAACATTTAAAAAAGCTTCAAGGTTTAATTCATCAAACGGAAAAAAATTAACTTTCAGAACATTATTTTAAAATTGGCGGAATTGGGCAGAGGTTGATGGTAAGTTTGGCTTAGAAACCTATGTTGGGGAAACCCTTATGAAAAAACTGATGATTTTCATGATTTACAGCATCATAAAAACGTTTTTTGATGTTAAAAAGCTAGTTGGGGCCTCCTTTTGCTCCTACAAGGAATATTGAAAAATTAGTTACTTATTAGTTTTTAAGACGTTGAAATTCACCGAGAAAATTAATTAGTTGTCAAGTATTAACTATTTAAAAGTTAGTTTAACAAACAGTTATTTTGACACTGGCGTAAGATTTTAAAACACGACGTTTCGGGAGCCAATTGCTCCTTTTGTTAAGTGAAGGCAGAATTCTGCCTTCAATTGACAAAGGGAGCAGTTGGCTCCCGAAACGTCGTGTTTTTAAACCTTACGCCAGTGTCGAAATAACTGTTTGTTATGGAATCTCATGGTGAAACTCTGTATTGTTTCGTTAAAAGTTGGTTTCTTCGGGAAATATCCTGCTCGCACAAAATGCCTATTAAATTTATTTTAATTAATTTTATGTCATTAACGTATAAAAATTATTAATAAAACAAACTTCAGATTTCTGGTGCTGCAGTATCGATTATTTTCTAAAATTAGTCATTAAATCATTAAAATACAAATATATAATATACCACAATATTATAACCATACTTAAAAATTATTTTATACTTTGTGAAATTATTAAAATAATACGAGGATTTACGTGAAAAGAATATTGTATCTAAAAATGCGTCCTTTTATACTACTTACCATATACACCTCTTTTTAAGAGGATCTCACTACTAGTTACTTGGCTTTCAATTCCATGCTACTACTATAATTTACAAATTAAAATAACTCAACTATTACAAATACTCAGAAAATATTCATCACCGTACCGATATTCAACTTGTGTTTTCATTTCTTACTATACTTACCATTCGGCAGGGACCTCGTGTTTCATAAAATATCGTTTGTTTGTTTGGATTTTTTATGGCGCAAGAGCATCTGGGCTATACTGCGCCAAAAATAATAAAGTCATTCATTAAAGTCATCATTATTAACATTAATTTGAGTTTAACACTTTTATATAATTGTTGTCTTATAATGATAACATATTCGCCTAGCCGCTAAACCGAGTGAAATTTCCAATCGTGCCGTAATAGAATACTTAACAATAAATAGCTCACTGTAGTCGGCTATTGGTTTCCTAGAATTTAAGAAGTTCGGAATCAGGGGCGGACAGAGTCCTTCCAAAGGCCCGAACCCTATCACCCGCGAGGGAGCACCGGACGGGGACCAGCGGCTCTGTCCGCCCCTGCTCGGATTTCTAAAAATATGCAGATTCTTACGCTGCTTGACCTTAACTGTCCTTAAGGAGTAAAACACGCTTATAATTGTGTTGTATAAATAATTTCATTTGCATTTCAGCCGCCTGCTCGAAATTATTTTTTTTCCACATGCGCGGATTCTTCGTGCGAAAATGCAATTACAGTTCATTTTTTTCTACCGCTTTTGCATTTGTGTTTTTCGTATTATGCATGAGTTTTTCAACTTTATAGGAACACATGTTAAAAGACCTTTTAATCGTCGGAACAAAATTTTGCTTACATCGTTTTAGCCGGATACGATAATTCGGCGTAATTTCATTATTGTCTCACCAAAAACGCTCGAATATATGCGGATATGAGTAATGGTGAGCGAAAAAGTATTTGTTTTTTTTTTTTTTTTGGTTGTTGCATTGTTTAAGGAAATATGTTGGAGTTGATTGTGCTGGTAGAATGTACGCATTAGGAGATTATATTGTATACGGCCTCTAACGAAGATTTATTGCTGGATGAAGACATTATTTATATATCAGCCAGGAAAATAATTAACTTATTTAATTATAATATAATAAGTTTTTATTTAATTAACTAAGTTATGGTAGCATCTCACTTACATTAATCACAAGTTATTAGATAGGGAAAATTACAAGATAAGCATATATTAACTAATCGTTTGTACATATTCGTGTACTGATATTTTATTTATGTTTACCGTATTTGTTTTATGGTTAGCAACTTCCTTTCTCTCTTTCTCGTTATATTAGTTAGTAGATAATTAGCTATTCCGAAGAATTTATTTTTCAAAACAAAACAAGCACGAATGCATTTCCTTTCAAACTATAACAGTCCAGTGGCTTATTGTAATTTAAATATGGTTGAAATTTAAAAGTTAATGCAAAAGGGGGCCCAAAAGTTTATCACGTGACGGTTCCTCGGTTATGTCAAAATGCGTCACGCAAAGATGGTAACTTTGTGCTCAGTACCCCGTTTTAGGTGGATTAAATGATCAAGGACCTCGAAACAAATGTCTGGCCATGAACAGATAATAGTTGACTATAAAGATAAGAACTGCTTTTATGTAAAATTAGTGGATTTAATTTTGAATTTACAAACTGCATCGACTGTCGAAGTCTGTAGGAACTCACTGCATATATTTCAATCTTCGAAATTTTCACGATTATCAACTATGATATGAAAGGCTAATTAAGTAATTGAATACATGAAACAATTTATTAGATAACTACATACTTCAAACGCTAATATTCAGTTAGTCTATCTAAATTAACTACTTCATCGGATTTGCAAACATAACTTTAATTAACTTTCTTGTTTAAATTACTGGGTATATTGAATTTATTCACAGGCTTCTCTTCTCATTTTCAAAGATGTTAATTAAAATTGTGTGTTCATTAAAGAATTTAATTGTGTTAATTAAGATATTCGTAGAAAACGTACTTCTTTAATGAGAGTGCAAGCATCTTTTTTTTTTTGCCATCAATATCATTTCAGTGGAAAAAAATTAATATATTGTAACTGATATTAATTATATAAATTATTCTTATCCTATATTTTCTGAATTCTAATAATAGTTTTCTGAATTCTAAAATCAAGAGAGTCTGCAATTTACCATCGACGTTTGCACACGTACCACGGAGACTCCCCCAAAACGGTGTGCTAAATTTCTGTAACGTTGCATTTTAATTAATTTTCTGGCGTGTATTAATGAATCAATCTAAACATCTAGAGCATAAACAAACATATTTCAACTGAATAGAATTACCGCATTTCTTCAAAACTTATTTTTGCAGGATTCAAGTGTGCCACGGCTTCAAAAAGTTTGAGGACTACTAGTCTAGAGGCAATACATTTAACTATCCTGCCACTAACCAGGGTTTCTATTATCATGGCAACACACAGTGCATACCCTTCCTTCTCAGCGTAGTCCTTGATTTGGTTTCCTAAGCAAATGGAAGTCAGGGTTCCTCGAACGAATACAGCTCCCGGCGCAGAGCATGATCTCATGCGCTCTGAAATACAAACCCCCCTATGTCGGGGGGCCAAAAGCTCCTGGTAAATGTTGTGCTAGGTGACCTTGTTACCTAGCACAACATTTACCAGGAGCTTTTGACTCCCAAAGGTGCCAAAATAGAATTCTTACTGTCAAACTAATCGCCATGGCCCAAGTGCTGATTCTCTAGGCATTAAGAGGTGCGAATTCCTTCTGGAATTCTAGGTTCCGGAGCAGTTAAAGACCGGTGGATCCAAAGAGACGATGGAGCTATCGCCCCCCCCCCCAAATTGGGCCGGGATTATATCATGGAAAATGAAATGAAAGTACCGGACACGTGGATAAGAATAAGAATCGGAAACAAATCTTCCCTCTCCCACTTTAAAAAGTTTCTGGATCTGCTTTTGCCGTAAAACAAACAACTTTTCAATAAAATCTGGATCGTATATAGTCTTTTAGAATTTAGTTAAAATTTTGCTTTCTCGTCGTTTCTTAAGTCCTTATATTTCAAAATCTGAATTAAAAAGAAAAAAAAAAGGCTGAAATACAAGAACTCGGAACCGAAAAATTCAAATAGTACGCATACAAATTTAACTTGCAATTTTTTGATGGGAATTTTAAGTTAAACCCCAACTGATTAAACATTATAACCTTTTTCCTCTTTACAGAGGTAATTTATAGTTTGTTTTGATTTTATTTCAGTTTGAAAAGAAACGGTTTCTCGGTAGCATTTTCCTATTATCCGCATTAAAAATTTTTGAAAACCCTATTGTGTCAGAAAACATAGGGTATTAATTATGCACTAATTTTTAGGTGGCAAAAATTATTGTATAATAAATTCCCCCACGAAAAACTCACAAAAATCTCGCCCCGGAGGCTTTTCTGTGTTGACCATTATTTGGCAATTGTGTTATCCCTGTGAAGGGTAATAATATCTTACATAGGATATTAAGCATATAATGTCATAATAAACATTTTAATCCGTACATAAGGAGCACGGTTTTAGGAGGTTTCCTTTCGCAATGAACAATTTGCATTCTCGATAGTTCGAATACAACCAAAAACCAATGTTTTTCCTTCCTTCTATAACAGAGTCCTTCTTATAAACGAGCTCATTATGTTCTGTTTCCAATGTATCGTATCAAACAGCTGTCCAACCGCTGGGGCCGCTCTCCGTCTCAGCCATGCTGGCGGCTGGTTTCGGTTTACGTTAAATGACGACACCTATGCTGGCGTCCATTTTTGTATGCTGTGCATGGTCGACTCTCGAATAAACCCGATTCGCACCCCACCCCGCCTCTGCAAAATGCAAGACTTCCATTTGTTTGTTCGTTAGTAGACGCCGTGAAAGTCTTCGTGAACGTATTATCATTTTATTAAATTACACGTCGTTGTTTTTTGTATAAGTACTATCCTTCCCAAATTTCTAAGGTAGAGGTTGAACTATATCGTGGTACTCTAAGACAAATTACGACTTGCAGAAAAGAAATAAAATATAAAAAATAAAAGCAAATATAATATTAAATAGCCTTTAAGAATAGTTTTCCGCCAATAAATAATAATAACTCCATATTAAATATTAATTTCATGATTTGATTTTCAGCTACGCTGAACGTGTTCTAACAAATATTTTCGTGTGCATTGTTAATGAGCGATCGTATTATAAATAATCTCAAAAGCTCATTAGAAATCTTTGATCTTTGACTTCTGGGAAAGGAAGTGCCGCCTTCGGCGATTCATCATTTCCACACGGGCGGATTTACCATTTTGCCGCCCCTAGGCTATTTTTGCTGCCCTCTTCCTACCTGTGCTTCCCGAATCAGCGGTAGGAACATAAAAATTGCTACATTCAATATACTTAAAAAAATTTTGTATCGAAATTGTATGTGTTGAATAACACACTCATAAATTGAAACATAAACATTAAACAATATTAACTTATATTGAAGTATTATCTCTTCTTGGTATATAATAAATCAAATTCAATTTTATTGAAATAAATTTTAATTTTAGCAAAAAATAAAAGCCTATCGAACACTGGTATTTAAATGGAAAGCATGACGTCTAGCTTCCTTCTCGCCAAAACATCTGATTATATCATCGTATGGTATTGATTTTGTTATATCAGACTCAATACACAAAATTTTGCCGCCCTAGTCTATAGCCTAGTATAACATATTGAGAAATACGGCACTGCCTTTCCGGCCATGATGAAAAGCGCAATAAACAAATAGGCTTGCTATGACTCCGTTATTTCTTAAAAATGTACATATAACATTACATATACAGTAGCATTTTCCCTTTCGAAATTCCAATACAAATGTGCAATATATACTGAATTTTTACAGAATAATATTTCCCGACATCTTCAAGTTTAATCTCACTATCAGTGTATCATGATATTCGAGTTTGAAATATTTTTCATATATTATCTATAAACTACTAACATTTTTTTTTTAAAATACCGATGTGCTTCGAACTCCGTTTGTAATGCAATATTCCCTATAAATTTAGTAACTCGTGTGTTATATCGGCTTTATGATAAATTTCTCTTGAAATGCAATGTTTACGTGTTTGGGAAATATAAGTATTGAAGCCGAAAGGAAAATACATTTTTAATATTTTTATTTCCAAGGATTCTGAACTAGAAAGGAAAGTGTGTAGATGAGTAGTCAAACGAAAAATGTCTATTTTCTGGTAATTTAGAAAGAAGAAAAAAAAGTAGTTATAATTGAAATAAAATTGAGAGATGTTTATCCAATTTGATTGATTCATGTTGGCATCGTTTAATGAAATATATCATTTCTCAGACACTAATAAATCAGTCGAGTTGTTCTTAATTACGTGTCGGAAAATATGTGTAATTGTTTCTGTCATGCCAAACCATTGAGAATAGTTGGTTGTTGACGTTAGATCTGTGTTCCCAATGAGAAGCGAACAAGGGGCTATATGATGTATTGCAAAAATATTTATCCCCCTTCCCTGAGTCGAAAACAAAGCACCCAGAAAAGAAAATTCTAAAAAATGAATGTTTCGTAAGAAGCGTGCTCAAAGAAAACAACTTTCTCATTTCCGTTAAAAAAGTGTCCAGAGCAGTCATCAAAAGAGCTAAATCTAAGCACCTCGGCAGTGTGAGACTGGCGTAGGCACAAAGTTATATGAATCAGTAAAGCCCGGGTTCCCGCCCCAATAATTTGAAACGAAGTCAAATTTTACATATACTGTAATATATAAATATGCTAAATATATGCTTGGTTCCCCTCCCTCCAATAAGTTTGAAAACTACGTTTATGACGACGCGGGTCTTCGCGCCGAAAAGTTCACTTAGTCATACTATACGTACTAAACGTCGAATGTTTAACGTACTTATGTTACTTTGCGTACGCACGTTGTAAAATAAACTTAAAGTGATATAACTCTTGCTTTATTTTAATTTTAATGTTCCTTCGGAAACCATTTCAAATGTTGATTTCGTGGAATGTCTAATATGCTAATGATCTCCGTGTGGGCGATTAATTTAATTTTCAATTTTAATATCTATATTTCCAGCGTCTTTCACCTAACTTAGGTTACTGAAGTTTTGCGAAACCTTTGTAACTATCAAAAATATTTTGCGGAAATCATATAAGCAGTTATTTTTCCAGTCATCCTTGAGATATCTTCGATATTACGGAGTTTGAAACCTGATGCCCATTTGAAAGTAAACCCAGCTTCCTTTCTCTGTGACGTCAATAATGAAATAAAATTCAAATAGAGAATGGACTAACTCATAAACGTAAATGTATTTTGTATTTTTTTTTGCATTTTTCCACGACCTTCCACTTGCCGGGAGGAGGCTCTACCATCTGAGCTACGAACGACAACCCCTTATTGATTTAATCCCTTACTAATATTGTGCCACAAAAAGTGTGAAAATTATACTTTTTAATTATTTAAATAAATGGTGGCTACATGATACCATCTTATATAATAACATATTTCTTCATCTCATAAAATTTCTACATAGTATACCGTGAGACACAAAAATTCACACATTGTAAATATTATTCGATTCTGCCGCCTTCTTTTCATTGATTTTAGGAAATGAGACCAATTAGAGCAATTACCTGATGAAGAACAACACGAGAATTGTGTGACCATGTGCTATTTCCATACGTTGAACCCCATAAGGAGATTAGGGGTCATGGCATGCTAAAATACAATTCATGATTAAACTGGACCTTAACATTGCCGGACAATTTAATAGAGGATCTTATTTACGAATCACGTTGTTCCTATGGACTAACGTGTGCCTGCTGATGCATTTAGAGGATCTGTGTTCCAAGACGTGTTTAAACCAGTGGACAAACTTTTCACATAGACTTTGTTTTTCAAATAAAAACTTAGGACATTACTAGGCTTTTCTTTTTCAACCAGCGAAATATTGTGCAGCTAAGTGTTTATGAATGAATATGTAAAAATCAAGCTCAGTCAAGATTTTGTACTTCGTTTGATTCCATTTGCATCGTGAATTTTTAATTGTATATATTGTATGATAAATTAATTCATGTGAATGATTGAGACAATTACTGGGCAGCAGAAAGATATTTTCATTTATCGTTTACATTTGGACTAACCATTTATCGTATTTTTAATTAGTGGCTAATTTCAATTATTATTTCCTTTAATTAAATTCTTTACTTTTATTTATCTAATAATCTTTATTTTACTTTTTTTAATCTAATCAATTATTCTAGTATTTTATTTATCTATCCTTTCGTCTATGGTTCGAGATTAGAAACCCTTTTCCTCCTTTCATTTATTCTACTTTTGGGTGGTCAAGGCGAAATCACCATTCATCATCAGGTCTCGCCAGCCAAGTTGACAATAACGAAGCTCCTAGAAGAAGACCATCCTAGAATGCATACCTCAAGCATCTGTGTAGTCTTTGTCTATATCAGAAATACCGACGTACTGCCTGACTATTGAAACCGATTCAAAAATATGCTTCGACGCCAGGTGTCTGGAAATGACACTGTGGCGAGAGGCAGTCTCAATTGTCCAAGTATACTCCAAGCCGTCCTAAGATGTTGCCGGTCATCTATCTCAAGGAATCTTATCATTAGCTGCCGAAAATTCTAGAATGATCACTAAAACCTTGGCGAACTGGCGCTACTGTACGTCCTGCAGCGACCCTTGTGTCAAATCTGTAAGTTATGCTATCACATGAGGCAGTGGGTCCATCGCATCGGCTTGGCGGGACCCGGGCGCTATTTGGTGACTGAAAAGTCTTTTTACTAGATAGCCTTGTCTCCAAACTCGTAGGCACATTTTTTTGATCCCGTGTTGACCAGGTCAACTTTTTCTTGAGGTGCACTATTACTCAGTTAATATGTGAAGAAAAAGGAAGTCCAGGAGTCTGGGGCCCCACTTCTTCGTGGGCCACCCTATATGGTAATTATACCCTTTGCCTTCCTTTCTGTTTAATTTAATTTAAAAAAACTCCTTGTGTCATAGTTTAATTTTGTTAGGACATTTATTCATTTTATTTTAATTCCTCGGCTCAGATGAATAACTGTTCGTAGTCAAACCCGAAATTGGATAGTTTATCATGTTTCATTCATGGTAGCAAAACGATGTTTAGAATGAGTATAATAACATGGGTAGTTGGTCGAATTCTTATTATTGTCGAATGCGGGAAGAATTCTAATAAGTAAATGATTGGTTGGGGAATCTGGTCCCCCCACTGTAACTTAGGTATTCAGGGTATTAACCCTAGGTATAGCACCTGTAACTATTGTTCAGAAGAAACTTGGGACATGTTTCCTCAGAAAATGGATTGTAATTAGTCATTATATATTTTATTTTATTAAATGCTAAAATCTCAAATGCCATCTTAGAGTGATTCCTTTGCGTAGTTTTCTTTTGCCTATCAATGTGCATGCTTGATATACATGTACAATTAAGTTCCAGCTTAAGGGCATAATTAAGTAGTTAATTAAGGCATTTACATCATTTTTGATCAGTGAGCATAGGTCCAAAAGGACGGACTCATAATCAGTAATAATTGGGGGAATCCCCTTCTCTTCCCTTTCCCGAAATCCTTTGTTTTGCGGACAGTTTTCCTCTCATGATTACTTTTAAAGTAATTATGGAGGGACAGCTACATTATAAGCACAACACGTTCACCATTTATTCAATCTCCCTTAACTTAATCTCAATAATATCAAAAATATAATTTAAATAATTTAATTTTATCCCCCCCCCGAAACAAATTTTATTTCTTCCCCCAAACAACGAACGTATATAAAGACTATTTACTGAAGCCGTATATAAAGACTATTTACTGAAGAACGTATATAAAGACTATTTACTGACAGAATGGTTGGGTCAGGTCCCACCGAAGGCAGAAATATTTATTTTCTTTCGAACGTTTCACCATCTAATCACGCCATACCATCGGCGTTGGTATCACTACGCCAATAAACGTTGATTAATATTGTTGTTTAATTCCCCCAGTTGTGTTTAACAGATCATTCCATCAAGCGGCCATTTAAGTATTATGTAAGCATATCTTTAGCCATTTTATACTGCCCCTTCCCCTTGTTAGAAATAAGAATCCACCCCACCCTCTCCCCTCAGCTTACGTAAGATTTCGGTCCTTCTATTTTTAGGTATATTTGAAATCAAAATGCCATATGAGATGTGAACTGAAATGCTTATTTACGTTTTTATTGTAATATTTAGCATATATTTTTAATTAAAAACAATTTTTATAAACCTTTTTGGGTATAAGTAATAGTAACGCCGATGTTAAGTTTTGGTTAGATGGTGAAAAGTTCGTAAAGAAAAGATATGTTTTTTTTGCGGTTGGTATGGCACGATCCCACGGCATTCTAACATCAGGGTAGGTGCTCTTACCAAAAGAAGTGCATGTGACCAAACAATGAATTCCCTACGAGCGTATCTAAACCGTATTTTTCGAAACCGGTTTGTATTGTATATTGTTCTATTTGTATAAACTTATTTGTAAGTTTGCTATAACATAAAACGTTTATTTATAAATAGAGAGTGATCAAAACAAACTATCGCCTTAAACAAAGTTTTAATACGCTGTTAGTAAATATTTTGGTGTTATTGTAAATTATTTTGTTTCATTTTTATTATTAATATTTCTTACGTTGTAGGCAAATAGTGTGTAATAAATAAGAAGTAGATTTCATAAAATACATGCAATAAAAAATAATATATTAATTATAACTTAAAAATGTTAGAGAGGCCACAGTCAGCCTAG
>QLNU02015003.1:40700503-40731841 GCA_006491805.2 Dysdera silvatica | reverse complement strand
CCACACAAGTTCATTTTATTTGCAGTTTCACAAGAGAAAGCTGGCATCTAGAAATGACGGCTGAAAGAGCTGAAATAGAAACGAAAAACTCTCCGAGACACAATTAAATATTTTATGCTCATAATAATTTACATCGTAGTTCCTGAAATTTAAAAGTTTTTTATTCATTAATTAATTTTTAGCTATTTGTCATATCAGGTGCTTGGAAAGCAGGTTAGGCTTTCAAGGAACCATCTAGCCTAGCCTAGATAACCATGTTACATCGGGCGCCTACGAAAAGTTTCGTTTATCCCCAAATGAGGGGTTTAAATATTGGGTACAGTGGGAAGAAAATTGCGTGAATTTGTTGGGACAATGGAAGAATTTTAGGAGGTGTTTAAATTTTTATCTGGGCAGGCCATATTAAATTTTCACAGTCAGTACAGTAAGGACAATGAATGTCCAGAGCAGTTGAGTAAAGTTATAAGGTCAACAGCTTTAGCGAAAAATGTTTGAATGATGGAGTGTGTGGATATGGGGTTTTTTGGACTTTAAAGGGAAGGTATGAGATCGATTGAAAGAGTTATGACGAGGCAAAGGCAGTAAAGCGATCCGGATGAATCAAAACGTAATAATTCCCACACGGTGCTCATTTATATATTTGGGGTGAATTTGGATAAATAGTAATTGTATAATAGTAGTCGGTAGTTTGTTTGGTAACTTATAATTTAGGAATATTTACTCTGGTATATTCGTGATTGGTAAGGTTAGTGTTAGGGAGTAAGTTGTTTTTGGTGGGATAATAATTGGTAGAATAATAGACGATATAGGTGTAGGTGTGTTTGTGTTTAATTGCATGTGGGAGGACGAAGTAGAAATATGATGATAAGATATATTTAGGTGATGGTTTTGAGTTACTGATTCATGTATTCGAGAAGCCAAGCGGTGAAGAGGTAAGTTAATTAACGAGGTGTGGGTCCTGGTAATTTTGCGTGTGGGTCGGTTTAGTCTGGATAGTCTTCGACGAATTATACTGTGTGGTAGTATTGGAGGCCAACGTGGTCTGCGAAAGTTAAGGTGGGGGAGGAGAAGGTATTAGGTGGTGGTAAGATGAGTCTGAGGGAGTAAAACGGTTTACAAAAGCTTGAAGGGGCCGAAAAATCGACTTTGTGATGTGTTGTGTAGGATATGGGATTTTATGATTAGTGGGTTAGAATGGATTTGAATGTTGTCAAAATAGTTGTTACATAATTCGTGAATATAATAAGTAATAGTTTGTGTGATTGAAGGTATTTTGGAATCCTTAAAAATTTGTGTATTTTGAATGAACTATAGTATTTTAGAGATTTTTTTATCGTGGAATTTTCAAACTTTTGAAGAGATGTTTAAGTTTTGTTATTAAGGAGAGACCATGCTGGAGTAGCGTAAGTGAGAATAGGGCAAATAGCTGTGATGTATAGGGGAATTTTATTGCTGTTGGGAAAAGAAGAGCGTGGACCGAATAAATTGCTTGGCAAGGAGCATGCAGCCTTGACTTTATTTTTTATTGAATATAGGTGATTGGCGAACAAAAGTTTTCTATCAATTGTTACGCACAGACATTTGATGGAGGTAGACCAAGAGATTGGACGGTTGATGATATTAAGGGTAGTGGAAGGTTAGTTTCGGTGTTTGGAGAAGTAAATTGCCTGGGTTTTCTGAGGATTTACCTTAATTTTCCAGTTGTTGAGCCAGCGGGTAAGTTTAGAGATGTATTTTTGGAGAGCTTGTATTGCAAGGAGGGGGTGAGGGTTAGAAGTGTATATAGCTGCATCATCGGCGAAGAGAGCTAGAAAAATGTTACATGGTTTTCGAAAATCATTGAAGAATAAGGAAAATAGAGTTGGAGAGAGTTTAGCCCCCTGAGGGAAACCGGCTGTGATATTACGGAGTAAAGAAAGTGTGTTATTGTTAAGGTTAATTTAAAAGCGGCGATCTTTGATGAATGAAGAAATTATGTTGACCAGATATCGGGGAGTGTTGATATGAAGGAGTTTTGCTATAAGACCCTGGTGCCAGACGGCATCGAAAGCCCTTAATATGTCCAAGCTAAGTAGTGGAGCAGAGAGATCATGGCTAAGTGTGCGTTTAATGTTGTGCAGAATTCTGGAGATTTGGTGCAGTGTTCTTTTCGAAAGCCAAATTATTCATGTCGGATAATGTTATTAGATTCGAGGAATTAAATAACTCGAAGTCCAATAACTTCGGAAGATTGCAAGCCAGGATTTAGAAGTGGTAAAGCGTTAAGGATGGATTTATAGTAAATGGCTACTCCCCACTTGCAACGTGAATGAAGATAGGGACGATCTTCACCAATGCATTTGTAATTTGGGATGTTTCGTGTACGAAATTGATTTAAAAAAGTTTCCTGTAGTAACAGGAAATCAGGGTTTTCCTGTAATACAAAATTACGAATTTCATGGGTTTTGCTTGTAAGTCCACTTATGTTGAGGGAAACGACATTGAGGCGGTGGGGGTTCCTAACGCAAAGCCGGTAAGTTTTAATGCGTTGGCAAAATGATGGAGGGCATAGGAAACTTTTTTTCAGGGTGGATGATGTGAGTATGGTGTAATCTTCAGGTGGGGTATTAAGGAATTTGGCAAATGATTCCTGCAAAATAGATCAAACTTGTAGCATGAGATCGGGTAGGTCTGATAGGTTGAGTCTGTAACGGTTTGAGCTTGAGAAAGAGAGGGGGGGGGGGATTTGCGTGAGGGCCGCAGCGTCATCATAAGAAGAGTTGGAGTGAGATGTAGGGGATTGGCCAATACTATCATGGCTGTTCTCTCGGGCTGAGTATGCCGTACGTTGACGATGGGCTTCTGAGGACGAGGTAGGAGAAGGCGGCCGGGCCTGAGGAGCACCAGGAGGTTGAGTTTTGTTGGAATGGTTTTGGTGCAAACTGAGACCTTTGATATAAGAAGGGCAGCCTTTGAAACTAGCGGGATGAGGACTCTGGAAATTGGCGCATGTTGCAGGAGTATCGACGGGTTTTATGCATGTGCGAGTGGGGTGTCCAAGTCCGCATTTGACGTACCGGGCTTCTGAATGACAGTTCCGAGTCCCATGTCCAAATTCTTGGCAATAATAACATTGCTGGAGGGGGTGAGTGAGAGACTTCAATGGTTCAAAAGTAACTTTCGTGTGTAAAAGTGAGCTGATGTTGTAGACGATATCTAGCCCTGACTTGTCTACAGGGACAATAACGTAAAGAGGGATCGGGTTTCCGTTTTTACCCATCATTTGTTTGATATAGGAGACGGGGAGATGAGAATCATTTAGCTCATTAAGGATATCCTCAGAGGGAGTACAAGATGGAACGCCTGCAAGGACAACCTGCGCCTTGGGAGCTACAGGGAGGACGATGTGCGCGAATTGAATACCTTCTCTCCCAAGGAATTCGTAGCTATACGATGGTCGGAAATGGAATGCCAATGGAATTAAGGAATGAAATTTGGGTTCAGTCACAAATTCATAAGACCCAGTAAAAAGGGGGCCCAGCTTGAACGATGACGGAGGTACTTAGGGATATTTTGATGGCGGAGTGGTTTGTGTGGGACGTGCTGCAAGAGTGGGAGGAGGGTGAATTTTTGGTGAATTTAATCAAGAACACTATCAACAAAGGGTGGATGTAATATAGAAGAACTGTGGGGAGGAGGGGACCTCGAGGACATAACAGAGCTAATCGTTGGCGCTACGGCAGAGGAAAAATTGTTTTGTGAGGACCGATTTGAATTGGAGGGATGGTTGCTTTTTGCGGCGATTTTTTGAGGGTGTAATTTTTTTGGCCATAGTAATTTAATACAGGAAGTGAGCACCGTGTGGAAATGTTTAAAAAACTCTCACCTTGAATGCCTAAAAGAGATGGCCGGAGGTGCACAATTTTCCAGATTGTAGAAAATAGGAACGCAGAAGTTTACAGTAGGTTATTTGGCTGTAGAAGCTGGCCGGAAACACAGCTCGTTCAACGGTGTTTTATTGTAATTCAAAAATATACAACCGGCAGTGGATAAATTTGGGTAATCACGAAGTTACAATACACTATAGATAGCTACCAAGTCTGTTGTTAAACCAAGTCAAGTGTTAATGCTGAAAATACACACGTAAACTATTTGTCACAATGACGAATTATAAGAGTAATTTAGACACTTAATTGAATTGTCGGTTACGGAAAATAAATTTAGTTTTCGTTGAAATGATTTTTTGCCAAATTAGCGGTGAAGTATCAATCTCGCTCGTAATTAGTTTTGAGCAGAAAAATTAAAGAGAATCGGCAGTCAGAAAATTGCTACGAAAGTTTGATTTAGGCCAATTAGCGGTAGCGAAAGATGACGTAGAGCAATGTGAGCGTGGTTTTCAGACGAGCAGTGCCCTCGTCCAATCAAAATATTGCGTACTCTTCTAGGCCAATCAGCGGACCACTCTGCAAGGGCGGTCGCTTAACCAAGGGAGCTGATGATATTGTAATGTAGAGATGGTAACATGTTGTTGAGTTACAAGAATGTGTGTGCAACCCAGATTGGTTCTTCGTGGACGGTCGTTAAGGCAGCAGCGCCCACTGGGAGCTTTCGACGAAGCTTCTGTTATGAAGACTGTCGTTGGATTAATAGAAATGCACTCTCGAAACAAGGTAATTAACACGTTGGTAAAAATATCGTTAGTAAGAGAAGAATAAACACGTCTGTTCAGGGCGATGATCAGAGCGGAAACCTTCCTTCAAGAAACCAACTTCCAAGTATTTAAAATTTGACGGCGAATTCCTATTTTGTGGCTAAAGTTTACAGTCTTACACAATAAATTATCCCCTTAGTATATTTATTATTCCTTGTGGAAAACTTTCTAGTTCCTCTTCATGTAAATATTACAGAATAGTTTTGACTGTTTCTCTTCGTTGCTCTTATTTTCTGCTTCAAATGGCTCTTAAAGTAAACAATCATAAGCTGTACAAATCTTAGGCTTTTATATCTTTAAAACATTTTGTAATGATTTTGCCATTTCTTAGTGATTTTCATGATTTTAAAAGACTTTGTGTATCAACGTTTTCCTTGTAAAATGACCAATAAAGAGAATATGTAATTTTATCTTTTATGGTAATTTTTATAATTCCAGATTAAGGTTTAAATTATTCTTGGGGGGGAATGATATGGTAAATCATTTTATATAATAAGAAATATCATGCGCAGGTGTATTAGGAAAGCAGACAAGAAACATAAAAATAAACAAAAGTGTAAGGGGGAAAAAATGCAAGTTAAAATCGGAAATAATGAGAAGAATACGAAACTAAGAACCTTTCACGAAAATGGGCAGATAGCCTTCTTTCTCATTTGAAAAACAAACAGATTATCGAGAATTCGTAAATCTTATTTTGCAAATTCAATTATTATATTTTTCTCTTAATATATGGCTGCTTTTTAGCGCTCTCTGTAAATACTTTGTTTTACAATCATTTGTTTCTTTTCGAGTCTTCCCTTTTCTTAATTTTTTTTTAAATATTTTCTTAAATTTACTCCCTTCCTTTATTTTTTAATTAAACCTTTCTCAAATTTTCTTTCTTTGAGGCTACCTTTTCCAATTTCCCACTGTTCATTTTGTTTTTGTACTTACTACGACTAAGTCCTTAATTTTTTAACTATTATAACAATTTTATAACTACACACGCGGATAAATTATTTTAAAATACTCAATACTTGTACTTCTTAATCCCTGAAACTAAATCCACCCATGGTTCTTAATACTTAATCCTTGATGTTTAATCTTAATAATTCATACTTGGTCATTTTTATTTTAAAGTTTTTTCTTGTTTTTTTTTGCATCCCAAAACTTAAGACATAGAAGACAAATTTTAAAGATTATAATACAAACCGAATACTAAATATATTTGTTTAATTGTGTAAGAGATGCCTCTTGTAAATGTAAATTTAAAAATGCTTATATGTATATTTAGTGGATTATTTGAAATGAAAATTTTAAAAATACGTATCTCAAAATTTTAGCCACATGCATCTTAAAAAATCTCAAACGCATTGAAAATTTATTAGATGACGTCATCATTACTTCGAATGTTTTAACTATTTTTTGTGGAAAGAACATAATTTTTTAGAATTTCTTGGTTTATTATATGCAATGACATATCTACGAATACCTTAATCTTTCTATAGAGAATACTGCTTGCCATCGGCAAAAACTGTGCTGCAAAGATTCCCTAAACAGAGCCGTACGCAGAATGTCCATAAGGGGGATTTATAGGCCCAGTGAAGGAGTTACTGAGCTACAACTAACATATTTCTATGTTAAATATATAAAATTTCATAGCAGTGGGGGTCACCACCCCATCAACAACTCCTGCGTACGCCAGTGCCCCGGAAGTTCAAAATAGCGAATAGATCGAGACTGCATGATTAGAAAACGAAACCTGTGAAATAATTTTGATGAAACAACATCTTTGTTGAATTTAGCATATGGTATGATCCAAAATCTTACCAGGAAACTTCATTTTGGACTCCCAAAAATGCTTTTATAAAGCAGCAAATTGATTGTCAGAATCTCTTTGTAGTCTTTAGAATTTTATTTCCCATATATAAATGCAAGCGATGTTTGCCCACTAAATCTTTCAAAAACTACCACAAATTCTCCCTTTTCCTACCTAATTTAAAGAAATGTAGACTTTTATCTCAAATTATGCAAATATAGAAATATAAAAATATTATATTAATCGGTGACAAAATGTGGAGAAAAGAGTTAAAGATTCAATATTGAGTAATTATTCAGTAAATTGCATAGAATCGTTTGGGATAATAAATATTAAATATGCACCCACTAGGGTCATTGATAGTACATCAAGTGTAATTGATCTTTGTTTTACAAATGTTATAGATATTACAGCAAAAAAACATTAATTAACAATTAATTGATCATAGAGCAATGATTATTGATCAATACAGTGTATTCGCGATAAGTCGAATATTCACGTATGTCAAAGTTTTTACATTACACTTTCGGTCCCGTCTATTAAAATTCAACGTAGATTTTTTCCTTACGTCGAAGTTCATTTCAGCCTCGTCGTCACATGCCATAAGAGTTATTACCCAATCAGAATCTTTCCAGCTCCTTGTTTGCATTTCCAAACGTGACTTTGCAAATAATAAAATGTTTGTGGTCGTTTGTTAGAGCGGTTAGTGAATACTGCGGTGTATGTTTTTTTGTTTAAGAATAGGGTTTTAAGATATGTAAACGAAAATATCCTTAATTTGAAACAAAAAGTGGATTTAACAAATAATACTGAGCATAATCCAAACTTAAGGGAAAAGGATCCAGCAGAGAAATATGGCATTCCACCCAACATGCTATCAACCATTCTGATGAGTGAAGAGGAAATAATGAAAAGACGCTAGTGCAATGTTGATCCGAAATATAAGAGACTAAACGCCCATGCTTTTCCTGATGTTGAATCCACTTTTTGAAGTGTTTTAAATCGTACAGGAGCCAGAATGGTAAGATTCCTCTTAGTGGTACGATGCTACATGTAAGAGTTATGGACTTTGAAAGTCTGTTGAAAGTGGAGGGCTTCAACGCAAGTCCTGGATGGCTTGAGAAATTCAAGACAAGGCACAGCATTGCATTCGGGACTTCGAAGGAAAAGATGTGTCCAGTTAAGACTGGGAAGAGTGAAAAGGCAAAATTTCATGACCCTGTACCTAGGAGCCGTAAGTAGACGAAATTTTGTTCGTGTTTTTATAAAAGGTAAATAATTTCATAAAATTAGAATTTCTTCAAAAACAATCCGATTTTTTGAGAAAACATAATTAATGTAAGTACCGTTTCCTGCGTTTAAAATATGGCTAGGTAATGCAAAAGTTGCATTGAGCAATAAATAATATAGTTCATAAAATGAATAACTTCTAATTCTTGTAATGGTTTGCTTTTTGAAAACGATATTACTGTACAAAACGATAAGTGTACCATAGGATAAGTAATTTATATTTTATAGGAGTCCAATCCACGACAAAAGATAAGTCGAAATTCGATAATTCGACGTTTTCAGTCGGTCTCCAGGAATTCGACATCGCGAATTACCTGTATAAAAATGAATATAGTATACTTAAAAAGCATAAACTAAGAAATAAGAACTTAAGTGATGATAATAGAAAGAAATTTTGAGAGAATTTGAACTAGCTTAATTGGGAATCTTAGTTCTTTGGGAATTCTATCTTAATTGGGGATCTGAGTTTCGGGATAAAAATTTTATAAATATGTAATATTTACGGATATACAAAATACTTACACAAAATAAAATGCATGGAAATTTATTAACGATAAAATACCTACAAAAGATAGATATAGAAATATTCTAAATAAAATTAAGGAATAAAATATATAAAAGGTATGTAAGAAAAAAATGAAATAACTCTAATAAATTCAAAATAAAAAAGAATAAAATTAAGAAATTATAACCTATGTAATAACTTATATTTTTATATTATAAATTATAATATACAAATTATAGTATAGGTGAGTTTAATGAAAAGATTTTTAGCAATACTAGTGGGCAAATTAGTAATATTTACAGATATACAAAATACCTACACAAAAAAATGCATGGAAATTTATTAACGATGAAATACCTACAAAGGATAGATATATAGAAATATTATAATAAAATTGAGAAATAAATATATAGAAGGTTTGTAAAAAAATAAAATAACTCTAATAAATTCAAAACAATAAAGAATAAAATTAAGAAATTATAACCTGTGTTATAACATATTTGTATATTATAATATACAAATTATAGTAAAAGTGAGTTTGATGAAAATAATCTTAGTAATACTAGTGGAAAAAATAAATGCAGATTTTCGGCTAAAATAATCGGCAGAAATAATGGGGAAATGTAATTAAGGGCATCTTAATTAATAACAAATTAATAAAAGAGATGGTGAATATATGATTAATAGATTAGATGAATTTTTGTTGAGATAACTAAAATAGTAATTGATAGAAATATAGGAAATACCGAAAAATAAGTAATATTTAGGTTTAAGTAATGATAAACCTATGTTAAAAAAATAATATCTCGGACATATCAAAAAAGATAAACAACGTTAACGTAAAGAAAAGAGCTGGTATTGACATAATTAATCCAAAATTAATAAAATAATTAATAATAATTTATTTGCTGAACTCTTATTTGTATTATATAATGAAAACATTGGCAGAGAAATGATTCCAAAAGGAATGAAACATAAAAATAATCCCTATTTCTACGAAAGTGATGAAGAGGCAAATAGAAAATTAAAGGCCTATTTTATTGTTATAGCATCGGTGTTGGCAAACACATTTTAAAAAAAATAATTTATAAAAAATTGACTAAATTCGTAATTAAATATCATATTAGTGATCATTATTATAGTTTCAGGGGGATAAAATGAATAAATGGGCACTTTCTTTCAAAATTACGATGTTTTGGATAATATGTGAAGATAACACTACTTTGGTAATTGAGGTTGGCCTGGACATCACTAAGTAAAAATTAAAATCAAACAAGCCCAATACACTTCATCATCACAATCGCCACAAGGTAATGTTATTGCAGTCATGAAATATAATATTTAAATTTAACAATATAACAATTCATATATATATATTTATATCACTTATTTTTTACAGTTTATGCTTTTGCACTTTCTAAAAAAAATCATAGAAAATATTGTTTGTCTTTAGATATATTTGAAGGTCATTCTATCACTGAAACTTGACCTTATTTTTATCTTTAACGTCAATTTCTAAGCATCTCTTTCAATCATAACTGATATATTCCAATAAAGCAACTACTCTCGAAATTTCTTTATCCCAAAAAAAAAAAAAAATTCTCACACTTCTTTCAGTTCTGAAAAGTTTTTCATTCTATCTAAGGTACCGTCAAGAGTAGTATGGAAATTTTCAAAAATGAAACTACAGATATCTTTTCTGTTCTTTTTCATTCTCGAAAGCGGAATATGTTTATCGTAGTCGAAGCTTGATTTCAAAATCATTGACACATTGAAATTTGTTACGAGGAAGAGCTTTTGCAAAATACAAAAACGCATCGAATAAACACAGCTGAAAACATTAAAGCAGGGACGTTTGAGTTCTTCCTTTCCACGAGTTGTCTTTTAAAAAAAAAAAAAAAAAGACGTTCGAAAAGGTTTTTTTTTTTTTTAGTAGAAATCGATACTGAATCAAAAATAAGACATCGGAGGTTTACATCGAAGAAAATACTTTATATGCCGAATTTCTTAAAGAACAGAAGCAAAGGGGTAAAATGCATTGTTTTGTCATTGAATTTGCGAACTTATTCGATATATTGAATTTTGTTTTTCATTTTACCATTTGCACACAAATTGTCGAATTGTTTTATGATATTTATAGTATTATTAAAATTTGTTTATTTGAATAGATAGGTATTAATTTAAAAAATAAAATGAATATATAAATAGTGGCTTACACTCAGCTTCTGATTGATTGATTGTTTGGCTTTTTTATGGCGCAAGAGCATCTGGGCTATACTGCGCCAAAACAGCTTCTGAATATAAATATACCAAAGTATGTATGTAAATTCAATTTCATTTATTTAATACATAATTTGTTGTACAAACGTGTATTATTAGATTACTATTTATACCTAAACTTTTTAACTAATATTCCACTCCCAGTGGCGCAACAATAGAATGGTTATTGACAAATTGCTCACTGTAGTCTGAGGATTCGTTTCCGAGGCCTTGAATTTCAGTGCAAAAAACTTAACGTTTCGGTTTGTCTGAACAAACCTTCTTCAGATGGGTATTCGTTCAGTGATGGTAGCTGACTGATGACAATGTATTTGCTCATGGTTCAAATATTTTTTTAAATAGATAAAGGATCTTGTTTCCAACAGAGAATGTCAGTGAAAGCGGAACAGAAATTGAATGGAGGAATGGGATATATAATATACACCAGTTTCTTGTTTTGTTTTCACTGAGGTAATGTGTTATTGTTTCCTTTATGAATATTTTTAAGCAATATTTAAACTGTGAGCAAGTATATTGGCATCAGTCGATTACTATCATTAACCAAGCTATTGTCTGGAGAATGTTTGCGCAGACGAACCAAAACATCAAGTTTTAATTATTGGAACTTCTTTTATTTTTTTTGCTCTCACGAAGTTTCATTACGAAAAACAATCTATGATTTAAAATAGGCTGTGAAAGTTTCCTTGAAAACAAATAGCGAGCTATTTATTGTCCTTGACGCTCAAATAGTTCTGCATAAAATATAAATTGATCATAAAGCAATTTAGTACATAGTAGTGTAGATAGTTTTAGATGCGCTAACACACATAAAAATTAACATGCAACGATGTTTTATCGTGTACTTGAAACCTACACCCTCTAGTCTTCCGAAATAATTTTTGTTTGCTTTTATAAAACAAATAGCACAAATTGGCATCATGTTCCGATTAGTTTAAGCCTTCTTCATAAAGTTCTGAAAAATGTACGGAGTGAAACATTAAAACATAGAAGAAATGCAAATGACAAAATGCATGTACGCAAAATAAACGGGAAGCTATACAGATGAGGCTTAGAACACGACTGTAATCGTCTGCTTATAAAATTTCTCTCTGTAGATCTCTGCAAATCATGTTATTTGTATGGGGTATTGAAAATGCAAAACATTTAAAAATTAAATGTCTAATTTTATTAAAAATAGCTCTAAAATTATTTTAAAATCACTGAAACTTAGCGTAAAACTGACAAAATTTGGCGTCAAGTTGTTCAAATCTTGGCACAAAAATTTTTTGGAAAAATTATATTAAAAATATTTCACAAAAAACAAAGATTTTTATACTAGATTAAATTTCAGTATCAACGTTTTAGCGTTAAATGCATATTTTTGTAATAAAACGAATTTCACTTTAATGTTTCGAAGTGTAAAATAGAGTTACACAAAATCACACAATGTTATAATAATAAATAATTGACGCTGTCCAATTTATACTGATTGCCTAAATTCTTCATTTCTTCAGTTCATTGATTAAATGTTTCACACCTCACATATAAAGCGTACATTTTGATGTAACCATGGCTTCTGAGTTCTCTTTGCTGCGTTCTATCTCTAATAAACTCGGTCGTGCGTAAATGTCTGTGGGCTGCCATAATAGAAACATTATGTTCACTTCGCAGGCTTTCCTAATTGTTGCCACTTAGAAACGCAAAGGGAAGAAAACTTAATATGTTTAATTTCTGAAATCGGCAAAATGCCAAATCGTTTTCTTTTACGTAATGTTTTCTAAATGCACGAATTTTACTTTCCGTATCTAACAACAAAAGTATTGTATAGTTATAACTTAACTTTTTATATTTGGCAACAGTACGTGCAATTGTTTTCCGAATTCTAAAATCAAATCAGTCTTCCGTTTACCATCGAAATATGCACACGTACCACAAACACTACACCAAAAAGGCTTTCTAAATTTAGTTAACGTTGTATTATAATTTAATAATAATAATTTATTTTCCACGAGTTCGACACACGACACCCGCGGAGGGAGACAGCAGAAAAAGGCCAAGAGAAGGCCTGACAAGCCCGCTGCCATCCAATCCGACAACCGCCGCTGGTGAACGCATCAAATTACAGGTTTAACCACATTATATAAGCGAAGTACAATAAGAGGTAACATTAATTAAAATAGATAATATAACGGATAGGAGATATATACAATCATAAATGGTAGTCAAGATATTGTACTATTCTATGCACAGAACAAAAACTATCGGGAAACAAAAATAGATTCAAATTATTTAAAGTTTCGAGCTATCAGTACTGGACTATGATGTAAAACTCTTGCGTAAAAACTTTTCTTCGACAAATGGCTAGTTAGTTTCTGAAAAATTTCACTTCAGTCTCGTGATAATATTCAACAAAAGAAGAATTTGGCGTCCTTTCGAATTCAAATGAAAATAATGAACCAAACAAATATTGAAGAAGAATCCGTCATTAAAGATCACGATGTCCGCAATCCACACACGAGATAGACAGTCCCCAATACCAGCCCAACTCCATACTCATGTAGCCGGTGTCTTCCCAAAACAAATCATACAGTCGCCATCCAAACAACCACCCATCAAACACCGAAGATGGCAAATCAGGCCTATCTTTCAATTTTAAATTTAAGCCGTTTGGTCTCTGGCTGCAATCCTTCTTTTCTTTGATCAACGTCTCTTCCCACTTGCAAACTTCCGTTTTCTTTTCGCCTTTCGTTGATCGTTTATAATATAATAATACGATCATACTTTTAAATTCTCTTGTAATATGATGTACAAATTTGCTTTGCTCACAAGAACGAATTTCCTATAATATA
The DNA here is from genome assembly GCA_006491805.2 of Dysdera silvatica. Lineage (NCBI taxonomy): Eukaryota > Metazoa > Arthropoda > Arachnida > Araneae > Dysderidae > Dysdera > Dysdera silvatica. The sequence goes on along the minus strand of QLNU02015003.1, from coordinate 40,718,450 downwards.
TTAATTCTTAAAATGCTTGAATGCCAAAATCGCCAAAGCGTTCGAATTCTTGAAAAAGAGCAAAAAAGACTTGTACACACCCGGGAACCTTGGCAAACACTTCAGTTTTTACAGACCAAACAAGAGGAATCCGGCAGCGAAGGAATGTCCAGATCCACAAGGCAGATAGGTGGGAAAACGAAATTCTGAAATTTCATATTGGATTTTGCAGTTTTGATATCAAATATAATCTTTTGGAGAATTAATGAATTAATTTAAACATTCAAAGCATTAATACATATTATTTCATTTGGATGGCATTTCTTCAATATTTATATCCGCACATTTCATGGTTTGTAGGTAACGTTTAACCGTCTGTTCCATCTCACCTAACCTATGTTATATCTATGGTATGTCATCCTTGGAACATACCATGCACATGCCGACTTCGTGTACCAGCTTCTTGTTTAATCCACACAATAACGACAAATAGTTCATAGTTTTTCTTTTCTTTAAAGATCTATTTTCTATATTTCTCGACATCGAGTCGCAAGTCACAAATAAAAATATTCAATCCTGAAAACCTTTACAAATGCTGTTTACCTACACTGCTTTTAATAAGCCAAAATTATGTTTGTAACCGTATGATTAGCATTATCATTCTACATTTCATTCTCGCAACGCTTTCATTTAATTAAAGTAATAGAATTTGCAGTAATACTTTCAGCTCTTTCACCAGAGTATCCGCCCTAAATAAATGCACTAAAGTATAGTGCAAATCCAAATAGTAAATAGGGTTATATAATGGCATTTCTAACACGAATTGGAACTAAACTTGGCGAGAAACTTCAGAAAGAAATCGGCAATAATTAGCCATGTGGTAATTAGCTATACATTCACTTACAAATGCGATTTAATTTTCGAACTATCTAACGAACGAAATTGTTGCTTGCAATAATAATGAATCAAAATGTATAGCTTACGTTACCAAGTCTTTAGTTCCTATTTACAAGTTTTAATACGATTTTCAACGTTCGTTTGGTAATCTATATTAGTCTAGTGAATTGAAGTTTTGGAAAGTTCAAATGCGCTTATGGAAATTTCGAGAAACTGTTACGAATAAATTGTATCCTTACGTAACAACAATTAATTTTCTAACCCTTTAGAGTCTGTTTCCTTGTCAATAGCTACGATATTGTAGGTATGTGCCTAGGAATTTCAAAAGACAGCCTGCGTTAATGTACGTACAAGTGAGCACTATTTTTAGATAGGCAATTATTGGTAAGTAAGGCAATATATATAGGCCAATATATAGGCCAATAGTCAATAATTGGTAAGTGCCCATGGCGCCAAATATTTTTAAAGAGTAAAAAGCTTAAAGGGCAACAGATCTTTTTAATTGAACTCTATATAATATCATAGAGTAAAATTAAATCGATCGATTCGTCTTTTCCTGAAAAGTGTCTTTTTTGTTTTAATTTATAAATTTGAAAATTTTCGCGCCCCACCCTAACTTTGGAAAAGAAATATATTCGAATAAAATAAATTTATCATGATTATCATTATTTAATCCTGTAATAATATAATATAATCATGAACACCCATTCCATATATTTCCCGATTTTCTGTCCCATTTGAGGGTCAACTAGCTACGGCCCTGTTGCTTACGGGCGGAATATGTAGCAACGCAAATTTCATTACAAGGCATCTTCGTAAAGTCATTCATTCAGAGTTAACGTTAATAACATTTTTTCCGAAATTTTTTTTTTCCTAGATGACTAACTTTTAAAGCCAGGTAGTATGTGTCGCTTTGCTAAACACGACTGAGATGAACGCTATGTGTGTATATGTGCGCACCCATGGAATATAACCCTTTTAACGTAGATCTGATTACGAAATATAAATTTAGTACGGCGGAGACACTAAAAAATCACTGTGCCAGAGCACCTTAAACCTTAAATGTATGCCTTAGCCAACAAGGATAAATCATTTTTTCCTGCAACAGTTTTATTTACAAAACGTATGTTGGAAATAAGCTTCTGGATATGCATGTATATACAGAAAAATGCATATGTATGTGTAAGAACATCTATGAGAGGTTATTACATAAAATGTAACTTTGGGGTGTACATAAAAAGGAAGTCTGCAACCAAATACCGAAAAATCATGTCTGCAGCTAAATAACAAAAAGAAAATCTGTAATCAAAGACCAAAACAACAAGTCTGTAACTAAATAATATATCGAACAACAAGTCTACAACTAAACACTAAAAAAGCCAGCTTACAACCAAATACCAAAAAGCAAGTCTACAACCAAATACTAACAGCAAGTCTACAACTAAACACTAAAAAAGCCAGCTTACAACCAAATACCAAAAAACAAGTCTACAACCAAATACTAACAGCAAGTCTACAACTAGACACTAAAAAAGCCAGCTTACAACCACATACCAACAGCAAGTCTACAACCAAATACCAACAGCAAATCTACAACTAAATACCAAAAAAAATCAAGTTTACAAGCAAATACTAAACAAAAAACAAGTTTACAAGCAAATACCAAAAAAAAACAAGTTTACAAGCAAATACCAAAAAGCAAGTCTACAGACAAATACGAAAAAAGCAAGTCTACATCCAAACACCACAAAGCAAGCCTGTGGCTTATGTCGAAGTGGACATAAACTATGCGAAGAATGCAAATTATAAGGAGTATTTATTTTCACGTACAGATCAATTGATGAAGGTGGCATGCGATAAAGTGCTAAATAATTACATTTGGTACTCCTCTCCTTATATGAGAATGCAAAGTTATTCAAGAGTATGCGAAAAGAATTGCCCTCAGATATCCAAGAATATTCTAACGCGGTATCTTTCAAATCCGAAAAGTTTTTGCAATACTAAATGGAAAAAATGTGAATGATGGGCAGGAATTAAATTTTGTATCTTGAATAAAAGGACGAAAATACTAAGTACCAAGGTAGTTTTGTTCCCATGGGATGGGAGTTAAAATTGTGGTGTATTAAAATCGGCTTATAAGAACTTCGTCATTCGTGGCCACAGAAGTAGTATCGATCCCACATCATCTTTGAAAAACTATCGATATTTTCTGCGAGAAAGTTCTTTTCAGCCTCTAAATCGATGATCGAGATAGCCCTTTTTGTAATCGGATTTTTAGTAACTCCCTTTCACCATTTTGCATTGATGGCAGATTCCTGTTATAATCGATAACCAGAAAGAGAGGACTCTCCGCTCTTCTTCCTTTCATCAGAAAAAATAAGAAAATCGATGGGATTTCAATGACTTCAGCTCTTCTAAAATATGATTATATCCTGCTTATTAAAGTTATTATCATGGTTATCACTGGTTTCCGAGAAAAATGACATCGATGATTTTCAAATATCGATATTATCTTTCATTCCAATTTTAGGCGTAAAATTCTACACAGGCCTGGGCGGATTAACCGACGTCTTCTACCGATTTTAACCAGTTACAAAGAAGTCCAATTTCAAAATCTTTTCTAAAGAAATTCGTTTTTTACAACTTGCATTTCAGATAAATGGAGAGGAGAGATATATAAATTTGTAAAACTTATAAATTCGCAATTTATATTTAATGTAATTTAAGTATAATATGTATAAATGCGAGATTTAATTTTATATTTAATAAGTTTGTACATGTAATTTCATTTCATTTGTGGATTTAGATAAAATATGACTTAGGTTCATATCGTTTAAAATGCAGTTTTTTAATATTTTAATTATCTCTATTTCTATTCTATTCTATTCTATTGATTGATTTAATTCTATTGGTTGACTTCAATTTACTTTCTTTAATCAATAAGTTTCGATAAACTTGCTGATTAATGTGAAATAATTTTAGTTATTGAACTCTTTTCTCTATATATATATATTATTGCTCACATTTATATTACAGTTTATAACTATGCCCATACATATATATATATATATATATATATATATATATATATATATATATATATATAATGTTCAGAAAATGTTCGGGAACTAATATTTACAACGCGTACAAGGATAATTTTATATATATACAAGGTGTCTCAGCACCAGGGTTACAAACTTCAAGGGGTCATGATACTCATCAAGGTGAGTGATAATTGTCATGGAACTTAAGTTTGCAAACCACCCACAGCGCCAGTTCTAAGATCGTCCAGCATGCATAAATATTTACAACCAGTGCATGAGAAGTGCAACCTTCATTGTTCTAATCAGCTATGCACTTGATCAGATGACCTGAGTAGTATCTGGCGCTCTTCACGCACTGGTTGTAAATATTTGTGCATGCTGGACGGTTTTAGAACTGGCGCTGTGGGTGGTTTGCGACTTTAGATTCTATGACATATTATCGTTCACCTTGATGAGTACTATGACCCCTTGAAGTTTGTAACCCTGGTGCTGAGACGCCCTGTATATGTACATATTGTTTAGTACAAGTGAACGACATTAAGCAAGATATTTCTGATTCATATATTTACCTTGGCCAGCTGATTTCAATGGATGGCAACATTATGAAAGAACTCAACAGACGTATTAAACTTGGCTGGAGTGCATTTGGAAGAAACAGTTTTATCCTGAAGGGGAAATTGCCTTTGTGTCTAAAAAGAAAGGTCTTCAACCAGTGTGTATTGCCAGTCCTCTCTTATGGATCAGAGACATGGAGTCTAACGAATGCAGAAATACAGAAATCATAGACAACCCAAACGAGTATGGATAGGTGCATATTTGGAAAAACTAGCAAGGATCGAAAAAGAAGTAATTGGATGAGAGAGAGAGCAAACAAGAATAAAGGATATCACTGTAAAAGCCGAAATGGTGGTGAACTGAACATATTGCAAGAAGAACTGATCAACGATGGACAACAGAAATTCTGAACTGGATTCCAAGAGACCACCGAAGACCTAGAAAACGTCCTCAAACTAGATGGGTGGATGAAATAAGAAAACAGGTTGGGGTGACGTGGAAGCGAATTGCTCAGGATAGACTTGTGTGGAAAGCATTTGGAGAGACCTTCATCCAGCAGTGGATAGATAATGGTTGAATATGATGATGATGATGATTGTTTATTAGACAAATATATGCAAGCTGGGTGTAAACTTCCGTGCGATAATGAGGAAGCTGCTCGTATGAGAATGATGTAACGTGATTATAAAGTAACTCTAATCTACCTATCTCATCTGGTGTGACCTTCAGTGCGGCAACGAAACGTAAATCTACAAGCTAAGAAAGTTTCTTCTGTATATTCAAACTTCTATACTAATATAATGAAACCCAAATATTGGCCTGCAGTGAAAAAAAATCGTCAAATACATTTTTTTAAAAAAGACTACACTTCTAAGTCACATGTTAGCTTCAGAAAAAGACAGCACTAAGTTCTCTTTAAAACTAAACTTCCAAAAGAAAGACGATGGCGAAAAAATATGAACTCCTTTTTTTACCATAAAGCTTTTTGTAATCTGAAAAATGAACTCAATTGCGAAGTGGCCGCCCTTTCCTTGCCTCGGACGAAATTCTTTTAGAACGCTAACAACGCAAGCAATTGTATAGTTGAAAAACGGTCAGCTGCCGGTCCCGAGGTGATAAATTTCAGGAGCCAAACTTTGTCAAATTTTAAGTTGTTTCGTGGTTTAAAGTTTACAAAAGATACCGCAATTATCTAACAATAAATGCACAATAAAAATATTAGATTAATATAATGAACAAAAATTTGGGCACCTGAATACAATTAAAAAATAAACAGAAAATCGGAAAACTGAAAAAAGAATTAAAAATGGTATGACAACTTTATTGATGTGCATTAAACATATTGTATATATATGTAAAATAATTATGGTGCCTCAGAAGTTTTAAATTATATAACAAGAACCTTCTGCCAAGCCTGCACGTGCCAGGTGGAAGGGCTTCCGTCATCATGAGAGCCGTTCCCCCCCCCTCCTACCCTCTCTCTTTTCTCTTTCTCTCTCATTTGCCGCACGGGGGGGCTTGTTCTAAAAAGAAAAGAAAAATCTGAGCACCACTCCTCCGATTAATTGAAGATTCGGATGGTTGTGGTTCGTATAATCGAGTTTCTACTGTATTTAGAATTTAACCTCTCGCCTAATTTGTCTACAAGGCTTATACAAAGTTAACAATAATCTGTCCTTAGTTCATGTTTTAGGATAACAAGTTTTGTATCCCTGAATTTCATATGTTATTCAATTTATTACCATATCACTTTAAATTATCACATAACAGACAAATTGCCTTTCAATGTAGATTAAAGGGATGTTTAGCAAGGGCGGATCCAGGATGTTATTACGGGGGGGGGGCAGTTTCAGGATCCCTCACGGGGGAAAGTTTTTAGTTTTGGACAGTTAAATAGTTTAGGTAAATGTTATATTACTAGCCTTCCTTTATACCAAGGTTTTCCAATATTCGGCCCGCGAATAATATTAATTCTGCCCGCCTACAACTGTTTGAAATAAAAAAAGTTTCCCAAACAAAAATTTTAGATATTTTTTTTCAGAAATAAGGAAAAATTTTGGGGACAGGAGAGGTGACCCCTTTCTACATCGCAAGAGCACAAATAACTGGAAAAAACTCTAAGGGGAGGTTGTTAAGTGTAAGTGAGTTTTTTTTTTACCTTTATTTTTTTAGAAACCGCTGGCCCACGGGATCCGTGAAAATTCTTTAAGTGGCCCACTACCCATAAAGGTTGGACAACTCTGCTTTATACTCACCAAAATATTTAATTTACGACAATGAATTAAAGCTGGGCTTTTCTTTAATTAAACTATATGGTTTAGGGTAGATTATAGTCAAGTATGACAGAAGGATAACCTAGTAAAGGAGACATATACAATAACCAAAAACGATAATTTACAATGTAATTAATAGAACAAGTTTAAATTTAAACTACAAAAACATCGTAATTATTTTACTTTTTTTATAACAAGCAACTTTTTAAAAAACTTGAAGTTTATAGTGCAAAGTCGAGCCATCTTGGTTTCTTTGAAAATTTGTCAATCACTTTATTTACATCAATATGAATGTCTCTGTGGGTGTGTATTAAAAGTCTCTTCTGTCATCCGCGTTCGAAGCCAAGTTTGACGGCGCTTCAACGATAAAAAACTACGTTTTGCTGAAGCAACACTTACTGAAAACGTAGTTTGAAAGACGAGTAGCTTGAAGATTCGTGGAAAAACGTCTTGATCGCATTTCTCCAAGACTTAGAGACTTTGGACGCCTGTGTAAGACTTTTATTTATTACAGTCGTAACAAACAATACATAAAATATTCTTCATCGTCTTTATTTTTTCCCTGTTTCACCCTGATGGGGGGGCGATCGTCCCTTCCGCCCTTCGCTGGGTCCGCCAATGGTGTTTAGAAATTACATTATAATACTACATACTCATACTCAAAAATATGCTATTTGCTTAAATACTACATATTTTATACTACATATTATTATTATTAAATACTACATATTTTTGAGTACTACATACTCAAAAATATGCTATTTGCTTAAACGTAACAGATTTTGGTAGAGGAAATCTGTACCCCGTCGTTTTATTTTTAGCTATATAAGAACTGCGCAAATTCTTCGAAGAATAGTTCTACAATATAGTAAATTTTCTATCGTAAATCTCTCTCTATATTGCTAGCCTCAAACTAGTTCCACAATTATTTAAAAAAATATCTTACCGGCAGGAATTTGATGCAATTAACTTTTCACATGTATGCTCTATTTCAGATTTCAGCATAAGCATTCGGGTAAAAATTATCCAACATTTACAAATATCTATTTTGTCTTTTAGTTCGTGGGTGTGATCACCCTCTCACCAAAACGTCTCCACACTACAATGTGCCACAGGCGTGTTTTTTTGGTTTTTTTTTGCAAGGGTTTCATTGGGAAGGGTGGCCGCCGGGGGCGGCGCTGTAATCCCAGACAGGACGCTTGAACAGCGTAATCAGCCGCCGAGGCGGCTGAGGGGGAGATGGATTGCCGATCAACACGGCATTCATAGATGCACGTTCACGAAAAGTCGTCATTCAACGTGTGCCGCAGGCGTAATTCAAATTATATGGTTGTTTTAGCCTATGACAGTTGAGTCGAACTAAGTTAAAACTTAACCGCATTTGTATATTAACGTGAATCCGTTCATTAAAGATATCGTTAAAACTGCACAATATGTCTGGACTAGCTCTGATATGGTCATACACTCATTTTCTTGGACTCTTGGACATATTGGGGATAGATAAATTTGTCGCAATGACAGTATACTAAACTAAAATAAATTAATACATAGTTAATACATAAAAAACACATAAATATAAAGCTAAATAATGTAACCATTAATACCAAATATTAAATTATACCACAATACCAATATACCATTGATACCAATATACAATAACATACCAATATACCAATATACCAACATACCAATATACCAATATACCCATTCATACCAATACCCATTAATACCATAATAATACCCCATTCATACCAACTATATCCATTAATACTTAATAATACCCCATTAATACCATATTGATAATACCCCATTAATACCATAATAATACTACATTAATACCAAATAATATACACATAATAATAAACCAAATAAGATAAATTAATACATAATTAATACATAAAATACATAAATTAAAAACATAAAATACATAATAAAACTAAATACATAAAATACATAAATTAAAACTAATACATAAAATACATATAAATTAAAACTAAATACATAAAATACATAAATTAAAACTAAATACATAAAATACATAAATTAAAACTAAATACATAAAATACATAAATTAAAAACTAAATACATAAAAATACATAAATTAAAACAAATACATAAAATACATAAATTAAAACTAAATACATAAAATACATAAATTAAAACTAAATACATAAAATACATAAATTAAAACTAAATACATAAAATACATAAATTAAAAACAAATACATAAAATTTTGGGCATAAGTAAATTAGCTCTGAAACTTATAAACGGTCACTTATAAAATCACAAATGAATCCAGGATAGTGATTTAAGCAAATTACCGTCAGAATAAAGTACACAAATAGCAGCAAAAAGTTAAAATTAAAATAAAAGGACCACTTTTTTGGGACACTATATATTTAGGCAATTTTATTCTAAGCATATGACTGAATCACAAATACCTACGCGTTTATTACCACGTAGTAAAATAGGTACAGATAATAATACGAAACAAACACAGGTGAAAGGGTGAGAAGTAACAACAATGGAAATGTCACATCTTTTCCGCCGAAAATATATGCTCATGTGACAACAACAATGGAAGGAGATCTGGTGGGCAAATGGAGGAATTTCCCTGCATAAACATATGGACATGTCGTAAAGAGACATGCCAAGAATGATCATTATAGTTGTTTTGGACAAGAGCCATTAATGTTCTGTCATCATTGTATATGTAATGTATATTTTTTGTTTGTTTAGCTATATATGTGGCGTAGCATTTGATAGTAATTATTCTTACGTATATAATTTTCATGGTAAAAGATCAAACTGTGTCAACCAATCTATTCTATTTTATATAAATCGAACACTACGCAGATTAAATTAAACAACAATATAAATCAACGTTTATTGGCGTAGTGATACCAGCGCCGATGTTATGGCGTGATTAGATGGTGAAACGTTCGAAAGAAAATAAATATTTCTGCGTTCGGTGGGACCTGAACCCACGACCTTCCACTTGCCGGGCGGAGGCTCTACCCACTGAGCTAAGAACGACAATATAATACATATGCTGCAACGTGCATTTCGATCAATTTAATACCAGTCTCTTTGCAATTTGGTTTAAATAGTAGTCTATGTACTACACCATTCTGCGAAATAACTGGCAACAATATATATACGTTCGTAAAGAGATTATATATTGTCCTTCGTAGCTCAGTGGGTAGAGCCTCCGCCCGGCAAGTGGAAGGTCGTGGGTTCAGGTCCCACCGAAGGCAGAAATATTTATTTTCTTTCGAACGTTTCACCATCTAATCACGCCATACCATCGGCGTTGGTATCACTACGCCAATAAACGTTGATTGATTGACATTGTTGTTTGATTTAATCTATTCTATTTCTATATTTTTTTTATTATTAACGAGGGATGCCAGATTTTCAGGATTTTTAAAAATCCTGCACTGGCTCCTTTCTCCGAAGACCAAGATATGTATTGTTCGATTGTTCACAAAGTCTATTAATGATTACTCTTTCATCCCTGCGTAGCACTCATCGTTACAATCAGACCATTCTTTTCGACATAGAATATAATTTGCATAAATTAAATTAAAAATAGATGAAACCAAGCTCGAAGTATTCCATTTTTTCCAAAATATGACGAAAATCATAATGCATATAACGAAAATTATTGTGCCGTGTAAACGAGAATAAATAATTATTGATTATATTGGACGTAAAGAAAATTATGAAAATTTGGAAACAAACTTTGAAAATGAGGTCCTTATAAATAATATATGTGCATGTGATGTATATACAATATATATTTAGCTAAAATTTCAATATAAAATTAAATTTAATATTCTTTAAAATTTTAATGAATAATATGTTATAAATTACTGCTTGAATTTAAATATAAACATAAAAGAACATATATTAGTCAACACTTCTAAACGGAATCTTATTTATGATACGTATAAAGTGGCTAATATTTGTTTGTTCGTTTTGAAGTACTTGTATAGTTTTCGTTGTAACATACAAAGCGCATTAAATATACAGTAATCAGTGTAATTCGTTTCCTCAAAAAACTTTTATTGTGAACTTTTATGTTTTCTAAATAGAATGAATATTCTCAGAAATTCTCCGGTTTCAAATGCTGGAAAGTTCTTCTTTATATTCATCTTAATTAAAAGTATTCAATTCAGTGCTATTTGAATTCTTTATATTTTCTTTAAACGATCTCACCATTCTTTCTAGTTAATCAAGGAAACGTAAAAATCTTTTTTCGCTAAACATATATAAAAACTGCATTGCATTTAACCTTTATACGTAACAAATTTTATATTTTTCTCACTAAATCCAGAAACCCTCTGAACGACGGCTTATTATAAGTGGTGCTAATGTATAGTTTTACGTGATATTATTTTTAATTTTCAACGATTCGTGAAAATTTAGAAATAAAAACATTACCTTTAAAAACATTTTGAAAACCCCTTATTTGAATGTCAGCCTCTTCCTTTCTAAAATTTCGCAAACGTTATATATGTTTAATTTTCTACCTTTTCTATCCTTTTCCCTAAATTCACCTTTATTTTTTTCGCTTCAATTCCTAATGAATAGACCTTCCTAACCTTTACTCTAATAACATTGGCTTATTCCATCAACCGGATTACGAGTTTTTCTAATTATATCAGATTAAAGTAATGGGGACTTACATGGGGAAAGAAAATGAGAAAGAAACGTGGATGATAGAGGCTTAGTGTTCGAGTTAAGAAAGTCGTTTCTTCTCAGATCCTCCTCTTGTTAGAAAGTCTATATTATGCTTTAAGCGAAATTGTTACTCCAATTCTCTACAGCATTGGATATTTTCTTCGTACATCGCTCACTTGCTACTTACTAATCTCTAATTCCGAGCTTATGCATTATTTTGTGCATTATTTTATTTTTTTGATTATTTTATGCTATGGTATACGAAAATCAATAGCAGTTCTTTTACGAAAACATCTCAAAAGAGAATGGAGGGTTTCTGGCTTGGAATAACTGGGAGGAATTGGAAAAGAAATACTTCTAAGAGATGAAAACGAAATTAATGGCATCATTGTTGAACCAAATAAAATGAAATGACAATGCGCTGAAATTCTAAACTGGATTCCAAAAGACCAGGAACGTTCTCTTCGTACTAGGTGGGTGGATGGAATAAGAAAACTGGTTGGGTAACATGAAAACAAACTTCTCAAGACAGATTAATGTGGAAAGCACTTGGTGAGACGTTCATGCAGCAGTAGATAAATAATGGTAGAAAATGATGATGATTTGTATAATGTTTGGAGTTAGGAAAAATGATAAACTATAATTATTACAAACCGAATTCGCGAATTATCGCATAATATGCAGAGAAAATTTCGGCTAAGTGCCCGCAATTGGACAACATATTTCTGTTTCATATTGTCGCTGTTTCCCAAACAAACGAATGACCAATTCACAAAATCTATAATGAGGAAAATTAAATAAGTTGCATCTAATAGCTTGCTCGGAAGCCAATGTATTCTACTTAGATCCGAATGGTGCTGCGCTGACGATACAACAAAAGTCTTACGGTTAAATAAGTATCTATTTTCTTTGCCTTCGAACCGCCAGATAATTACTATCCCTCCGGAATACAAATGGTCAAAGATAAGAAGATAACAGTTACCGCAGATTCCGGGAGCCAAGAGGACAACGAAAGATTTAGCTTTTGTATGGTCCAGTGTTCATCGCATTATCACTTATCCCTAACGACCATTTAATAATCATCGAGCAAAGCAGACGGGCTAAAGTAGAAAAATATATGCAAGCATGTGCATTTGCTTATCCATTGTGAGCAGAAGCATTTTGGATATCGGTACAACCAATAGACAGCCAAACCTGGTTGAAACGACGTTAAAAGGCATTTGGATAGTACAGTAACCATTTTGATAGTCGAATCATTATTATTTTATCATTATCATTAATTATTTTCATGTAGTAAAATCATCATTTTGATAGAGCGCAGTTTTTATTTTCATACTACAATCATCCTTTAGCAATAGCATAATTAATAACTAATTATGAAACGTTGGTATATAGCTGTTGTGACTGAATATCAACAGACAAACAGAATACAGGATTTTAAAGAAATAATACTTGGGTATATTGTAAAATGCGTGATTGTTTAGGATATAGTGTAAGTTTAAATGCATGTAATTTTAAAGTTGGCTTCTGAAAACTATCCTAAATTTGCGTATATATATATATATATATATGTTAACAAGTTAATGTTCTATTATAAACCACTTAATATCTTTTGTACCTTCTGACATTATATAAAACCAATAGTATTTTTAGCGTTGCTATTATTTATATTTATTTTATATATAAATTCAATTTTCATAGCGGTAATATTAATTATGCGTTCAATTTCTTCTAAAATTTTGCACTGTTTCATCAAGTTTCTCATTTTTTACTAGTATTTCGTCTATCAGAAAAGAGCCAGTATACATAGAGACTGAAAGATTTCAAATTTTAATATCATACAAAATGGGAAGGCACATATCTTTCCTATGTTTTATATGCATTTACACTGCATCTTCTATCATGTTCTAAAATCAAACTACTGATTTTCTATTTGATAATCTATTACAAACAAATATATATATACATTTCGCCATATTCTATTATAAATAATGAAAGGCTTCCACTAACGGGTTAGAAAACTTTGTCTCTCTCTCTCTCTCTTTTGTTACTTTAGTTTTAGAAAAGTATGTAAGTTTCAATTTTCAAAGTTCTGAGATGAATAAGACATTCATTTCACGTAAGTAGTTTGTGGGAACACTCAAATTAAAATGAGCTCTTGGTGAGAGAAACGAGATTTGGAAGTAGAAAGTAAAATTCTCATTGAAGCAAACATAGGAAACGAAGCAGTCATCAAAGAATTTTTTCTCTTTTGTGAAAGTAAATAGAAATGTCCTCATCAACTTCAGTGGCAGATTGGTTTGTTTTCGGAACCGCTATTTAGAAACTAATTATGGTTTCCAAATTATCTTCTCGCGTGCCAGGCCACTGGAGCCATACGAACTCTGCGCCCAAGTGTACTGTATCCAGTGCCACCAAATTGTTCATCTGTCACCCCACCATCTCCATGAAAAATTAGGCAGAATTGCCAAGATTTTAATTAACCGAGAGAAATGTATTGTGCCCTGAAGGGGTTACTTGTGTGATCAATGGGTAACATAACACGGATTGATTAATCAGACCCTGGTAGCTACATTAGTTGATGACTTCGTTTTATTTACGCTGCCCTTCTGTACGTCTGCATCCATCGTGGTAATATAAATCTGCATCAAAGGGATATTAGCGGATATTAATATATTTTCTCTAATTCTGATGTCGCGAAGATTTATTACAAAAAATTGTATAGTTGCACAAAATCATTCTTAGTATGGCTCTGATATATTTATTGGAATTCCAGTAACCATACTTCTACTAAATAATTATTTATTAGGACCATACTATACGTAAGTTATCTCTGTCGCTCTATCACTTAATAAGTAGATGAGTCAAAAAGTTTTAAGAAAAACCTATAAAGGTATGTAGTAAAGTAAATGTAGAAAATAAATCCAAATGATTAAATAAACTTATAAAGTAAACATTTGGCAACACCGGGGAAAATTGGCGTCTTTCTGGCACTTACGGCGCATGCGCAATAAATAAAAAAAAATGGCGGTCACTATAGGAGACCTTTCAGACATTGAGCAACGTTTTATTGTAAAATTTCGAACTAAAGAAGGCATAAAACCTAAAGAAATTTTGTCAAGATTACAAGTGCAGTATGGTGATGAGTGAATGAGTAACCCTACACTTTATTTAGGGAATTATAAATTTAAATCGGGACATCTAAGTGTTTGCGACGCCGAGAGCTGGGTGCGACATTTAACTTTCAGCCGGAAAGATTTTATCAACCTCGTTTTGAGACTCAAAAGTAAGTGTATACATTGATTTTTGAAAGGAAAACGTACAATAAATTAAGAATACTACTTTAAATTACTTCATGGTACGGTATATGAAGCTATACGTCGTAAGACACCAGGAAAAGTGAAGTATGGTGTCATTTTCCAGCATGATAATGCTCATCCCCACACAGACAAACATACTATGGAAACATTAAGAAAACTTGATTGGGACTCTTAGAACATCCTGTCTGTAGTCCTGACCTAGCTCCATGTGACTTCTATCATCTGTTTACGCACCTTAAAGGTGTTCTACGTGGGCATAGATTCGCTATAAATTTGGAGGTGCAGCATTTTGCCCAAAATTGGGGACAACCACAAATCTTTTTTTCTCACAGATTTCACAATCTTGTAAAAATATGTTGTAAGTTTATGGAGAAGGTTTGTGATTATATAGAAAAATAAATAAAAGTAAGTTTATACACCTTATAATTTGATTTTTAGTAACTCTTTCCCAGAACATATTGACTTACCCTCACGTATCATGCTACTTAAGTTATTTCAACTTGCGTTATTAAAACAGATGTATATTTTACGTCCATATTTATTACCTATGTTGATAAAACAATTGGTTATTATAGCGTTACGTTAAACTTTTGGTTATTTAATTTTTCTTTCAGATTTATAGTAATTTAATTAATTATATCTTGAGTTTAATAACATTAAATAAGCTTAAAAGTAAGTTTAAATTACAGTGAGTTTAAAATTATTCATTAGATTCATTGGTTGTATTTTAATGCATACAAAACAATCATGGTCCTTCTGCACAAAACAAGAATTATTAATTAAAAATCCCTTTTGAAGGGATAGGTCAATGATCTGAAATAGTAGTTGTTATTTTATTTTATGATAATACAGAGCGAAATGTAAACAATTAAAACCCATTCGAATCAACGAAATACAAGCAGACAAAAATCAATTCAATATGATTATTCAATAATGAAATTTTTAATGCAATGAACAAATTTCTTATCATATAAGATAAACATAGTTTCAATCATCCAAGGATACTTTTGTTAAATAAATAAAATTATAAACAAAATTTCTAAAGCAAATATTTCACAGTTACACAATATTACCTTCCAATTTTATTAAATTTCCAACTGACCCTTAATATATAGAATAGAATAGAACACCTCTACTTAGGGAATATTTTTATAAGAACTAGGACATTTCTAAATGTATCAATTCCTACCTTACAGAACTATGAACTGACTTAACATCTTTCGGTCTAAGTTTAAGCTGGGATTTTTACTTCTTCCCAGGAATTTTTAATACTACTTTAAAACATAATGTAGTATTAAAAATTCCTGGGAATTTTTAATACTACTTTAAAACATAATAAATCATTATGCCGAAGGCACTGTGTATTAATTTAAATTAAAGAAAATTGAAGGAAAGGAAATTATTTTACTTGCATATTAAGGCGTCCTTGTCTTGGCCAATTTTTGGGAAAGGTCGTTACACCACCTTTAGTAAGGGACTTTCAGACGCACACTGTTCACTTGCTGGAAGTCTTTTCTCCTGCGAAAAAAGACGCTGTAGAGGGTTACCAGCCAAGGTGATTGCACCATCCAGTGAAATCATTTCTCTCTCCCTGTCTTTTAGTAAGGGAGTATCTTTTGGGATGTGAGATAAAGCTGGGTTCTGACAACCTAAACTTTTCCTGGACCGTAACTGTGATGTTCAAGTTCCGTGATATATCTTAGTGATGTTATGTTGATCTAGCACTTTCTCACCACCAGTTCTTGGTCTGAGTGGTCAGAGCGAAGTCCTGGCTAGACTTGTGTTTCGCCAATTCACTTTGAGTGTACGCTTGGGAGTTCTGAATCATTCTGTAGATTTACCAGATGTAAACTTCAGCCGTATCCTTACTAGCATGTGTGTGTGTGTGGTTTATTAAATGGGCCAATTTCAGGGGAACATAAAAAGGCGAGGTGATTCTGAGATGGAATTTAATAAATTTATGTTAAGTAGGAAAGTATCCTTAGTTATGGGGAGAAGAGAGCATAGGAATTTTTAAGCGATATAAAACATTAATATAAATTCTGTAACACGTAACGTTTCCTTTATACAAGTATTGAATTAGTTATTAGAAAAAAAGTCACTTCAAAGATGATGTATTTTCTTCAGCTGAAGTTTCTTTTCGTTTACAGGATTTTCCAAATGTCAATGATAGATAAACTCTCTAGTTTTTTTGAACAGATTTATGAGGCGTTGAATACTGGTTGTTAAAGGAAATCTTCAATCTTTGATATAAGGGCAGCTATTTGAGGCCAGTGATCCATCCAGTTTTTTATTACAATCTTCTTAAATTTTTAATACACTTTAATCTGAAATTTAAAACAAATTCGGCAAAAGCGAGAAAAATAATAACAAAACTAATACATTTCTATGCAGATTAATATTTATAAGTGCGTGTGAAAATTAATAATAAAAAATACATTTCTACATAGATTAATATTTATAATTATGAGTCTGTGTCTGTTGTTTTTTTATTGGGCCGCCAGTGTGTTAATTTATTTTTTATTTAATTTTTATTGAAGATCATTTCTAAATTTCAACCTCACAATAGTATTTAGTTAATAATATATGTATCAATTATAATTGATTTCGAAACTTGGCTTCTTCGTTAAAATGTAGGCCTTCGGGACGTAAAGTTGCTCCACTCTAGAAAATGAGTCGTGATCCAATTGTACGAATATTTGGAAAGGTGAACTAAATTTTTACATTGACTATTAATAAATAGTACCGAATACTTTTAACAATATTCGGTTATTATAATAATGTACTGTGATTAAATTATTTGTAGGAATAAGCTCAATCTATTCTAAAGAATCATTGTTATCTAAAGTTTGAGGAAGACCATGTACGGAAATTATGACTTTCCATATTTTCCTCATTCAAGCTGGACTTACTTTTAACCTATAAACGGTTAACTCGGTGCAGTTCCCTGTATGCTGTGCTAAGTAGCATAGAGTACAAAGGTTAAAGGAATAAATCTAAAAATCACTAGTTCAACTTTAGTCTAACCCTGGGCAATTCTTTTCGCCTTCGATCCTAGTAAGCAAAAAATTCAACCTTTGGTGAAAAAAAAAATGTAATTCTGGAAAATATTTTTTGTATTTAATTCTCCCAAAATCTATGTTCTTTTTTTTATATATATCTCAATTGAATATTTAACGTATTTACTACAAT
>QLNU02015003.1:40635485-40700403 GCA_006491805.2 Dysdera silvatica | reverse complement strand
TAGTAGCTAATATGCATGATTTACTAATCAACATACTTAATATGTCGCTATTGTTTTTAAGGATTTAAAAGAGATTAATATTTAATGCACACATTTGCACAGGGTTACCTTGATCATCGTGCAAACATTATCTTTAAAGTAAATAAAACTGCTTGACTATTTTAATATATGGGACAAAACTGAAACTAAAAAGAAAAAATTGGTTCGCCATATCCGTGATATTCTATATATATTTTGCATTAAATCGAGCTAGCCTAAACAATTTTTTCATTATAACCGAATTCCTTTGTATTTCCAAAATATTGCGATCTCTATGTCCAAAAGGAAATGTGAAATGTAAAGCGACAATTTAAATATAGAACTGCAAAGAGAATCTCCTAAAAATTAAATATATGTAACACTTATTTGCATAGAATAAATTTCAATATTAATGAAAGAACTGCTGATACATTAATGTTATAATCTAACTAGATGATCATTGATAAAGCCAGCATTACTGATATATTGATGTTATTATCCATCAAATTTATCATTGACATAGCCAGAACCGCTGATATATTAATGTTATTATCCATCACTGTGATCATTGATTGATAAAGCCAGAACGTTTGATATGTTAATATCATTATCTAACAATCAGATCATTGATATAACCAGAACTACTGATATATTAATGTCATTATCCACCAATCTGATCACTGATAAAACCCCAATCACATCAGGCTACTCCAGTAACTTCCAGTTGACGAGTGAAATATCTCACAAAGTCGTTCATGATTTATTAAAATTTACTATCAACTATCTAGGAAGAAAATACCAAGTAACTCCTCGCCATCTCTCCGCCATGTTATTCTTCTTGGGGACTTCGTCAATCAATCCATCCATCCAGTGAATACTAAGAAACAAGGTGCTCGTAACTTATTTGAATCGGCTACTTTAGTATTTTTACTGTTTCACTCGAAACAATTTCACTGTCAACCATAGATGTCGTTTACAGGATTAGTAACAAATAATAAGCGACATTTTTCCTGTTTGCAAGGAAGACGCATATTTCAGTAGCTAACTCAGTCTCACAGAGCTAACTTATATACGGGGTCATTATAATTAAAGTTCCACTTTGAAATGGCCATAAAATGAAAACTACTGGACCAAATGTTATCAAACTTGGTAATAGCTTACAGGAGGTCATGGGATTTTATTTTCCGCAAAAAAAAAATAAATAAATAAAAATAGAAATAAAAGTTCAAAAATCACCACCAGCGGAAATGGCGCTGTATGCAATAGTGTTAAACGAAATAAGACACGAAGGTATCATTTTAAAACGTTTTTAATCGTTTCTAAAACGAAACTCTTTGTGGGGTTATGAAAATTGTTTATGGTGATAACATAAACAATTTGGCGGAATTGAAAGATGCGATACACCGACATGTCCGCAACATTCCTCCTGATATGCTAAGAGCTGCTGTTGAGAACGCAGTAATGCGATTTAACTTGCTTTCAGAAAATGGTGGACGCCACATTCAACATGCTTTGTAACACGTTTTAGAAACGATTAAAAACGTTTTAAAACGATGTCTTCATGTCTTATTTCGTTTAACAATATTGCATACAGTGCCATTCCTGCTGGTGGTGATTTTTTAACTTTTATTTTTACTTTATTTATTTTTTAATTTATTTTTTTTACAGAAAATAAAATCCCATGACCTCCTGTAAGCTATTACCAAGTTTGATAACATTTGGTCCAGTAGTTTTCATTTTATGGCCATTTCAAAGTGGAACTTTAATTATAAAGACCCTGTATAATAGTGGATACTAAATTCTCAGATAGCAATCTAATGAGGTGATATAGAATTGGAGAACAATACTCTACAAAAGTGATAAGTTCCTTTATGGGCGTCCGCGATGTTGGATAAGGTAGAGGGTAGGCTAGGCCCTTTATTCGTAATGCGTTCGCCTTGACTGCCATTATTCCGGGTTCAATTCCCAACAGTGCCCAAAAAAGGAACGCTTGCCAACTAACTGCTCACTTTAGTCGGAGGGTTTGTGCTCTAGGCTAAACAATTCGAATTCCGCGAAAAGTTGTAGGTCGCGGCGCAGCATGGCACTTAATATCCTTGTGCTTTAAAACTCACAAACTAAAGAAGTTAAGTTACCAAGTCTTCATTAAACTAGGTATTATGGATCAGCAGTTGCATTGGGAGCCAACTAAGAAGATTATTCGTTGTAGTTTGTCAGTTATTTTCATGTTGATCGACTCTCGATTTTTTAATATCCCAAATTGTTCACAGGTTGTTCAACTGGCCTGAACACACTGAGGCACGTGGCGTTTATAGAGTATGAAAAATATTCTTGTGAATATTATCCACAGGGTTAAATCCTCAGTTAACTTATTTTAATTTCTTTCACGTAAAAATTCGGTGTTTCAGATATTGCTGCTCAGAAAACTGGAGTAACCCTGCACCGAGACAAACGTGGTGGGAAATTACCCAGTATTCCATTTTTAGCGAAATTCGTATAAACTGTATAAGATGAACGTATTACGAATAAATCATGAGATAAATTAATGCAGAATTTGAATTGAATTATCTTAAAATCACTTAAGGTTCTCAGATACCAGATGAAAGAGCTCGGCATACACACACATTTCAAAATTTGAATCAAGAGACATTAAATGCTTGCCTTGAGACTAAGAAGTGGAAGGATATAACGCAGAGAAAGCTTAGGGAATTGTATAAGATACCAAGCAAAATGATCACAAATAAAATGGGAAATATAAGCATTCTGAAAAGTCCAAGCTCACCTCCCATATTCTCCGATTTCGAGGAAAATGAGATTGTATGATATATCGGCAAAGCAAAAGAGCTAAATATCCATTCTTAATGATAGATAGAGACGTGAGAAATGTCGTGAAAATTTATTTAGGCCAAACTGATCGTAAACGTTGGAAAGTTTATGCCGTGACTGGGTGTAGAATTTTACGAATCAATGTAAGTAAAGTTCGGTCAGAATTGCAACTAATGTTAACTTTCTGCTTTCTGGACTTCCGAGAGTAATGTCGCCTCAAAAAAATTTTTTTTTTGGTTTATTTGTTACCTATACGTATTTGTGAAAACGTGCAATGATTTTTTTAAATATGCATTTTTTTAAGAAACATTATTGGACTTTAAAGCGTACAATTTTATGATATTCGTATCTATCTAGTTTAATACTAATTTGTACAAAATTCCCATTAGTTTTTTAAAAAACAAATACGGCAGAACAACTGTTTCACTCCGTTAGGCAAAAAAAAATTAAAATATAATAATACGTACAAAATTGTATTATTGCCCAAACGTTGGAAAAATGGGGTGCGTAAATAAATAAATAAAACGGTTAGAATAGACTCCCGCGGTAATCACGGCATAAGTAAATTTGGCTACATATACGTTGCCCGCGTAAATCGCGGCATGAGCAAATTTTGCTACATTTAGAAATTGCAGGATGTGAGGTCAATGTTAAAGAAACAGGCAGGTTTTATAATCCAAAATCTTCGGAATAACACGCCAATCGTAATATAGTTTCGGAAGGCGTTACCTCAACAAATATTTTTATCTTTGGCGAAACCAATTTGGCAGACAACTTCGGAAAAAGCAGTATTGTTAAGACGTGTCGTAAAATATGTCGAACGAGTTCCAAACACTTCCACAAAGTATAGCGTCTATCGTATTTTGAGACAAATATATCGAAAGAGTGTTACATCTTTACATAATTTATCATCTCTATTAAGGTATCTTTTAATATCTTGATCTTTGTATATGGAAATTGTGTTTTGGAAAATGATCTTTGTATATGGAAATTAAGTTTTGGAAAATGATCTTTTTATATAGAAATGGGCATTTGTATACTGAAATGATGTTATATATTATTTATTGCGTAGTTTCTTGTCTTGTGTTGGCTTTAGGAAGGTCTTGGAGACTTGTTATGTCTTTTAACCTTTCCCCCTCTATCTCCCTAATAGCACAGTCTGTAATTATTTATTGATGCTTATAATTACTGTTCTATTTACTACGCTGAAAATATGAATTTAATAACGTTTTCTTCTTTAAAATTTTATGATTTTAAGACATAATTTTTTGTGCTTTGTAAATGGCTGAATAGCGCTAAAAAAAGGTTTATATGTTGACCTTATTTTGGACATATTTACCCTAGAGTTTCTATAACAAACCCGTTAAGAATTTTAAATTATTACCTAGCAACTATTACTCAAATTTATTCTTTGGTGTATTTTGCTTGATTTCTTCGAAATACTGCAATGTGTACTTACCGTTGGGTAAGATTGTTCAGAATTAAAATAAAATTATCTCTCACATTAATGATATATCAGTGCCAAATTTATAGATAAAATATAAAATCCTTGAGACGTCATAATTCACTAAAGACAGCCTTTTACGAGTGAACGGTGAATGACAAAATCGAATTTTCAAGAAAAATTTGAAAAATGAAGCAAGGGTCGCCCCCATTCTAAAGAGTAGCCAATGTGGCTGGCTTTTAAAACTGAATGCAATTTAATCTTTTCGCCAATCAAAATCAATTTAAAACTTAAATAAATTTGCATATATGTTCATGTTTTTGGGATCAAGGCATATTTGTTGAGTTACCTTCAACTCGTTGCACTGTTAACTTACTACCAAGCCCAAGCAGTGGCGCACGCAAAATATGCCCAAGGAGGCCCAGTGGTGCAAGGAATTTTTCGTGCAAAAACTGGACAGGGGCCATATCAATTACGGTTTGTTTTGTGTCCGTTTATTATTATTATGTTACTAGTAATTCTACAGTGTAAAATTTTTAAAAGATTGGAAATAGTGGTAGATTTTACACAGTTTTACAATGGCCAGTCCTTTTTTCCCACAATAAATTACCGTTTTAATAATAGGTTGAAAATAACTTATTGTGTAAAACTTGCTTTTGATTACTATCTGTCCACTATTTGATCTATAGAAGCTTTTTTTCCCCTTTTGTGACGTTTTAAAAACTCATCCGCGTTGTGAAGTGAATCCTTGTGATAGAGAAGAGTTTTACATTAGCAGAACTTCTCCAAGGCCTTCTTCAAATTATTATTGATTTTTTTTAAAACAATTTGATCTGAGATTTGTGTCGATCTTAAACCGCGCGCATGCGGCAAAAAGGGAGCACACAAAATATGCTATAGGCGCTGTCTTCTGCATTTAGGTAAGCTAGATATAGCTATTCCAAACTCAAGGATATTATTCCTGATTGCAATTATTTTGGAATTTACTCCATTCCATGCCAGTGTAATCGTGTTTATATTGGTCAAACACGTCGGGCCCTTCGATTTCGGCTTAAAGAGCATGAAGCCTACGTGCGTAAACAACAACTGGAAAAATCTGCTTTGGCCAAACACGCCTGGGAAGCTGGCCACAAATTTTCTTTCGACAAGGCCCATCTAATAGAGAAAGTTTCTTCACCAGCCGACCTCAATTTCTTTGAAGCCTTCCATATTCTTTCGCATTCCTCTTCTACTGTTAACGATCAGCTTCCGTTCAATTCCATGTCCTCTATTTGGAGAAACTTCATTCGTCCCATAGCAAAAGACGCGGCTACGGACCCACAACTGGTTTACCCGAACTAATTTATGACTAGCAATTTGGCATCGATAGTTTTTCTAGCACGTGTGCCATGTTAGTGTAACTAGGGTTCTGAAGAAGGAAGCCTAAACGCGCTTCCGAAATAGCTATAAACCATCGTATTTATTTTAACTGTGTTAATGTGTTTTATTTTACATTATGTTTGCGCGCAGTGTGTCGTAGGTATTAGTTATAAGCTGGATAGTCGTATGCTTACTCAGTTCAGGTACCAGAACTTCAGACTGTGGTGAGATTTTCCTTGACTTTATACAGCACTAGTGACGGTCGTGGGAAAATTACAATTTGCATATGGTTCCCAAAGACTTTTTAGCACTGTTATCCTATCTTCATCAGTGAGGTTAGATTTCTTGACATAATTAGAAATATCTGCAGTCAGAATTTTCACTTCAACTGTGTTTGATATTGTGTTTTGATCTAGATCTACTACTTGGAAAGCATTTGAATGCAGTCCCTAGACCTCTGCTATTGCTTGCCTCAACAGCAGTCTCGTCAATGTCACCAGAGTTCAGGAAAATGTCGTTAAAGTCGTAACTACTTTCAGTTTTACTACTTTTAAAAGAATAATTTCAGTGTCTGTTAGCGTAATAGTTTTTCGCTTTCTTAGCCCAAGAGGGGGGGGGGGGCTGGCCCCTTGGCCTCCTGCGTGGATGCATCAGTGAGCCCAAGCTTGAAGTGGGTGATGTAAAATATATCCCATTCTTCAATCTTTTTTATTAATTTTTTAGCCATATTGATCATTCATTCATTTACTCCATAAAAATTATTTTCCGCGCAACTTGCTTCTTCGCATACATACTCGTATCATTCCGCTTAAAGAACCTTTAACCCCTTCTCTCCTTTACTCAGAGCCTATTTTTAGGATCCGTAAAATACTATTAACCCGAAACAACCATTTAAGACAGTGTTGACGAATTTACGCCAGTTTCTTTTATTGCCGAATGGATTTAGTACTTCGCATATTTTCTTACTGTACATTGTATTTGCTGTGGTGAAAAGAAACGTCACCAATATTGTAAGTTAGAGATTTTCTTAACCTCCTATAATAAATGTTCGCTTTAAAATTGCAACAAGTTTGCGAGCTTGAAAATAGCGTTAAAAAAAGTTTCTCAACAAATTTAACTTGGAAATTCCAAGAACGTTCTTTGTCGGTTCAATTCATATAGCTATGCTCCTTTTTTTTCTGCGGGACTACTCTGATGAAGGGTTTTCCAGAAATTTCAAGTATAAAAAGAGACAGAAACATAACATCGTCATTACTCCTGATGAAGGACTGCTGCTGATGCGTCCGAAAGCTTGAGTGATCTTTTTCATTGCTATTTTACCAGTGTTTAACCTTTTGTTGGTAAATATACATTCTTTCAGAAGAAAGTATTTTCAGTTTGTTTCCTTTCTGAAGTCGAATTAAATTTATGACCGTCATCTGCATTTTATTTTCTTCTAACACGATGTTAAATGCGAATATTTAACTCTATTCTACATTATAAAGATAAAATATATGAAATATTAAAAAAAAATTAGAAAATTGTGAAGTACCTAAAGAATTAGTAACTTCAAAATTATTTAAGCCTTGAATATTGCATAATTGGTTTAATGTAAAATGAACTCCATACATGTCTGTTTCGTATTTTACTCTAACAAAAGCATAGTTTAATGTATGTTCTTATTTTATAAATGCACATATCTTTTCACCAAAACGAATCACATTAAATCTTGGAAATATTTTTCAGCATAATAAAACGCTTATTTACTAACCGAAATTTAATCCTTGGCGCGGAATGACCCTTTTTGTTCTTGTGCCATAAAAACACAACCAACCCACCTAAATATAATCCTTCAATCCTAATATAAATGTTGAAAATTTGAAATAGGATTCGTAAATTTTTGAAGTATAAGAATTCGGACTTATACACGGCAAACGAAATACAAACACAACATCTGAAAAGTAAAGCAGCTGCTTAGTAAAAAAAAGATTTTCGGTTAATGGTAAAATTAAATAAGACCATCAGACATGGAATATCCATTTCCAAAAAAGACATTAAAGCAGTTACATTCCAGACCATTACTTGTAGTTTGGTGGGAGAGGCAATACTTTTTTTGAGGAAAATAAATTGTTTCTCGCCCTTCCCTTCCATTAAGACTTTGATCACTTTCTATTCTTACAAGTCTTACACTACGCAGATTAAATTAAGAAACAATTTTTATCAACATTCTTTAGGCGTAGTAATATGAACGCCGATGTTATGGCACAGTTAAATGGTGAAACGTTCGTAAAGAAAAGAAATGTTTTTTGCGTCTGGTGGGGCACGAGTCCACGGCCTTCGACTATCAAGGCAAGTGCTCTTAACAACTGAGCTACAGCCGACAAATACACAATCCCTTATGGACGCATTTAAAGCGTATTTTCCGAAACCGGTTATTTTGCGAAATGGAGCAGTACAAATGTATGCATGTACTACCCCATTTCATGTTCAAATCAAAATATTCTCGAAAATAAGGAACCAAGACATGCATACACCTAGCTCACAGTTCCTTCTAAATCTACTGGACCTATATAACCTTGGATTTTCTCGTATTGGAGCAATGGGTCCAAGATTATGGAATTCTCTTCCTCTTGAACTCAGATCCTGTAACACAATAATGCAGTTTAAGAAATATTTTCGTGCCCTATTAATTAACTCATAATTCATATTTTTTATTCCTTCCCACCTTACTTGGATAGTTTAACCTCTAATTTATTTGTGTTCCGTTTAATCCGATTAATTGCACTTCACACAATCATTCAACGCCCACCCGGCCTTGACCTTGGGCGGCCTGGGCTTTGTCAGACCCCACAGCCTTTTTCCCACTGCTACCCTGGCAGGTCGTCTGGCATTATATCTTTTTCCAATACCTAATTGTTCTGCTATAATGTAATTATAACATATTTATATAGTTATTACCTATTTTCTGATTTTCGTGCCTTTTCCGAAAATTATTTTTACTGTAATTAGTACCAGGTTTAATTATTGTATCTTCTCACTTCTTATAGAAGCGGAGAATCATTCAATTTATAATGTGTCTGAATAAATTGTTTATTTATTATTATTATTTCTGACGTTATTTCAATTCAAAATGGGTCGAAAGAACGCCAAGGATTCAAGCAGGATTAAACCTTTATATACAGTATTTCTAACTTAAGCGTTATAATCAACTGATTGCTTACTAACGCACTTCATACACGAGCAGGTGAACGGATTAGAGGAACGCGAGAACGCGCGCGGGGTGCTTTGCACCCCATCTGATTATATAGCATTATTTCATTAAAAACGTCCAATTTTACAGGGAACAATAAGTGGAATTTTCTCTTTGTCACCTTTATCCCAAAAGATTATGACTTTGAAGGCAACAGGAAAGAGTTTGGCCAGTTTCAGAAGCAAGGGTGGACTGTTCTTTTAACATATTGTAAGTTGTGGGATGTGAAACATCCCGCGCGCCTGCTCTCACGTTCAGTACTTCTAGCAGCGTTAAGACAAACCCGCAATGTTTCGTTATCAGTAATTACGCTATTTTCAACAATTAAAACACGTACCTGCTTTGTCAATTTTCGAAGTTCTGACTGGCTTTGATCGTGGATAATGATGAGTGTACTGCATAACATAAATTTATACGAAAATAAAAATTGTTTTCCATCTTATTGGAAAGCTTGTTTTATTTTCAAAAAGAAAATTGCGTTTCATTATTATTTATATTTCGACTTAGATACATGGATGAGCACCACAATCTTACAACGCATTGTGTCTCCGCAACTGTTAATCCAGTCCTAAAAAATTTAATGCTTAATAAACTATCAATGTTAACGTAATAAAAGCAAAATAAATTGATCTCCTGTCTAGTTTAAGTATAACAGTTGTCTCTGTTATGATAATAAAATTTAATTTTAATAATTCATGTTTTCTTCTCCATTTTCTCACCGGTGTTGGGTATTACATTTAATCCCAGACCCCTCTTCTGTTATCACCTTCGTCTCTTGGACGAACTATCATTGTGCTTACAATTTGTCGTCATTTATATTCAAAATTATTAATTATTTATATTATATAATATATTATTATTTCATAATATAAGCTTTTCTCCCAATAAGGACACCACCGAGAAAGTTGGGAGTTTGGCCTTTCGAGGGATATCGCTTCGTCCTTCACTAAACTCCTTCCACAATTTTTGGCCTTCCAGAAATTTCAAACCTACCTCACTGTCATTGAGGATTAGAGATGTGCTCCACACTGGATTTTGTTCACCAAACCCAACCTGGGTTCTTCTAACACATCTCGTCAAGAGCTCTGATTCACAAATAGAGATTTTACCTCCTCTTTATTTCTTCTCTATCTCTATCTCTCTTTATCCCTCTCTCTTTTTCTCACCTAGAAATACTACCGCTTGCTCTGCCAACATTTCCAGATCATTTATTATTACTTACATACAAAACAAAAACATAATTGAAGCTTTGAGTTAAAAATTAAGACGTTAAATGTAAAAGTCAATCAGTCAAAAATTCACATTTCTTGATTTGTTTGAGCAAACTCATCAATTATTTTCCAATAATCCAAATATTCACAATAAATTTTACTAAGACTTAACTTGAGTGTGCCTGGATCTCTGTTGTGGTCTTCGAATGTCGCGCCAATATAATAAGGGGTCTGCGGAGGTACTGTTTGCATACCCCACCAAAAACAAACGTGACATTTCTTCAAAAGTTTCCTATTTGAATTGTAAGGGTGTTGAGTACCGTTTAAATAGTCAAAAAGTCGATTTTTCAATTATACTTTTTTTTAAATAGCCTAAACGATTTCAGAGAATTTAAAAAAAACGCATCAAAATATTATAATTAGTCACTTTACAACAAGCAAAAACGTAACACCATACATTACTTCTGAGCATGTTTTGTTTACTTTTTCGTTGTTTTTCTCAAAATGTGTTTTTTTTTGTTTAATTGCATTAAACAGCTGTGTTTAATTGCGTGTGTTTAATTGCATTAAACAGCTAATAAATTGCTTGCGGCTCAAAAAAAATTCTATATAATTATATAATGATGTCATTTATATATGAATGCTTGAAATTTGTGTAAATTTTCTTCGATTTTTGAGCCCGAAAGTACTTACTCCCCTAAATTCAAATAGGTAGTCACTATCTCGGACTATTATGAGCCGAAACATACATAGGTAACAGTTTCAACTAGCAGTGGGTTGAACCGTTCAAAGACCGAATCACTGAACCAGTCTTTTAATCTAGGATAGATGAGCAATGTCGTCAGTTCGCAAAACCACTCGTTTGTTGTAAATGATTGGAGCACCTGTAGTTTCAACCACATTTATTCATTCATTAAAATGTGATAAAACCAAAGTCAATCTTATTTATATTTTGCACGCACACGATTTATAATAATAATAATTATTATTATATTAATTTTAATCTTCTACTATACTTGTACACTGATAAATAAATGAAATGAATATATAAAATGCGATAATCGTAAATACGCAAAGTATTCATATATACTTATGATAGATATGATTACACATTTAAGTAAACTGATGAATATAATGTGAATTAAGAAACAAATTTTATCGACGTTTTTTAGGTGTAGTAATGGTAACGCCGATGTTATGGCATGGTGAGATGGCGAAATGTTTGTAAAGAAAGTCTTGTGGAGCACGATTCCACGACCTTCTACAATCCGGGCAGGTGCTCTTACTAACCAAGTTACAGACGACAAACGCTCAATCCCTTACGAACGTATTTGAAGCGCATTTTCCGAAATCGGTTATTTTGCGAAATGGAGCAGTACAAATGAATACATGTACTGCCTTCTTGTACATGTACTTCTGAAACTGGCCAAACTCTTCACTGTTGCCTTCAAATTCACAATTTTTGGGGTAGGGTGACAAAATTCCACTTATTGTTCCCTGTAAAATTAGACGTTTTTAATGAAATAATGCTATATAATTAGATGGGGTGCAAAGCACCCCGCGCGCGTTCTCGCGTTCCTCTAATCCGCGCACCTGCTCGCGGATGAAGTGCCTTAGTAAGCAATCAGTTGATTATAACGCTTAAGTTAGAAATACTGTATATAAAAGCTTAATCCTATTTGAATCCATGACGTTCTTTCAACCCATTTTGAATTGAAATAACGTCAGAAATAATAATAATAAATAAACAATTTATTCAGACACATTATAAATTGAATGATTCTCCGCTTCTGTAAGAAGATACAATAATTGAACCTGGTACTAATTATAGTAAAAATAATTTGAGGAGAAAGTACGAAAATCATGAAATATGTAATAACTATATAAATATGTTGTAATTACATTATAGCAGTACAATTAGGTATTGGAAAAAGATATTATAAGGTCAGACGACCTGCCAGGGCAGCAGTGGGAAAAAAGCTGTGGGGTCTGACAAAGCCCACGCTGCCCAAGGTCAAGGCCGGGTGGGCGTTGAATGATTGTGTGAAGTGCAATTAATCGCATTAAACGAAATACAAATAAGTTAGAGGTTAAGATATCAGAGTAAGATGGGAAGGAATAAAAAATTCGAATTATGAGTTAGTTAATAGGGCACTAATTTGTTTCTTAAATTGCATTGTTGTATTACAGGATCTGAGCTTAAGAGAAAGAGAATTCCATAACCCTGGTCCTATTGCTCCAATACCAAAAATCCAAGATTATATGGTCCAGTAAATTTAGAAGGAACTGTGAGTAAGTTTTATGCATGTCCCGTTTACTTATTTTCGAGAATATTTTGATTTGACCGGCTTAACTAGTGCTTAAAAGAAAGAAACAATCTTCGCAATTGATGTGTCGGAATCAGGGATCTCCGGATTGTGTCGACAGGTCAGTTTCGTCGTTTACATTCAGAATTAAATTGTCACTTGTTAATCTTTTTATTCTCTTATTTTACAGTTCTTCAAGTGCTTCTTCGATAATGAGAATTCCACTTTCTTCTTATGGCGAATGGTTTCACCTGCGACGATAAGAATAGTGCTTTTTGAAAGAAAATGCAACGTTCCCCTAAGTCCGACATCGAAGTCAAAACACATTACAATGCCAAAAGCTCACATTCATCATTTTCATGCCATCCAGACTGGTCGCAAGTCTTTTCTCATATTTTAGTGTTCATCAGTTAATGCGCATTTAGGTTTCTTGTGGCGAATGGCTTCGTTTGATGATGCAAAATTAATTTTTTTTAAAGTAAGTTGCCATACTCGCCATCCCAGTATCCACTTCGGGACAATATGTAGTGTCGGAAGGCCACATTAGTCGCTAACTTCCAGTTATTAAACGTCTCATTTCCTTGGCATGATATTCCACAGCTGATTCCTAATTAAAACATGTTCTGCTTTATTTTTTGTGGCAAATGGTTTAATTTGAAACCTAAAGAATAGTGTTTATTAAAAAAAACGGCGTTAAACTCGAAATATTCATCGTCAATGGCAATCGATCAATGCTAGTTATTAAATTTCTTATTCTTTTATTTTAGTGTAATTTACTGATATTATACGTACTTTCTACTCTCTTTTTTTATGGCGAATAGGTTTATTTGCCACGGCATGACTTTTATTTAAAAAAACAAGCTCGCAAATCTGGTAACGGACTCAGGACCCAAACGTATGATCTCAATATATTTTCGAAACCGCTTTCGTCGTTAATGACGATCAAACTGCCATCTCTTCAATGTCTCTTATACACTTATCTTAGATTTATGGAAGATTCAATCCAGCCCTGTTAAAGTAGGGCCAAAATTACGTTCTTTATAGACCCTAAACACTCCTACATGTAGGCCTATATGTAAATTTAAAATATAGACATTAATAAACCGCAAGATATAATTTCTATTTTCTTAGGACAAAATCCCAAAGTAAGTGTGATAAAAACGATATTTATTGTATACGTCTATTTTTTGTATCAGAAAAGTTTTCTGCTTTTTCCAATCTCCAAGGCTTTGATCAGATTCTCTTAACTAACCTTATCAACGAATCTACTTCTATGCTTACTTAGCAGAAATAAGGCAACCAACCTATAGTCCGTTCGCGCAGACCTGACGCCCGATACCGTTACCAGACGGGTTGTTCCATTGCAGTTTAGGGAAGGGCGTCTTGCCGTAACTGGTTTTTCCCGTACGAAAAACCAGCTCGGGCAAGATGCCCTTCCCTAAACTGAAATGGAACAACCCGTCTCGTAATAATATCGGGCGACAACTGAGCGCGAATGCACTATACCTTGTATTTGTTTCTGTTTCCATATATGGGGACCCTTTTGCGCCATATGGTCTATGGCAAATTCGTCAAAGGAGAATCTCTGTGGTGTTGCTTTTCTTAAATATTAGACCCGTGCTTATTTTGCTTATGGATTGATCAAGACCATAGATAGAATTTAATTTATTTTTATTTATTTCTGAGGATCAAAAATTTTTACAGCATGTATCGATACAATCACAGCATGCAAGGCCGTAGCCAAGTCCCATTAAAAATTTAGTTTCGGGGGGACCGGTCCCTAAGATCCCCCTCCCTTCTGGATACGGTCATGGGATTGATGCAGCCTTGGTTCTGCAATATTTTGAAGGAGGTATTTATTTTAATAAAATCGTTAGTTTAAGGGTTTTTGTTTCATTTCACGAATATGAAAATTTAAAACTATTTCTTTCGCATGGTAACTGTTTAAGACTATGCAGATACAAAATTAAGCATTGCCTTTCAAATTCAGAATTAAATAATACATTAAGTATGACGGCGATGTATTATTTTCGCACCCACCCCACCTGGGCGGCCAACAACTTACGAATAGCCCTTAGTACATTTATAATGTTTTGGCCGGCAAGCCAATGAGTACAGCCATGCGTAGCCTTCTTACCGTATACACAAAATAGGGGCGTCCGTTTAAAGAATATAGCCTCCTTGAGTAAATGAACGGTGGTCCGAGTAAGGATTTTTATTTGTTTGTTTGTTTTGTGGTTTTACGGCTCAAAGACTACAATGGTCATGCTGCGCCGGTAAGGATTTTTAGTGAAAGAGAAAAAAAATGTATAGTCGAAAGCAAACGTTTTTAGATAAAAAGTAAGTATATAACTTTTTTATGCCACATGCCATCTGAGATAATGCTACGCTCAGACCTAAAATTTTCCGAGCCATCTAAATCTTCGGTACCCAGATAGAGAGCGAACCCCTAGGCTACAATTTTCTGCCTACGTTGTTAAATTTCGTAGTCCGATTTCCTGGAAAATTGTAGGTCCTGATGGTTTGCGTCCCTTGTAACCGGCACACGTTTTACGGCACCATTGAAATCGAAACCGGGTAAACGGTACTGAAAAAGAACACTTTAATTCTGTGTCAAACCAGGCTTAACATAAATTAAAAATTTTGCTTTTGTAGCTTATGAGAATTTATTGCGCAAATCTAACTTCTCATCTGCTGTTTCCTATCGGTCAAATCTACAATTCTCGTAATTTCGAGCAGCTGCTTCAAATTGTGTGAATATCTCTTCGTCTCATTTCGTATATCCTATATTTAATAAATTAAGTCAATAAAATTAGTCTGACGCATGCGGTTTTAGAGTCAAATTATTATTAGCAGGTTTCAATAGATATTGAACCCGCTATTGCTTTTGGTTTTTCTGTCTGCCTGTCTATACGCAATAAAAAGGACAAGGCAAAGGTCTTCCGTAAATGCAATAATGATGGCTATTGTTAACGTTACAAATCTACCGAGTTACTTGAGAATTGGATAGTTGCAGATTAGAGAGTTTCAAATTAAAGAGTTACATATTAGAGAGTTGCGGATTAGAGAGTTTCAAATTAAAGAGTTACATATTAGATAGATGAAAATTAGAGAGTTGCGAATTAATGTTAATTGAAACCCGCTAAATTTAAATATCGACCTTAGGCAATTTTCTTTCACTGCTTGTGTTTAGCTTGTAATACGTTAACTATAGCCTTATTTATGTCCTGTCTCTTTCAGCATAAAAAAAAAAGTTTGGAAGCGAGTAGAAATTACGAAAAACAAATGACTGAATTCAGACTTCTTAGAGATTGAAACCTAGAATTAGATATACGTAGAATAACAGACATAGCCCCTACTCCTCTTCATGAATTAAATTTCAACGTAAATTTTAAGAAATAAAATACGATGTCTGCACACAAAAAAAGCGATAGCTTTTTAATCTCCCGACGCAAAGAAAAGTATTTTATTGGACGGTTGCGATAGCAATTAAGATATGGAGATGAAGGTTATGACGGTTATTTTGCGAAAGCCCGGAACAATATCCAATCTTCGTAAAACCGGAAAAAGCCAGTAATAAAGAAATAGTGGCTGCGATATTGGCTGGAAATGATGATACAATTTAAACAACTTTTAATCTTTTATTTGATAACAGACTTTTGCCGGGACTGATGTCACGACAATAAATTAAACCAAGTTAAATATTTGAAGAAGCCGCAGGATAAGGCAATAAACAATTTTTCCAGGAAGAAAAAGACCAGCGTTTGCCCTTTTTTTTTGCTACATGGGAAAGAAACTGGCATTATCTACATTTCGTGTTTTCATTAACTTGTGTTTGCTGAGTTTTGCAAAGGAAGGAAGGATGTATGCATGGACTTTAATGGGAAGGGTGGCCGCCGAAAAACAGCACTGTAATCCCAGACAGGTTTTAAAGTCAAGAGATCTTGACTGCCAATGGGCGAAGGGGAGATTGTCGATCCGTGCTGGCGTACACGGACGCACTGCTCGCACTGGTGTCGTCGTTTAACGTTGACCGGGAACCATCCACGATCAATCCACCTCGAGGAGTGGTTGAAATAGATAGCACGGAAGAACACCCCTAGCCAGCCTATGCTCCTACGAGAGCCCACCGGACACTGTTGGACGTGGGTGAAGCGCCGCGAAGCGGTAGGGAACGGGCACGAACTGACCCTGCAACTAGAAAACGCACGAATTACCATCCATCCCACCCAGACCGTCCGGCTGATATCCCATCCACGGGCTATGAACGCTGCTCCAAGGCTATCGGCGCCACACGCGGACGGAGGTTGTGGCCTAGCAGCCCGGAGCAGAACAAAGGACGCCCGCACGACCCCGGAGACGTAGACCGGTCCGCGAGGAAAAGCGGATCCCGATCCCAGAATAACAGAGTACAAATATTAATCCGCCGCAATCCGGCGGGCCAACTTTTAAAGTTAAGGATCGCGTCCCTGAGGAGGAAAAATCTGGTGCTATTTACCAAATACCGTGTGGAGACTGTGACAAGGTGTATGTTGGACAGACGGGAAGATCGATACGTCTACGAGGGAAGGAGCATATGCGTGCGGTAGCTAGGGGAGACGATTCAAACCAGTTGGCTGAACATGTCTTCAGGGAGGGTCACGAACCAGATTGGCATTCGATGAAAATATTACATCAGAATGTGACGAATCTGGGGAGTAGACTTTTTCTGGAATCATGGGAAACCTACGGTTTGAGGAGTCGTGCAATAAACATCGCAAAACCTCTACCAGAACCTTACAGGATTTTTGCAAAACCTCGAGTTGGGGGTGTTCATCTGACGCTGTCCGGTTTCCCCAGCTGGAACTGCTCCGCACCAGATGACGTCAGATGGGGATTCCCAACATGCGGGTATATAAGCTTAGGACTTTCACGAACTCTTCATTCTGCCTTCACTTGACAAAGGGAGCAGTTGGCTCCCGAAACGTCGTGTTTTTAAACCTTACGCTAGTGTCAAAATAACTGTTTGTTATACTTTGCAATGTGTTGATTCCAAAAAAGTTTTACGACATTTTATTGTAAATTCGTTTCTAAAGCCATGTCGCAAACTGAAAAATAAAACTAAATATTAATGAAATACTTTTTAAGATTCAGATTTCACGTTTCTTCGCCGCTAGTAATTCCTTCACGAAAGTTCAAGCGTCTACAATTTAAATTTCATTTCATTTATGCAAAGTGAGGAATTAACCCCGAAAAACATCCTAAACGCGAAATGAATATGTATTTTTCGTAATTTTTGCTTAAATATAGTTCAAAATTTCTAAACCATTTTGTTTTTAAACCGCTCAAAAACGATGCATATATGCAGAACCTTTCTTAGATTGTTGGCCTCCTAGCTACAAAATAATTATTTATTACTATTTATTACTAGTTTAAGGTTCTTTAATTAAAATATTTTATACGTGCAGTGTTCACTTTCATATCCACACACTCTGTGTTCGCGCTCAGTTGACGCGTGATACCGTTAGCAGACGGGTTAGTCCATTGCAGTTTAGGGAAGGCCGTCTTGGAGGAACTGGTTTTTCCCTCGCGGAAAACCAGTTTCGGCAAGACGCCCTTCCCTAAACTGCAATGGACTAACCCGTCTGCTAACGGTATCAGGCGTCAGGTCTGCGCGAACGCACAATACACATATAGTTCGTTCACGGAAAGTTGACCGATTGTACCGTTAGAGTTCACAGAAGCTGATATTACAAACGGTCTAATTCATTACATCAGAAGAGAGGACGTCATTTCGGAACTGTTCAGAAACCTCCGCTAAAAACCAGTTATGAAATGACGTTTTCTTCTCTGCTGTAATGACGCCTTCTACTGTCATGAACTAGCCCTTTCCTGAAGTCAGCTCCCGTAAATTCTAACGCTACCAACGGTTAACTTCCCGCGAAGGAACTGTAGTTTTAAACTTATATAGTTTAAAAATTTATAGTTTTTAAAGGTTTATAGTATAGCTTTTAAAGGTTTATAATATAGCTTTTAAAGATTTATAGTATAGTTTGTATAGGTTTATATTATTTAAAGGTTTTAAGATAAATATATATTAACTTTTATTTTCGTGATATGAAACAAGGATCTGCGATATTTTCTTCGTTCTAAATCGAATAGAATAACATAGTGAGCGACATAGGCCTATGCAGAAAGTTCATAAGGGTTTATAGGATCAATGTAAGGGGTTTACCAGAACCACAACTCCATGTATTCACATGTTATACATAAAAAATTTCATTGCGATGGGTGGTTACAACCAAGGGCGGACACAGGGGGTGGTCACAGGAGTCATGACACCAAAAACATTCTAACTTTCATGATAAATGAAGGGTGTTATTCCAAGACCATGGCAAATTCTGTCCTTGACCCCCCAAAATGAAAGCCTGTGTCCGCTCCCGATTACAACACCCCATAAACACCCAGTACGCACACCAGTGGTGAGCGGTTTGAGGCCTGCCAAAGAGCAGGGACCCTTTTTGCACCCATGACGGAAACGACCATGTATATATGTATACAGGGTGATCCAAATTAAACAGGAGGTGTTTAGACCTCTCTGTAGAGAAAACTATTTGATCAATTTCACCCAAATTTCGTACACATGCTCTCCTGAGTATGCGGTTTCGATTTCTGAAAGAAAACATTGAGTTCATATTTCGGCCGCTAGGGAAGGAAATGGCGCTGCGGAGCAGGCAATTTATTAATATTAACAACGAAAAAGTGTTTTAACATGCAATAACCTTTATTGCAATCACATGAAATTAACTACAAATTACAGTATACCGTAGGACAGTAGGTATGACTAAAAAAAGATTTGTGCAATAACTTTATTGCTATCACATGTGGAACCACACTATCATCACAGATACGGCTCGGTATGTCCGCCGTCTCTTTGCTCTAGAAATTGCATTCGATGCACAACACATTCCACGGCAGAACGTAACTCATTCGCTTGGAGGTGGGATACATGTTGCGAAATTCTGTCTTTTAAGACTGCTAAGTTCGGAACATTGCCTTTATAAACGCAGCTCTTTAAATATCCCCACAGCCAAAAGTCACAAGGGTTAAGATCGGGTGACCGAGGCGGCCAAGATGTTGAAAATGACCTGCTAATCACTCTGTCATCCGAAAAGTTTTGCCGTAATAATGTTTGAACAGGCAACGCGATGTGCGGGGGTGCACCATCTTGCATGAAAATTGTAGTGTCAAGACAATTTCTCTGTTGAAGCGAAGGAATGACAAAGTTCCGGAGCATAAATGCATACCTAGAGCCAGTAACAGAACATGTCATTGGCCCCGAGGCCGTATTTTCTTCAAAGAAGTAAGGACCAATGACGAAAGATGAGGTGAAGCCACACCACACTGTCACTTTTGGAGCATGCGACAGAATGTGTTGATGAACGTGGGGATTTGTGTCAGACCAAATACGGCAGTTACGTATGTTTACAGCGCCATTCAAGTGGAAATGGGCCTCATCACTCCACAGTATCTGCCAAGGCCATTCATCATCCACTGTCATCCGAGCAATGAACATCAAAGCAAATGTTTTCCGCACGTCATTATCACCAGAAAGCAATTGCTGAGTGTGGGCTATCTTATATGGATAAAACTTCAGGACATTTCTCATAACTCTCCACACTGTCGTATATGGCATGTCCAATTCCCGTGATATCGCACGTGCACTACTGCTACCATGTGCACTTGCTGCTCCTTGCTCCACTGCTGCAGTTGCAACTTCTTCAATTTGCTGCACTCGAGTTGGTTGGCGGCCTCGTCCGGTCTCTTCAAAACGCAAAATCATTTTTCGAAGATTTGTAATTTTCAGAGGGCCTCTGCGTAAACCTTTTACCTGTCGAAATGCTTTAAGTGCCGCAGAAGCATTGCTATTTCGTTGATAAAAGAGCTTAACAAGTAACGCGCGATCTGGTAAAGTAAGTTTCATGACGGAGTCCTCGTATGGTGGAAAAATGCTTCACGACTCCTTATATAGGCAGAGGATGTTGCGCATGTGAAGTAATATGTCAATTGCCTGCTCTGCAGCGCCATTTCCTCCTCAGAGGGTATGGTGAATTTGCAGTCTGGTAGAGTAGTTTTCCAGAGGTTCAACTCTTGTTTAATTTTGATCACCTATATATATATATATATATACTATCATAATTGACACTTATCTATCCACTGTTGGCTGAAGGTCTGTCCAAATACTTCTTTCTACTCTAAGAATATCCGAAATTGCTCGTAAAACTACTTCAAAAACCTGTTTCTTATTTTATCCACCCTAGTTTGAGAACATTTCCCAATGTCGATGTATTCTTTAAACTGGCCTGAGAATTTCAGTTATGCTTCAAGGATATGCCCTGTTCATCGCCATTTCAACTTTGCTGTTTTCAACAATGATGTCCTTATCTTGCTTCTTCTACCATCCAAGTGTTCCTTTTTCGATCCCTCCTAGTTATTCCCATGCCTCTCTATTCTTTCTTTAAGTTATCTTTGAAGCCCCCTTTTGCCCTTTTTGGGTCTCCTTTGGGTTCTCTTTGGGGTTTCTGCATTGCTTCTTCCTTCATTAGATTCCATGCCCCTGATCCATAAGAGAGGACTGGTAATACACACTAGTTGAAAAGCTTTCTTTTTACATACAAAGGGAGTTTTACCTAGGGTGAAACTGTTTCTTCCGAATGCAGTCCAGCCAAGTTTAATACGTCTGTTGAGTTCTTTCATAATGTTGCCATCCATTGAAATCAGTTGGCCAAGGTAAATATATGAATCAGCAATTTCTAGCTCAATGTTGTCAACTTGTATTTTTGTTTCCTCTACAAAATTATTGAACATGATCTTAGTTTTTTGTAGGTTCATCTTGAGTCCAACTTCTTTACTTCTAGTTGAGAGCTTCTGTACCATGTCTTGGAGTTCTGATGGGTTCGTTGAAAAAATAACAATGTCATCAGCAAACCGCAAATGATTTAAATATTCACCATTTATTTTTATTCCTTTGTTATTCCAATTTATTAGCTGAAAAATCATCTGCAAGGGGATGAAGTAAAAATGTCGCATAATTATTATCTCCGAATTAAAACAATGTATCTATAGAAATATTATCTGTTTACAGAGTTTTCGCAATAACAGAATCTGTAGTAACACTAACCTTAAATTAAAAAACTTTCAAGCACTCATATCAAAATGCAATTACAATAATGTTCCATATTACTTCACTAAGGATCTGGTTCATAATTTTGTTAAACATTTTTCTTTCTCCTAAATACTCAACTTCATTTCAGTTTCAGTTTCCACATATCTTTAACTACCTTTTTCCTTCTTTCCACTTTTCTCATCTATTATATCCTACACTTTGTTTGACTTTTTGTTCCACCACAAAAAAAACTTTTTAAAGTTCCAAGTCCTAGTGGACCAAAGGCCACTATTCCAGCAGAAAAAACCTCAGTGCTGTTGTTACGTTCTACTACAACTAACACATGTCAAATCCCACTTCTTTTAACTACTTCCTTACTTAATCTTTTAATCCTTCAACATTTCTTCTTGCATATTTCTTGCCACTTCTACTTCAATTTGGTTAGTTCTTACAATTTTATTTGTGGTACTAACAAATGTGTGCTTGTAGGGTAAATAAGTGCTTTGATGTCTAGTTCCTCGCTGCTGTATATATTATGCTGAATATATACGCTGTATATTACGCTGAACTGTATATTATGTTCTTATATTCATAAAAAAATTATTTAATTTTTGTATATATTTATGTGTTTAGTTTGAGTGCACACTTCTGTGTTTGTTACGAGTGCAAAAGAAAATTTTTGTTTATTTTAAAGATATATGTTTATTTTTAAATATATAGTCTATATACTTTCATTTCTAAGGTAATAATTCTGTGTTTATTTTGAGTGTGAAATATTCTTGTAAAACTTTTTATTATAATTTGTGAATTCTTGGTATAATTTTTGAATATTTTGTTATAATTAGTGAATTTACTCACTTTACTACCTTTCTATATATTTCAATAATTTCTTGCTTGTTTATTTTTAACTCTCTTATTAATTTTTACTTCTACACTTTAATCACTTTCCATAGTTCTATCTACTTGTAAGTTTGCTTTTGGACTGCTTACAACAATTGAGATTGTTCCTGGTTTTAATAAAAAGACCCTTCAAAATTAATAAAATAATATTTTCAAACCAATTATATATCCTGACTTTTTACTATTTTTAACCTTTTTTTTATTGATATTGGTTCATTCAGTGTTAATCACAAATCTTAATTATTATAGTTAGAAAAAACAAATCAGTAACTGGGATTTTGCGCTGTCCCTGATGAAGGACAAACTTCTCGATAGTGATAAATATTTCATTTACTCCTCTTCCCTCCTTTTTACTCTATAGTTTTAGTTTAGATGGTTTGTACTTTGCCCAAATAAGTATACATATAAATGTGGTGTATTTATTAAATTAGAAGGTACTACATATCATAATCATGTTATAGTTTTGGTATACAGTATATCTGTTAACGTCCGGAAGAAAAGTATATAGAAAGATTCTAAGCAAAAAAAATGTTAATGCGAAAATGCTGAGAAATCCATATTTCTGGAATTATTAGCCTCTGAAAACTATACAATCTCACGCTGTTTTCATTTTTTAGCGCCTTACATAGTCCTGTTGAAACGAATGGAAGAAATCTTGTTTATAAAAAGGCGTGGAGTAAATGTGTTTAATCGTTTATTCACTAATTTTACTTTGAAAGCCAACGCTTATGCGGCATTTTTTGTCTCCAGCTGATAGAAGGAATGTTACATCATAAAAACAGTGATTTTAGTTTGGTAACCACTGAAATTTCCTTTTTCGCCAAGCACCAATAAGTGATACTAAAAGTGAATGCATAAATATAATTAGCAAAAATATAAGTATTTTACTTCCCATATCAAACATATACAATTATATAACGTTAATATTTTAAAGAAATTAAAATATAATAAAAACTAAAACAAGCGTTAATTTACAATTTTTATTAATATTTTACCTTAAAATTTAAATTGTTATTGTGTTTGTAAAACTATTGGAATCTGCAATATATTAGGATAGTCATAAGGCAGTATAGCTTTTTAAATTAAACAAGAATTTTAATCGTTTTTTGGCGTAGTGATACCACCTAACCACGCCATAATATCGGCCCTGGTATTACTACGCCAAAAAAAGTTATTTAAAATTGTTGTTTAATTTAATCTGCGTCGTGTTGGGTTTATATAAATAAATGTAACTTTTTGAAAGTAAAAAAAATAAAAATAAAAACATTTTTGATCTAATGTATGCACCTCAATAAGCCAATACGAGACCCTAGTCTTTGGGTCCGCTGAGCTGGGTGATTGATTGGATGGAATTTTATCCTTGTTTCCCAATCACGTTAGGCCCTGCGGTGGCGCAGTGTGGTAACGCGTTCTCCTATTGCGCGGCTAATCCGGGTTCGACTCCCAGCAGTGCAAAAAGAACGCTTACTCAGAGATCTCATAAAGATCGCACTGCTCACTGTAGTCCGGGGTTTGGTTCCCCAGGCCTTAAGAGGTTCGGATTCCTCGGAAAACAGTAGGTCCCGGCGCAGCATGACCACTGTAGTCTTTGAGCCGTAAAACAAACAGACAATCACGTTAACTCATCCTCTGCTTACCTCCGGTGTGGTTTTCGAGGCAACAGAGAGGTTTGAATTCCTTGGAAACTATAGATCAAAGCTGACCTTGACCTTAGTTGCCCTTGCATAAAACACGAAGCAAACCTTAAACAAACTGTTAAGGTTATGTGTGTGTTTCTATTTCTTTAACTATCCTTAAAATCGTTCTTATTCCTAACAATATCCAAAGACTTAAGTTGGTCGTAAGAAGAAAGCAAGTTCCAAAGAAATTTAATACAAACGAAATTTTAAAAGAAATAAGAAAACTATTTTAATACTTGTAACGGTAGAAGTATATACTATAAAAGTAGCCTATATAGTAGGAAAAATTGCCAATTGTGGCAGCCGAATTAACTTTACGTCACAATACGAAATACACCTTACGTCAACCTTCCAGTTTTCAGAGGAAAAGTGGGTTGCGATTGAGAAAGGGAATTTATTTTTTATCTCCAATGAGTTGGTCGCTTTATATTTCAAAGGGAGAGGTTTAGTAATTCTTCTCGTAAGTGGGTTTTCGCCAAGAAAAGGGTGGTCAAAATTTTCTTTGATTGAATGAGCTTGAGACCTTAATAACTAGAGAAATATAGATTTCTCAGCATTTTCACATTAACATTTCTTGCTTAGAATTTTGCAAGGAATCACGCTATATACTTTTCTTACCGTCGTTAACAGACACCCTGTATATAAGCATATAGCGTGTCTCAGCACCAAGGTTAAAATCTTCAGTACTTCCTTATTATAGCGGCGTCCGACATTGTTTGACAACTTTTAGATCACGCCAAGATCGCAGCTATAATATATCAAGTGATGGTATAGCTCCCTATTGATATCCCCGCTAATATAGTATTTTGATTATAAATAAATCAGTACTTACCTGAATCACAGAGACCGAACTGGGGACAGACCCTCCATCGCTTTGCGGCTCATGCCGCTTCGATTACATTCGATGTACGCTGCTTGAATTAGTATATCTTGATCAATATCTTCATGCACAGTGTATTTGGTAATTAAAGATTGTTAGCTGCATATTTCCAAAAAAAAAACCAAATAATAATTTCAAAAAACCAATGCAAATTCGAAACTCTTAATAAACAAGTCTTGGCAACATTTTGGCAAGATTTCTACAAAAATTACCCACTATCTTGGCGATATATCTCGGATGCCACTATAATACGGAAGTACTAATACTTCTAGGAGAGGTGGGGTACATCTAAATGACTCGGAATCACATAGCAATG
The DNA here is from genome assembly GCA_006491805.2 of Dysdera silvatica. NCBI lineage: Eukaryota > Metazoa > Arthropoda > Arachnida > Araneae > Dysderidae > Dysdera > Dysdera silvatica. The sequence goes on along the minus strand of QLNU02015003.1, from coordinate 40,675,090 downwards.
CTGGTCGCAAATCACTCACAGCGTTAGTTCTAAAACCGTCCAGCATGCACAAATAGTGATAACCAGTCCATGAGAAGTTCAAAATGCGATGTCCTAATCATCTATGCACTTGAGCAGCTGACCTGAGTTTTATCTGGCGCTTTTCACGCACTGGTTGTAAATATTTGTGTATGCTGGACGGTTTCAGAACTAGCGCTGTGAGTGGTTTGCGACCAGCATTGCTATGTGATTTCGAGTCATCTAGGTGTACCCTACCCCTCCTAGAAGTTTGTGAACCTGGTTCTGAGACACCCTGTGTGTATATATATATATATATAAATATTGATTGTATGCATGTTCTCACCCCTCTAATGGGCACTCAACTATTCAAATGAAATTCCTAACTCGCATTAAAAAAGCGCTCATTAATTTTTTTACTTATATTTGATCACAACGAATTTATTATATCGCTTAGGAATTTTCCAGATAATGGTTGAAATCAGGGACGGTTTAAAAGCCAGCATCTTAAGGTAATAAATGGCTCTGATCTCCTAAACCAACACTCCTCGCGAGCGTTCCTACTATGTCAGCTGATTAATGGTGCAAATCGTTAAAATTGATTTTCCGATCGTTAATTTTAATTTGCTTTTATTCCGAGTAAGATCTTTTCGGTGCATCTAGTTTAGCTTATGTCAAAGTTTAATTTTAGTTTTCACCAAGAAGAAAAACGCTTATCGTTGCACATTCCCCCTCTGCCCATTGTTTATAATTTCGCTTCTGAATCACGCCACAAACGAAGGATATATGGCCAAGAAGTTGTCGTAAACTTTGTGAAAATTAAAAAGAAATAAAGCGGGAATCACTTTATCATTTTCACGAACAAATTTCCAAACCCATAATCCAAAATTTGGATCATAAAAATTTAAACGTTGCAGAATTCAGTGGAATATTTTATTTTGCAAAGGTTTACTGTTCTTCAAGAGACCATTAACTGCCAATGGACCTTCAGGTTATGTTACCAAATTTTTATCATTGAAGTTTCACTCCCCAATCATGCTGTGAGCTACCATTTTTACTGATTTTAGAGGCCGTGGAATGTAATTAAATTTACATTAGAAATAAAATACAGGGTACCAGGGAGGAAATTTACATACAAAAGGTTAAACACTGGTAAAATAGCATTTTTCTTTGCTATTTTACCAGTGTTTAACCTTTTGTATGTAAATTTATATTGTTCTCGTCATTCGTTCTATCTCTGCGGTTTCTAGCGAACTTAATTCCTACAACAGTTAAAGGTATTTCATTATTAATTAACTGTAAGTTTATGACATTTATACATCCAAATAAAGAAATTTATCTTTTTTTAAACACTACAACGTTATTTTTCAACACAGTCTCCATTTGCTTAAACACAGTTTTCAAAACGCTCTAACTTTTCTCTCAAACTCTGAAAAAAGTTTGTGGTTTTCTTTCGATTCATTTGCGTGCAATAACTTCAGCATCAGATTGAAAATACTGACACCTTTCTACATTTTTTTCAATGCTGAGAACAATTTGAAGTCAGATGGTGCCCAATCTGGACTGTAAAGAGGATGTAGAAAAAGTGTGAAGGTCAGGGTTGTCTCTTTTTCCATCGTTTATCCGCTACAGTGTGGACTTGCGTTATCATGCTGCAACAGAAACGCCTCCTTTCATCTAGTTTAAACCCTGCGTATTTTAAGTTTATTGAAAACGCGTTCATCTTGCAAGCCAGTGAATCGGGTTCTATTCCCAACGGCGCTAGAAAAGAGTGCTTTTCTGTCGACTAACTGCACACTGTAATTCGGGGGTTGGTTTCCTAGACATTATGTGGTTCGAAATCCTCGGTAAAATTGTAATTTCCGGCGCGGCATGACTTTTGCTGCCTTTGCTATGTAAAAAACGCAAAAAAGATTTACTTAATTCATCAATCTCTCGTCCTGGTTCACCGCTTTCAGGCCCACAAGCTTCAGTGTCAAAACTCTTACTCATCGCTGTTTTAGACATAACTCGAAGGTAGCACTAATGAATACTATTATTCGTGAACTTAAAACAATGAACTGAAACTAGGCTGCTTCGAATTACATACATTTTCGGCTACCGAGCGCATGCTCCAACGTTTCTCTCTCTCTCTCTCTCTCAACTATGAGCGTCACTGTGCGTCAGAAGACCTTACTTATCAAGGCACCCACGTATATGAGCCGTACATACCGACTATCAAAACTCCACAACCCGCTCAAAACATTGAAAAAGCGATTGATTGTTGAAAATAACGTAATTGCCCATCACGAATGATTGCCAATTAATCCTGACTCTGAAACTCGAGTTAGAAATGTTGTATACAGAAATGTAATCCTGTTTGATCCTATCACACCTGTCAGAAACACACATCGAATGCCGTGCTTCGCGATTTCCAAATATGCCTATCAAACGCTGGTGTTCCAAATTAAAGTATGCTTATTCAGCGCCTTCTAGTGGGGAAGCTCACAAGCATAATATCCTCACACTTGGTAGGCATATATTTCAGACAATGGGGAAGAGATTTTGGCCAAAAGAAAAAAAAATTCGCCAATGGAGAAAGATTAGGGTTGTAAGCGGATAACAATGATGGAATTTGAATATCGAGAAAGTCCTAGAACATCTAATGGCTATAAACGGAAGTTCTAAGGATGTTTATTTCAATCATTAAACAAGTATGATTATGACTTTCTGCCTGAACACGGAGTATGGTCTTTTATCAGAATTTTCCAAAATAGAACTGCAACACTTCACGATTAAAGACGCCCAAATAGATTACGAAAACGACTGCTCACTGAATATGATAAATGATCCAAAAATATTTTTCAAATTTTGCGCCGATCCTTCGACGAATTCGAATTCCTTTACGAATTTGTAAGCCATTTACCACAATGGAGAACTTTACCACGGGCATTGAACTGTTATCCTTATAAATTTTATTGCGACCAAACATTGCACATGGGCAATGTCGAGGTTCAACATGAGTTTTTATTGACATTTCTGGCTCGTTTGGAGATTGATTGGCCAAGAAACGTTCTCTAAAGTGAGGCATCATAGTCACGTGTTTACAGGACAAATATATTTTCATGTTTATGGAACAGTAAGCATCCAAAACTTTATCTCTGGAACACAGATAATAAACACTGTCAGTAGCGCCACTTTTGCCCCTATCGCCGAATCTTCGAACTAATTTTCATTGCTGAAGTCTCTTCCTCGTTATCTGAAATATAAACCCACCGAATTTGCTGATATTTCATCAGCTAATTCTTCCGCTAATGTTTAAATAAGCGGCATACTTTATTTTGGGTTATCCTGTGTTACAATACACACCAAACGCTAATTGACAGACAAATTATGCAATTTCTATATAAAATCAAAAAACTTTAGCTGTAATATCATATAACTTCTCTCCTATTAACTTTGTTTGTCTTTTCCTGTACTTCACAAGGGTATTGGACTATTTGTGGGAAGTGGTAGCGAGTATTCAAAATTTACATTTTCCCGCCGTTTGTATGAAACAATAAAAGACAAAAGAAAAACTACGTAGTAGAATATTTTATTATACCACACGCGAAGACTTCATTTCCTACCCAGTTTTTGCGCAAACATAAAAATTCACATTTTTCAACGTAATTTTACATATGTACAGTCAGAGACTTGAATATTTTGGATAACTAGCGTACGACAAACGAATCTATGCTAATGTCAGACGCGATTCGCTTCTTTAAATTTACATTTTGATTAAGTTAAGCCTTAAAAAAAACGGAATTTGCAAGTAAAAATATTATACTAAAGCAGATCGTTAAGCTGCAGCTACACTAAAAAAAGTTCAGCCTTTTTCCTAGATTTTAAAGCCGTAAACCTAATTGCTTATACCATTAGGCGTAAACAAATTTTGCTGCTTTTTTTCCTAACTGAGCTTAAACATTTTCTTTTTCTTAGTTATATTTTTTTGTAATTTAATAGTAAAAATTAGGTTGCAAAATAATTAACTATCCTATTATATATATATATATATATAGCAAAATTGTAGTATGATTGTGACATGTAGTACTTTCTAATGTAATATACATAAATATACTACACTTAATTGTATATTAATTTAGACAAAGTTAAAGTAGAAAAGTAATATAACACTAGGTAGTCAAACCAAGTAAATTAAAATAGTAGAAACAGTTTAGAATAGCTATTTATTAAATTATTATTAAATTATATGTACACAAATAAAACAAAATATTTATTTTATTTATTTATTTATTTATTATATGATACATATTATTGTATTTTATTATTTATATTTATCATTGTATTATATTATGTACGTTGGGCAATGTTGTATTACACAGCATCAAGGAGATAAGCACTATCCTCTTGATCTGGAGTTCTTGGTTCAGTTCAAGTCTCACCCAGAAACCTGAGAGCTGCCAGTATAGTGTCAGTTTTTCTAGGAAATTCTTTAAATTAATTGTGATGGCACTTAGTGCACTTATTATAATTTGGACGTATTTTTCCAGAGTCAAAAAGAGACCAAAGCGATATATTATTATTATTATTATTTTGTATGGTTTCTCTCTCTTGGCGGTATGGAACTGAAACGGGCAGTGCCAAGTATTCAAGACTTCCTTCTGTAGCTCAATGTACGTGTCGGAGTCAATTTAAAATGTTTCCAAGCTTCTGTATACTGTGGTTGGAATTAGACCTGTGTCTGACGAAAAGACAAGTGCAGTTCCAACTCTTTTCATATGCAACATGTCTTTAATTTCATATTTAAGGTCTTGATGTTGGGTTATTAGCGTTATGTGTGTGGTTTGTACATATATTGTTTGTGTTTGGAATTGTTATATTATAATACTCGAGGTTTTGTTAATTTTATTTACGTCGGTTGTGTGGTGTTTTCCTGTCAGTTATTATTGCCCCATCCCAGTACAGCTTATGCACTTCATTTTCTAAACTACCTTCTGGCATATACTTGTAGTAAGGTAGTTTGGTTTTTATTAAACTGTTTTCTGATGGCCAATTTCTGGCGAATTATTTTTGCCACCTGGTCAAATCTATGCTTTTAGTCAGTTTGCGTTAATATTTTACAGCCTTATTATTATTTTTATTATTATTATCATATTAAATTCTGTGAATTTTTGGAATTTATGAGGTAAATAATATTGCTCTCGAATATAAATAGATATGCATATACGTAAACATTTTTCAACTTCAATGGCATTATGAGCTCCCACAATAAAGATGTTAGTTCGCTTCGCAGGCTTTCTTAACTGTTGCCACTTAGAAACGCAAGGGAAGCAAAATTAATGATTTCAATTTCTAAAATTGGCAAAATGCCAAATTGTTCCTTTTATTACATGTTTTCCAAATGTAAATAATTCCAGTTTCCTCATCAGACGACATATATTTTGTATAATTATAATTTCACTTTTTATATTTGGCAACAGTACGTGCAATTGTTTTCCGAATTCTAAAATCAAATCAGTCTCCAATTTACCATCAATGTGTGCATACGTACTAACAAGGCTCCGCCAAAAAAACGTACAAAATTGTTTTAACGGTGTATTTGATTTTATTTATTTTCTCTCATGTATTAATGAAATATTCTAAACATTTAAAAAATTAATAAATATCATTTCAAATGTGTGAATTATCGTATAACTTCAATACCTATTTCTGCAACATCGTTTATCATATAAGCTAAAACATTTAACAATTATAGACTATTCTAAATAACTAATAAAGAGCAGCACACTTTTCTTTTAATCAATGTCATTTTCTGGCCTTTCTGACATTAGCGTTCCATCGGCCCAATATCTTTTTGACAGGTTGAAAAAACACATTAAGAATTTTCCAACGAATAATCGTTTATGGTATTTTGAGGATTTGGTCACGAAAGAATGTGGTCGCCTTGTGGTACGAAATAGACGGTTGTGGATTCTTAAGTTAGCCAGAGTGTTAGATTTTAAATGAAATGCCTAAGTTCTTTCATGAGTTTGTCAATTGAAATTTTAAAGGACAAAGAAAGTAGCTGATGCAACTCCAAAATTGGGCTACATAATTTTATAAAAAATTCGATAAAAATTCTGAAATCGCCAGTGATGTCGCCAATGTCATCGCCAATGAAATCGCCAATGTCTACAAGACAGACTCTCTTATGTCCCACGCTCCACGCGTAAGAAATTCCTGTTCTCACCTCGTTAAAGGGACGCAGAGTGTCGCTGGCCGTAGACTGCATAGAGAGTACAAAAAAAAAAAGAATTCGAAGTAAAAACGTCCACCAAACTATTTTAGAAGAATGAGGAAACAAACCGGAAATGGATCACATGAATTTATATTAAACAAAATGTAGATGTAGACGTCATGAGAAAAAGCAAATAACAGAAGATGTAATAGGTAACTGTTTATTTAAACTGGGGTGAAGTCAGTCAGTCACTTACATGATGCCCTATTTTCTCCGAATTATTGACACCATGGCCCGAGTGGGGTCCACATCTCTTTTATGCAAATATAATCAATCATAGCATATATACAAATGCACGTAAGTTTTTATAGCAGTTATTCAGTCCTCCCAGCACAAATATGGGGCTAAAAGCTTCCCATATATATATATATATATAGGCGAACATCGGTTAAAAACCATTTATCGATTAACTACTCATTGTAGTCCGGGGGTTTGTTCCTAATGCCTAAAGATGTCTGGATTCCTCAGTAAAACGTGGGTCTACTCAGGACCGCATTATCGTACCAGTAGTCGAAATCTGAGGCTCGTGAAGCAATGGCTACTGGAGTGACACTCTTTCACGAATGGCGTGCTTAAAATATATATTTTTTTACTTATTTTCAAGCTAGAATTTGCTGTTCTTTGTCTATTCGACTCTACATACTCACGCAAACGATCTTTTTCAAGCATGAACCTTATCAAAAGTAAATTGAGAAAGCGTCTTTTTGATGAGAATTTGGAATCGTGCCTGAAATTAACGGTAACAATATACAAACCTGACTTACCCAAACTTTTGAAGGAAATGCAAGTTTATTCTTCTCATTAAAAAAAAAAGACAACTTTTTAATTTTAATAAATAAAAAGTAATTTTTATCTATAAATAAAGCTATGTTAAAATATGATATATAGTTTCATTCAGTATACTACCTACTTTTAACCAACTTCTAAAAACAAGGTTTTTTATTTAAAATTTTGGCTCTCTAAAAATAAATCTAAGTCGTTGTACTGTTCATATGTGTCTCTTTTGGCTAATGAGTTTGCTGACCACTGGCATAGACAAGCAAGACAGATGTCTAAAGTCCGATTTTATCGCGGGGCAAATTTTCCAAATGTTTATCGCGAATTTTAGAGTTTTTTTATATGTACGTTTTATGCAAATATGTTGCCTGTGACGACTTTATTTTCCAAGTTTAAAATTTAAATTCCAGATCGGATTTAGCGTGCGATCAAATATAGCGAGCATTTTCGTTGGTCTCAAGAGCCTCGTTATGTACGGGTCCTACTATACATAGGCTTAATTTTTCACAACACAGGCTTAATTTTTCACAACACAGGCTTAATTTTTTCCATAAGTGGCCCAGATAAAATTTCTTTAGGGCCCCACGAAACCTTAATCTGATTTGTTTGTTTGTGGTTTTACGGCTCAAGGACTACAATGGTCATGCTGCGCCGGGACCTACTGTTTTCCGAGGAATCCGAACCTCTTAAGGCCTAGGGAACCAAACCCCGGACTACAGTGAGCAGTGCGATCTTTATGAGATCTCTGAGTAAGCGTTCTTTGCACTGTTGGGAGTCGAACCCGGATTAACGGCGCACTAGGCGAACGCGTTACCACACTGCGCCAGAGCTACCTTAATCCGATCCTGAATCTACTACTACCCTACGGTAACGTAGAGACAAAGTATTCGTTCATCGTGCCATATACCCGAGTTCAGCTCCCTGCGGTGGCGCAGTGTGGTAACGCGTTCACCTAATGTGCCGTTAACCCGGGTTCGACATCCAACGGTGCAAAGAACTCTTACTCGGAGATCTCATAAAGATCGCACTGCTCACCGCAGTCCGCGGTTTGGTTCCCTAGGGCTTAAGAGGTTCAGATTCCTCGGAAAATTGTAGGTCCAGAGGTTTGGATTCCTCGGAAAACAGTAGGTCCCGGTGCAGCATGACCATTGTAGTCCTTGAGCCGTAAAACCACAAACAAACAAGCAGACTCTCAGCGGTATCAAGGAACGAGTGCAATGTTTTTGCCCATCATAGTATGGGATTTGGCTCCCTGGTTAGCAGATTCTAATTTCTCGGAAAACTGTAAGGTCCCGACACAGCATGCTCTTTCGCCTTAAAAACTCACTTCAACCAAGTTAACACTGCTTTCAGTTTTTTTCCTGGTCTCCCATCAGTCCACTACTGTTGATTTCTGATACTGTATTCTGTGAAAAAAAATGCCTAAATAAATCAAAGAGAGCCATTAATTGTTTACCTCTTGCTACATAACACTTACTTCATAACGCATACTAAATTAAAGTAAAAAGAGAACGATAGGTTATAAACTCGAAATTTCGAGGGGCACAATCCTGTTTATCATTTGAAATGACTTAGCGTTACAAAGCATTTCAGGACTTGAAGAATAAAGAACATCTGTATACATATAGCGAAATGTTTGTATATTGTAAAGTACGAGGACACGTTTACATACAATGATACGGTAAACGAGTTAGTTGTACTTTTATCTGTCCTATTTGCAGTATCCTATTCATTGCTTTTGTATAGCGGCCGTACAAATACATCCGTCCACTTGTTCAGCTCGAGCCAGTGATGCAACCTCAAAAGCACCTGATTTTTTAGCTAGAAACCAGTTCTGTACAAACCACTACTTCACTAACCAATATTGATTATTGGGAAATTCAGAGTTTTGTGCCTGGCAAAGCGAAAAGTATGATGTTGGGATAACAAAATGCAGAGGGAAAATAATTAATTTACTGGGGCGATGTTTCCCGAAGTGTGTTCCGCAACAGTCCTCCAAGGTTTCGCAACTAATTGGCAAATCATCGCAGAAATTAAAAAAAAAATCCCTATTTTCTGTCATTTTCCCCTCCAGGCCAAGATCTTGGAGTTAACTAACAATAACCACAATAGCCTACAACATTAAAAAAAAATTACCTTTTTTTTATGCATATTTATTGCTTACTTTTAATTTATATCCAGGCAGCGATAAATAAGTCCTCTAGATTTTACTCTATTATTTATGGGGTGGCTTCGTGTCTGACGTATGGGAAGAGAAGGGATCTATAGGGTAAAAGATTTTGGAATCACTGTGTCAGGGAATTCCCTATACTTACTATTTACACAAAGGGCTACTAGCTGACTTACTAGTGCTGGTATTGGCAACTGGCTAGCCAACTGTCCTTCCTACCTATGATCAAGTGCGGACTGGGACCTTTCAAATGTTGCATACCTTGGCGATCGGATGGCACGAATCTTTGTCCATTCGGAGGGGAGGGTCCTATTGCTCATGAGGGTGCATCAGCCCGGGGGCTGATTAGCCGGCGGCTCAGTCCGCCCCTGCCTACGATGATGTGCTAGCAGGGCGTTCGTCCACCATGAAGAATATTGGTGGTTAATTAGAATCGAATTAAATTGCAATTATTTTTTTAAATTACAATTTAATTTTTCAAATTTTTCTGCTGATCCCTAATTTGCGGTTCGATATCTTAGGCGTCAGAGGTTTGAACTTTTCAAAAAACTGAAGCTTCTGGCGTAATATTGCCATGCCTTTCATTGCGTCGTAAAATATAAGCATAACTCATCTATTCCACCTATTCAAACGCAGCCTTTCTAATTTTGTTTTACTTGAAGTTCTCTCTTCCTTTTCACATTGTTAGCTTTAATTTTTTCTAACCGTACACTGATGTAGAAGGAACGCTTTTGTCAACCGTGTAGAAACTCAAGGTTTAAATCCTACTGGTACCGAATTCTTAACGTTTTCTCTATCAATCTGTATTTCGAGATTTGAATTTCCTAATAGAGAGAGAGTCACGAACCCATCGATGCCCTGCGGTGGCTCAGTGGTAAATGCATTCAATTAGCCTGCTATTTTACAGACTAACAGCTCATCATTGTCCAGAGGTTGATTCCCTAAGCCTTAAGAGATTCGGATTCCTCGCAAAACTGTAGTTCCCGGTGCAAGATGACCTTTGCTGGCCTTGCGTCGGAAAACTCAAACAATCTATCGTGCTGCTAATCCGGGTACAATTCCTCACAGTACCGAAAAAAATATCAAATCACTGCTAATAATATAGTGCAGAACTTGGTTGTCTAGGTTTTAATAGTCTCGGTATCCCCGGGAAAACTTAGTTCCACTGCCATACAATAACGTAATAGTAACGCATTAGTAGGGGGAAACTGGCAGTTCTACGCCATGGCGCATCAGATGTAGGGACTGTAGGGTAGAACACCTGGTCCGGGTGGGGGCAGCAGGGTGGTCCTCAGTGTTGCACGAGGAGTTGGCGCATTTTTACTCACTCATTTTTTAGGGGGTGTTTTTTTTTCTAAATGTGAATAAAGAACTTTTTTAACTTTCTTTCCTTTTTAACTTTTGTAATTTTTTTTTCTAAATTTCATGCAAATTCTTTTTATCTTCAAACGTTATTTTAAGTCGCATTTTATTTTAAAGAATTTTAGGCTTTTGCCTGCACCTTTGTTTTGGCGTATGACAACTAGCGCCTCCCCTTCAGACAGGAATCACGGCCTAGGGGTTTATTTTCCATTAATTTTGAGGGGGTTTGCACCAAAACTACTAGGTGATAGCCCCTTCTCTAGGCTCATCCGGAGGATCAACGGCAAGTGCAAACTATTAGACCAAACTAAGTTCCATTGAGGAAGTGACCATGGGCCGTCGTATCACATCCATTGGATAAAATAAATCTTATCATCCAGAGGGCATAGCGCAATTATTTTAGCTGGATGGTGCTAATTATGTTTTTTTGGTCGAAAATTTGCGGGAGGTCTCTCTGGTTCTCTGCCTCATGAGAAGACACTCCCTGTATTTCTGAAACCTTAGTTTCTTTTCGATGAACGTCCTGGCCACGCCTTTTGAGGTTTTCTTCTCCCCGATTCGCTGAGCAAGCTGTACATCTTACTTCTAAGGGCAACGAACGAGAAAGCGGGAACAGAGGCGAGTTCACCTTTAATTATGTATAGTACCCTTTTGTTGGCTGTGCTATACAAGGGGTGGTCAGGAGGATAATCTGAGGTATCATATTCCGACATGTTATGGTTCATATAGGTGTATATATATCGCTTGTCGTTGTCTCATAACAAAGCCAGTCCGTATCTGTATATAAAAACTTTGCACGTCACTTATGCTACATAAAGGACTGGCTAAGGTCCTGGGGTATGTACCGGGAGAAGTTTTAGCCCCACCCAAACCCGTCCTCGAAATCGCGTAAGGAAATATTATGGAATCTCATCTGGAGGAAGTGGTGGAGAGCCCCTCCGTATCAAATCCTTTGTTAGATCATCATCTCCTGTATATGTATACGAATAAATCTGAAGATGAGATTGTTGGAGATATTTTGGGGACCTTGCTACGTATCGTAAAAGTTCAGGGGCGCCACGAAGAAATGGCGTACGCCTTCTATGGTCCACCTCACTACGTACCTCTCAAGCGGAAAAATTTTCAGACTGTGGAAATCGATATAAAGGACACATACCGGGAAAAAGTCCCATTCTTAAGAGGGCGTGTGATAGTAAAACTACACTTTCGTCTCAAGCAGCCGTGAAAAATGTGTCAACCCTATTATTGCTGTACAAAGTCGTTAGAAGAATATTATGTTAACCAAGCCGGATCAGGACTTGCCTATTATCAGGGCAGCTAATGTGAAAATCCAGCGTTATGACCAAGAGCTGCAGAAGAAGGCAATGTCGATAATTTCAATCCACCCGAACTTATTTGAGAGGAGCCATCTGAACAGGTTCCAGAAGGGGACTCATCGAATATTGACGAAATCATCTTACGCAGCCTGCCAAATACTGCCCAGGCTATCGCGCAGAATATTATCCAGTATCTCAAGACACTTAAAAACATAATCTCGTGGACAGATAGTGCGGAACTCATATATAAAACATAGGTCATACGCTCTTTAAATGTGATCGATTTAATCGATTCTTTATTAAGAAATGAGAAATTATATAAGCCTCTTCCTGAAGCAGATGGATTTGTGAATGCTATAATAGTGTAGGGTTGTTATAATCAGTGACTCCAAAAGATCCCTGTTTCTCGAAACTTTAGGTATCCATCCCGATCATGACAGTAACAAATATTATAGACTCTTATATAGTAGTGCTTTATAACGCGGGCCATTTTTCTTCCCACCGTTTTCAGGATCTGTTTTGCTTGGCATCAGTGGTCCGGATTCTTCGGGAAAACTGTAGGTGCCGGCCAAAATACCTTTGTTGTTGACTGATTGATTGATTTTGGGCAAAGGGGGATTGGTTGGATCTTTGTTATCCTTGCGCCATAGAATCACAAACCATGTCCTTCGGAAGACTGTAACTCTTCTATCATAGTATGATTTTAATTGTTTTTGAGCCAAAAAAAGCGTCAAAAACTTTTATCCATATCCTCATTTTAATCTTTATCTACGTTTAACTTTCATTTCTTTTCTCTTATTTTGTCATCTTTTCACATTCCAAGCAAATGAATTTTCGATAATTTTAAATTATTCGCCCAGAATATCTTTAAAAATAAAATGAATTCGAATGAAAAATGCACTTCTTTTAATTCTTAACTGCAAAAAATATGTACGCATATGCTTACAATTCTTATCACGATCACAAGCTTCATTATGATCGCATTTTCAGTTATTTGAAACGGCAGTTTCTTGTATTTTTTTGCAGTTATTTATTTTCGAATAAAATCAACGTGTAAATGCTATTTAAGTAAATGCGCTAAAATGGGGTTTTAGTTTGCTTCGGTAAATAAATCTATAAATTCGCTTCTTACAACAACAGGACATAGAATTTGCTCGGAACTTTTGCCTCACATTTTCAGACCAATAATTCTGTTACACCCGATACCTATAGATATCGATTCATCGATTCTCTTCTGAGGGCCTGATAAGAAGGAGGACGCCTACGAAAAAAGGAAGAAAAAGGAATGCGATAAGATGAAACGACAGCTATTATCGATAGCGATATAGGGAAAATATCACCAAAGTGTTTGTTTACGTATTATCTTGTGGTGTTAAAATTTTCTAGGTTCAGTAAACGGGGAGAATGATGCTAAAGATATTTCCTAATTTCTTCAATAAATCAAACTTAAAGGTTTTCTTCGAGGTTTATTAATATGTTTTACGGTATAAAGACGATTAAATATTGCGCGGGGAATTGAGGTTTCTCAAGGAACCCGAATCTCTGTTGCCTATAGAACCCGGAAGGACATTTTACTCGTTATGGTAAAACCTTGGTGAATTGTTGTATTCTTTCATAAGGAACCCGGAAGGAAATTTCACTCGTAATGGTAAACCCTGGTCAATCGTTGTATTCCTTTGTAAGGACCCCGGAAGGAAATTTTGCTAGTCATAGTAAACTGTGGTCAATCGTTGTGCTCCTTTGTAAGGAACCCTGAAGGAAATTATACTCGTTATGGTAAACCCTGTCAATCGTTGTATTCTTTGTAAGGAACCCGGATTATTCACAAACGCGGGGTTATTGTAAGCAGAAAATCGACAAGCGTTTTACAACACCAGTCAAATCGAACTCGAGTTTACAACATGACAGATGAACGTGCTACAACTATGTACACTGTAAAGTGCAAAACTTAAGCGTTTTCACCTTTAAATTTTGCGCTCTAACTATAGGAGACTATAGGCATTTTATTTTCAATTTTATTAAAAAGGACTTTACGATGAAATTTATTCAAATAAACTTTTGACCCAGCTGTTCAACAGATTATTTAAAATTTCCCATACGTTATTCCTCTTCGTGATAGTGCAAGTTAAAAGATGTGCTATAATGAAATAAATTATATATAGTAGGATATATACGATTATGTATAACCTACACTGATGGCCATCAAAGATGAAATATCAAAAATAGGTAGGAGATATTGTTTGTTTGTGGTTTTACGGCTCAAGGATTACAATGGTCATGCTGCGCCGGGACCAACAATTTTCAGAGAAATTCGAGCCTCTTAAAACCTAGGGAATCAAACTCCGCATTGCAGTATGTAGTGCGATCTTTATGAGATCTCTGAGTAAGCGTTCTTTGCACCGTTGGGAGTCGAACCCGAGTTAACGGCGCACTAGGCGAACGAGTTAACAAACTCTGCCACTTCAAGGCCCAGGTAGGAGATATCAAAGTCCATCAACGTAGAGTTCTCAAAATTATTAAAGCACATTTTATGTACGTTTATACATTACAGTATATGTAAAATCGCAATTTATTTCAGATTATTGGGGGGGCTCGGGCCCCACGGGCCCATATAACTCTACGCCTATGTCAAAGCCACTTGTATTCAATACATTATTGATACTCCACAAATGTGGAAAGTATTCAAATACCAACAAAATTATACGTTAATACGTTAATCGTTAATACGGAACTTAAGTGCACATGGAATATTAATGTACTGCTCGGTATGACTGTATTATGTATATAGTGCATATACTTAGGTGTAGCAAAATCAAAGGAAGAGGAAGTCGTTTCTGGCATTAATAAAATAACGTTTTATTATCTTAACATCTTAACACGTGAATGTATGCAAAATATATTTAATAATTTATGTTAAGGATTTTTTAAATTTATACGAAAACCATTATACAAAGAAAATTCACTTAAAATTTTGAGTGCCTCAACAATCCTATGGAGCTAATTTTGGAAATGTTTATAGTTCAGTTTAAAAAGAAAGGTCTTCAACCAGTGTATATTGCCATATCTCTCTCATATGGATCAGAGACATGGAGTCTAACAGTTGGAGCAATACGGAAGTTACAGACAACACAAAGGAGCATGGAGAGGTGCATGCTTGGAATAACTAGGAGAGATCGAAAAAGGAACACTTGGGTGAGAGAGCAAACTAGAGTGGAGGACATCATTGTTAAAGTAAAAGGGCTGAAATGGCGATGGGCTGGGCATATTGCAAGAACTGATCAACGATGGACAACAGAAATTCTGAACTGGATTCCAAGAGACCACCGAAGACCTAGAAAACGTCCTCAAACTAGATGGGTGGATGAAATAAGAAAACAGGTTGGGGTGACTTGGAAGCGAATTGCTCAGGATAGACTTGTGTGGAAAGCATTTGGAGAGACCTTCATCCAGCAGTGGATATATATATATATAATCTTATACCATTATATATTTTCCTGAAAGGTAAGGAATAAATGCTAACCTATTTCTGTTAAATGTAAATAGGGGCAGTTAAATTAAACAAGTTTTGGATTATTCAATATCAAAAAACACATATATTCTTTATATATTGTTTTTTTTTAAACCTGTTACTCCTTTAATTAACATAACAGCACTTTAGGGAGACACTAATAATTATGGGGGAACAATAACTGTGGGGGAATTCCAACAGTGCAAAGAACGCTTACTCAGAGATCTCATAAAGATCGCACTGCTGACTGTAGTCCGGGGTTTGGTTCCCTAGGCCTTAAGAGGTTCGGATTCCTCGAAAAACTGTAGTTCCAAAGATTCGGATTCCCCGGAGAACAGTAGGACCCGGCGTACCCTTTGAGTTGTAAAACCACAACGAATAATTGTGGGCTAGGACAATATAATTACGTTGGAATAATCTCTCTTTCATTTTAAATCGTATAGGCATTTGGGTATTTGAAGAATTAAACTTACTCGTATAAATCACGAGGAGGGATATAGATATCGACACAAAAACGTTGCCTATTTATATAGTGACAGCTTATGCTCTCCAGAAAAACAAAAATCACAAACGCTACGTGTAGAGTATCCTTGTGGGAGCTAAATCCACACAATAGACCAAGAGGTTATTGCCGATGCAATATTAAAAAGTGTACTCATTGTCGCACAAAACATACAGTAAAACCTCTCTACAACACTATTATACGGACCGAGAAAAATTATCGTTGTAGAGGGATTTATCGTTATATCGGATATCGTTTTTGGGAGGTTGTACGTATGGTATAATGTGGTATGGTGTGTGTGGTAATGTGGTATGGTTTAATGGTTAGGAGGCGCCGTTGTCCAATTGTATTTAAGGTGGGAGTCACTGACGAAAAAGTAAAATAGGAATAAAGAATGAAGTTAAAATGTACATGTTATTTGTGTGTAATTTTTTTCTCTCTCAGAGATATATTTATTTGTAAATTATTCAACATAAAAATGTATTTTACTATAAATTTTAATAAGCAAACAACTTATCTGATTTGATTTCTCTGTATACAGTCTATCGCATCGCCGTAATACTGACACCGTAAAGGAAACGACTTTATTATTGCCATTTTCCCCGGATTTAAAATATCGATCTTTTGCTAAAGTTGTAGAGGAACAGTTGCTCTCTTTCTTGAAAGATAGTCTCTGAAAACTCCTGTCAATATCTTCAAGAATTTCTAGCCCGTAGAATTCATACCAAGAAGGGGGGACCCTTTGAAATATAACCGAGCTAATTATCTGTCCGACTGAAAGCCTTTGTGAATGGTTTAGCGTGGTGTATGGTTAAACTGGGAAAAGTGCAATAAATTTTAGCTTTATCGCAAACGCGCTGTAAAAGATGTTTCCTTGCAAAATTGCCCATTTCACGGCGCTCGTTTGCAAGCCTGCTGGGCTTAAGATCTCTCGACTACTCAAATAACGACCAAGCAACAAATCACCGCGTGATTTCACAGAGTGAGGAAACGTATCTGTGTGCACTTGTAAAAGCGTTTATCTCTATATCGTGTATCATCGCTCTCGTCGAGTGGTGCAGCACTACAGATCGTGTAAGCATGTGCTTCATGCTTACAAGTTAACTTGAACTCGCGTGGCTCAAAATTACAGGTGATCTCCGGGGAACTGAGCTGTAAACAATTTTATTTATATGACGGTAATTTACTTAAGAGTTGCTTATTTCGGATTTGAATGTAATACAAAGGACCTTATCCATTTCCTGTGATGAATAAATTTTCCACGACATTCGGATTTGGTTTAACCATAATGTTGAAAATACTGACGACGTTTAACACTTTGATGTTCAACAAGTTATGTTAACGATGTTGAATGGTTATGATAACGAGGTTTAACGATTAATGATAACGATGATCGATGATTATGATAACGAGGTTTAACGATGTATGATAACTTATTTAATAGTTTATGGTAATGTGTTTGGTAGTCAATTATGAAATGCTAACTTCATGCAATCATGGGAACATAAATTGTAATTCCAGAACGACATTTTTACGATACAGGTGAATTCAAAATTAGCCGTTGGTTTGAGATATGTTTGCCATATATACGATCGAGTTACATTACGTTTCGACACGTCTGAGCAAGTTTTCTTCAGAAGATGGAGTTCTAGAAGTGACTGAAGTAAAATTGATTACAAGAACCTACAAAGGGTGTTTTTATTATTTTAAGATATTATTTCGTAATCTCTCGAGGATTTAAAACATGATTTAATTTTGATTGCCTTAGTTCTTTAGAATTAAGGTACATGCCTAGCCTCTTTCATTTATCGCCGAAGGCCTCAAAATATCGTTCAAGAAAAATTTTCAAAGCTGCATCACTGGAATTGAATTACAGTGAAAACTTGTTAATCCGGCTTCGATTAATACGGACTTCTCGTTAGTCCGGGAAAATTCTTTTTCCTCGTCTGATGCATATGCACATTCAATGTTAAAGATTTCGCTTAATGCGTACGGCTCACTGATAATGCAAACAAAAGTACTTTGGGCAACAAAAAAATGCTTTTTTCAGGAAAAACTTCAGCAAGTATTGAATACTGCATAATTTTACCCCATTTGTGGTCACCTGCGTTTCAAAGCCACTTCCCAAAGCTTTTTAGACTCGTTATATGGTATTAAATAAAAATAAATGAGGTTCCACAGTATGTAAGTATTATTTTTTTTTCATTTTAAATCCTTCCAAAGTATTCTTTCATAATCCACTATTTTGTTTTAGCAATTTATTCATTTACGTTATGTACTGCAATACTGTGTCAGTTATTGCTTGATAATCTAAAGTTTCAGCTATTAAAATTCGACTTCCGCTTAGTGCAAAGTTCCGTGTGTACAAATAAAATTTGGCGGCCCATTTAGATCTGACTTAATGAGATTTTCCTGCATTTTTTTTTCGCTTCAAATATTAGCGAATTTGTTCGAATGCGCATTCAATCCGAAGATGTATTTTTAACATCATCTTTAGAGAAATTGTTAGTTTAAATTTTCTTATTATGCATGGTGATGTTAGAAATTTTAGCCGCATCTGGATACCTCTGTATTTCCAATTAAGTTTGAGGCCAAAGTCGCCAAGATTATGAGGTAGAACCATGAAGACGCTTCTTAAATAAGGTACGATAAAAAGGTCAATATGGACCCAGAGGAATATAAAGCAGTGCTCAAATAATTTATGATGAAATAAGCGCGGACACGTTTCTCGGCTGATTGTTGTTGGTGAAATACAGACATCGTAAAATTTGTCAAACTGACGGGAGCATATATGCATGGAAAAGAAGGCAAACGCTGTAAAATGAGAAAAGAGTCCACCATCACACAAAATGTTAAATCTAAGTACGAAAGGGCTAACTGTGCAAACTCCTCACACCAGTGTTAAATCAAAATAAAAAGTGGCCTCTGGACTCCACCCAATTCTGACGTTGATTGTCATTAAGAAAAATAGGAAGAGAACGGAGTATTAGAAAAAAACAATGAATGGTAAAGATGAGAAAATGGGGTAAATTGGATGTGGAGATGAAAAAAATCGATGAGAGAAATGAATAGAGGCCATATTTATATATATTCCAGAAACCATTCTTCAATAGTTCATATTTAAGAATAAAACGAATAGTGAATATGTATAAAGTCAAATTTTGTTTCATTATTTGATTGGCTTCTCCATAAATTCTTGGCTAATTGTCACGCTTCTCCAAAGATCTTGGTGTTAGACGACGTTGCGTGATTAATTTGAATCGTGTGATTTCCAGTGACTGATTTCAACTAGAGGCACTCGGTAAAAATACTCTTTCCTCCTTTTATGTTTTAATTCTTTCCTTACTTCATTCTTTTTATGCATTTCTTTCTTTTCATTTATATCCCTTTTCTACGTTCTTATATTTTTGTCTTGCTTTAATTTATCTTATAGAGTATTTAATTTTTCTTTCCTTTCATTCTTCTCATTCTATTCTTTATTTCTTTTCATTTTATCCTATCATCTTTTTCATTCTATTCTGTCTTTTTTATTCCCTTCATTCTATTCTGTCTCTTTTATTCTTTTCATTCTAGTCTGTCTCTCTTTTTATCCTTTTTATTCTATTATTTCATTCTTTTCTCTCTAGTTTATTTCTTTAGTTCTATTATTTCATTGTTTTTCCATTATATTCCTTCATTCCTTTTATTCCATTTTTCACTCTTTTCATTTTGCTTTTCCATTGTATTCTTTCTTCCATTACCTTCCTTCTTATTTATTCTTCACAATAGCAAATTCCGCTAGTCGTCATAAGCCCAATTTAATCTCTTTACCTATTTCAAAACACATCCCAATTGTGAAACATACGTCGCGTATATAGTTAAAGATATTTCACGATCTTAATCCTGTTAAAATGTAGTCTTGAAAAATTACACAACGATTGTACAAAAGAGGAATAATCAATCAATTCAAGTCAAAAATAAAGTATTATTATTATTATTAAAACAATTCGATCACACACTCAACCAATTTTAGAATTTAAATTTCAAGCTTTAAAACTAAAGTCGGCATGGGTAACGTATATGCATGCATTGTGCATGCCAAAATATTCAGCTATGAATTTTCCTTAAATTTAACGAAAGACGTATTATTTTGCTACTTCAATTTTAGCATAAAAAGCAAATTAAAAAAGTGATACAAAGGAACTGGCCTTATAGGAGCTATTTTTCCCAAAATGATCTTTATTTGGAAAAATTCTAAAACGGCTCATAAGTTGTTTACTTCAATTTTCGTTATTTATATTTGTTTACTTTTCGCCACAAAATGTTTAGCATATTAAACCCATCGTCATCAGCTAAGTCCACGGCCTTAAAAAGTGCTTGTTTATTATTCCCCCTATGTATTCTGAAAGAAATGAAGGTTCTCAAAAATCCTTTGGCTTTAAATCCTGGGAATTTTGTTGCATCACATTTTCGCTTCAGTTAGAAAAAAATCCTCGATCACTGAGCTTTTTAAATGCTATTTAAAAAATTTCGCGTTTTGTTTAAAATATCTCTCGATTTTTTCACGTTAAATCCTTGAGCAGCGAAGGAATTCCTTTGCTAACAGTAATTAAATTATATGGCATTTAAGAATTATGGCAAACAAAAAAAATTTTTTTTTTTGCTAAATCCAGAAATTTTCTAACAATGCGGGATTATTATCATCCTACTGCCTGCTATAAATAGAGATACTTGTGTTTATTATTCACAAGTATAATTAACACAAATATCCCTATTTATAGAGATACTTGTGTTTATTATACACTTAATACATTATATATTACGATACGAATACCGACACATTGCTATTGCATTTAAATGTTGTAGGTGCCATATCCTTGTCTAATTTCTGCATAATATTTATTCTGTATTTCTTTCCAAAACAGATCGCCGCATTATAATAAGATCTCATGCATATTCCATATTTCTTTTAAAGGAAAATTTTCAGAATTTTCTTTCGGTTAAACATAACAAAAATGCCGTTTTAAAAATAATATTTACACATGGTGTGTGTAAATGTGCGTATGTGTTCGTATGTTCTGTCAAAAATATCTGTCGGTTATTTATTTTTTGCTTAAACCATAAATTTAAAATACAAGTAACATATCGCGTGAAACGAAGACTTTAAAAAGTTGATTTTACAAATATTGATCGAATTGGTAAATACTTTGCGAAAGTAAATAAAATATTGAAAATATATTTAGAAAATAAGGTATTTATGTGAGTTTTGTATACAGACATAAAGTTTTATATCGTAATTTTACGACATATATATTTTTTTTTTAAATAGCTTAAATAGAATTTTTTCTATTTAAAATATCGTGCACCTTTTGATAATAATAGAGATAACAAAATTTACATTAGACAATAAAATAATAAAAAATTAAATAATGAATAAGTAAATAATTAATTACACAAAGAAAAGAAAAGAGAAGAGAAAATCTATACGCAATTATATGCACAGAAAGAAAATAATAAACTTACGTTTAAAGCGAGTACATATGCTTATACATTTAGTAAATATACGTATAAAATGTGAAGATGTACGTAAAAAGCCAATAAATATACGTAATTCAACAGATGCATATACGGGAATTTCTAACGAACAATGGCCCTGCAGTGAAGCAATTCTAAAGTGTTTCCGCCCTCTCATTCTTTTCTTTGCGAATAATTTTTCATCTAATATTGCCACATCATCGGCTCTGATGAAACTTGTTTCACTTCAATAAGGTGCACGGATACTAATTAAATTTAAAAAATCACTTGGCATTTCTTACTTAACTTTCGCGTTGGTTTGTGAATAAATGAAAGAGTTTCTTTTAGGTCTACTGCCGCATTATAAACACAAGGAAAATCCAGTGAAATGTAATTATAAATTTCTGCTTCTCAGAACTTTGCAATAAGTTCTTTATTTGTCAGAAACAGAGGTCTATGTTTCTGACAAAAAAAGAAATTATTGTCAGAAACAGAGGTCTATGTAGTGGCTATAAGGACATCACAGTAAACCTGATAACGTGCCTATTCTGCTGATACTAACGCATTTGGCTAATGACGCATATATTTATTTTGATCACCATTTAGAAGCTCCATGAGCATTGTGGGAAATATAACGTCACACACAAATGATCAATTGACCAAATATTATGGAAAAGTATATAAAAGCTTCTAAAAACTTATTTCTTGGTGCTTGTACTGCATTTTTTTAGCGGCCCTGGGCGGCCGCCCAACCCGCCACTCTCGAAGCACGACCCTGGCTATTATTGTATTAAAATTCTTTTACTGTCCTTACTAACATTTGCAAAATTGTCGATGAAATAGGCATCCACGGAATCGATGCTCATCGTTTAGTTTATTAGCATTCAATTTCAATGAATGCGCTGTTTAATGTCCTGGAAAGAAATCTTCTTAATTCCTTCGTCCTGGAATAGCTCCTCCTCTACTGCAATTCCAGCAATTACTTCCCCGGCTCCTGGTTTCCGATGCGTCTTAAAACTAAAGTTAGACTGGAGTTTCCGAAAGTTTCTTCTCTTGTTTGGGCAAAAGATCGCTTCTTAGATTGACATTTGTATTCGCTACGTGGCGCTACATTCGCTCCGTAGGTGTAGATAAAAGCAGCAGTATCGTTAAGAGACAGAGATGCTCCCCTGCCACACCGTTGTTGGGGTGCCATTTAGCCCCTTCGCCTTTCGCATACCAACGTCCTATTTACCGCTCGACGTGTTTGCCCTAGGTAAAAAAGAAAGTTGAGAAGGTAGTAATGGCCTGCTCTCTCTGAACGCCTCAGAGCTCTATGTTGGACAATTAAGCAAGAAGAACAATCTCCCTGCAGATCTAGAGATCATCAAACTTTACCTCATCCTTAATTAAAAAAAATGTACACTACTTCGCCCAAAATAATCCACTGACGTAAATAACTTTATAGTTTGTAACTTTGTTAAATATTTAACGTAAGTATAATTATAAATGCAGTGTAACCAATTGATCAAATATTTTAATAATATTAATAGCATAGTGACAATTAGAAAATACAACCATTTATTTGATCAAACGCATAACAATTTAATTTCAGCAAATGACATTTTATTCCAATGTATTTGGTTCAATAACTGCTTAGGACATCCCTATAATTTGTGTATAGCATATTATTACAGTTAAACTCCAATAACCTAAAGGCTCAGAAATTTAAAAACATTTTCGTGTTCGTATTCAAATTCAAATTTATTTTCCAGACATCTAATATATACAGAATATGGAAAAGTATAATAAATTCATTAGCAATAACCGAAGACAATATAATAAATAATAAGATATATAATACAATATATCTATCAATCAATATATATACACACAATAACAAAAATACAAAATAAGATACACATAATAATACATAATAAGATACACATAAGAATACGTAATAAGATACACATAAGAATACATAATAAGATACACATAATAATACGTAAGATACACATAATAATACATAAGATGCACATAATAATACATAATGTGATACGCATAATAATAATACATAATAAGATACACAAATAAGAAATATTAGAGAAAAATATCCTTAAAATAATAACTGTTAAAAACATAAACTGACAACGAAGTGTTAAAATTCGTTTGCATTATCTGGAAAAGATGAAGATGTATTAACCAGTTATTCATTGTTAACAGAGATTCTCCCAGGAAACAGTTCTTGTTAAAAGTTTGTTTGTTTGGCTTTTTTATGGCGCAAGAGCATCTGGGCTATACTGCGCCAAACATGGTAATATCTTGTTAAAAGTAATTTGCGTGAACAAGGTTCGACTGTAATATAAAACTGGATGGATTCATTTCCAATATCTGCAGTTGGATGATCAGGAAATAATTTGAAGAATAAAATCTATTTCATGAACCTTATTGATGTGGGAAATAAAACAATTGTAAACAGAATTTTAAGACATGTCATTTGCAAACTGTTTTTACCATTCTCGCGGATAACCTTTTGCAGGCAACTATCTTTATTATGCAAATTAACGCTCACTCAATTTAAAAAAAAATTCTTATTTTAATCATCAACGAAATGGACGGTTTTAAAGCTATTGGGATTCGAAGAAACTATTTAATAACAAGTTTTATTCCCTAAATCCCAAAGATATTTCGAAAAATATCGCTGATAAAATTAAAAGAAAAAATTTTAAAATTAAGGAACGACGTAATTAGGGAACTTTCATTAACGATATCAGAACACGTTGCCAAATTTTTCTTAAACAGAAGTTAATAAAAAATTAAAAAATTTATAATTAAAAGCAATCTTTATTTTTTTGCTTAATTTTTTAGGAATTTATTATTCAAGAATCCCCTGCTCCTTCTCTTAATATGCATTGCAGAACGATAATTAATAAGCATGATGTATTATTACATTTCCTACGTTTTCGTTGTCGAGAAACATTTTAATCTTTTATTTCTGGAAACTTGCTTTTTGTATCACCATTTTTAATTTAAGTCCCATTTCTTATTAAAATTTTATTCAAATTTAATACCATTTTGCGAGAAAAATGAAGAATACCGAAATCACCTCTCTCTCGTGATATTTGTAAGCGTTTCCGTAAACTTTAATGCGTAACTTCTCCTCGTCGACACAATTTCCATTTTACAAACGAAGACAACGAATTGATATAAACAGAGACTACTTTGATGGATTGTTTGCGAAATTTATGCCACTTTTTAGAATATAAAATATTTTTTTCCAAATATAGTTTTTCATTCGAAATTAGTACAAAATATATGTCAGAAGAAGATTAATGACATTGGAAGTCTCCCATAATATGTATCACTGTTTACCAAAAATTTAATTTTTATTGGTTTTTATGGTAATTTATAAATGGGAGTAAAACATACATAAATATCATTTTACATGCTCTCAGATTGTTTTATACACAGTTTTAGTCTGACGTATTAGATCCCTATAAATTAGAGAGAAGGAGAGGTAAGTGAATGTATTCCTTATGGATGTATAGTATTAAAATATGCAAAGAATTGCTATGTAGTAAGTATTAGAAATATAGATAATTATATTACTGAAGTGGCCGTGTTATGTACATTTACATTAATAATAAATTTATGTAAATTAAAATTATATAAATAACAAATGCTTATGACGTAATAATGTTGTGTGAAAATCAACAGGAGTCGTATTGAAAATAACGACGTTCCTTACACCAGCGCGTGATGAAATCATTCCAAGTTACACACGGCAGCAAAACCATAATTCAGACATTAACCAATAACCACGGCTACCAGTCGCGTGATCCTATTAATCAAATTTAACATTTTAGTTATAAATCCTTTCACCAAAAAACGAATCAAAGCAACTCGCTTTCGCTGATCCGTTACGGATGTGAAGTTCAGTTACCATGGTGCTACCACTGACAAATTTAAGGTGATACAACATTAAAGCTTTCCTTTCCAAGTGTGGTTCCAATCGTCAGTTCAGCTGCAATATTAAACCTTTGCACTCCACTGGCTCCGCTGGAGCGACATTCAGTATATGGCTTTGAATTCCTTTGGCTAAATAGCCTGGAGTGCAAAGGGTTAACACGTTCCATGCAGAACGTCGTTCTAGTCTTCAGATCACACACAGTCATCACTGTCCACCGTAAGTCTAGGAGGATTCTGCATACGTTATTTCAAGATGTTAAACCAATTCCCTGCATCTAGACAATACGACGCATACAACAATTTCCTCACTTCCTCTCAGGAAACTCCGGCTTCCCCAATCATCACTCATCTCAGCCTCCATACCAAGATCTCTGACTTGCGAATACTGTTCCCGTTGGTCCTTTCATCCAGTGTCCTCCGGCGTCATAAGTCACACTTCAACTCGTCTACTAATTCTTGACATCTGGTTGAAGGTCCCTCGATTTTTCTCTTAAGCCCGCTTAAAGGTCACAAATATCCTCAGTAACTTCCCTTATAAAACTTCAAAGGACGAAAATACTCTACATGTTACCGAGCAACAGAATTGAAACTATGGACATCTGGTAGGATTAGAGAACGACCGACAGCAAATACTCGTTCATGGAATCACAAATCTAAGCGGATCTTTCCGTTGTCGCTGCCCCTATTTATATCTCCCTGTGCATACTATGGAAATTTTTATCCTTTCAAAATTTTGCCATTGGCCAGTAAAGAAAGCTTTCTAGAAGACACTGCCGGTTTCAGCATGCGAACGTCTTTTCGCTTCGGATCTGATCTGGCGGACCTTGGTGCCTGCTCGTATGACTGCTTCGCTTGTGGTGGGGTTAGACTTTGTCGGAGTATATGGGACATTGGTCAAGCCCCCTGGATTGGTGTCGGCTATTCTGGGACTTGGCTCCGCCTTCCCTCGCGGTCCGATCTTCAACTCTGGGGTCATGAGGGCGTCCTTTGTTCCGTCTCGTGTTGTCTGATAGCAGTTTCCTCTCGTGTGCAGCGCCGATCGCCTTGGAGAAGCGTTCGTTGTGCTCACGAATATGTGGGACACTGGCTTGGATGTGATGGATGACGTTCTGTACGCTCTGGTTTCGGTGCCGGCTCGTAACCGCACTATACCGCTTCGCGGCGTCTCGCACCCGTCCAACGGAACGGGTAGGCTCCTGTAGGAGCATCTTTTTTTTTTTTTTCAACCAAAAAAATACCCTCCTATTTTTTAGGATGAAAAGAATTGTTTGTCAACCTTATATAAAAAAAATTCAAGGTACAGAGAGTTGACCTTAAGCTCTCCTGTCACGAAGGGCAAACGGCCACAAGATGTCATCAACATATCGTCGAGCTCTTAAATTTGTAAGCAGGATGACTAGGAGCGTCCTGCTGTCGTACGAGATAGCACCCCACCCCACACCATACTAGAGGTAATGGCTGTGTGCCTCTGTGAGAGGTTGGGACCGCTGGCCCTGGCACCACCACACAGGATCCGATGGTCATCTGCTCCAAGACTGAAGAAAGGATTCATCGCTGAACACTATGTGATACCAATCTGCTGGCAGCTATGATGATCGGCTATGACACCACTCCAGACAACTCTGTAAATGGTGCAGGGTTAAGACA
The DNA here is from genome assembly GCA_006491805.2 of Dysdera silvatica. Taxonomy (NCBI): domain Eukaryota; kingdom Metazoa; phylum Arthropoda; class Arachnida; order Araneae; family Dysderidae; genus Dysdera; species Dysdera silvatica. The sequence goes on along the minus strand of QLNU02015003.1, from coordinate 40,648,111 downwards.
GACGTGTTAAAGGCCACTGTGGAGCATAATCCCACCTCAGCCATGCAGCGAGCGAAGGTCCATGAAAAGTTCAATTCAAGAAATTAATCCCTAATGAAAAAAATAAATAATTTTGGGTATAGCGCACATGTCTTTTTGTAAACCTAAACCCTAAACAATTGTATGCACCTTTCCCAAAAATAAATATGAAGTAAGTCGATCAGGCGGTGAACAGAATTTCAGAAAACGGTGGTGAAAAAAAAAAGGAGTTGGTTAAAAAAATTTTTCTCTCATAAAGAAACACAATTTATAACTATAATATTGTTCAATTTGGGCTTAACCCCTAAAACTTCCTCCTCGTGCACAGCTTTGTTGCCAATAAAATGGATTTCTAGGGCGATGAAAAATAATTTTTAAACATGTCTAAGAATTTAATAAAAGTATATCACATACTATAGAGATTATATGCATACACAAAAATTTTCAATAATATATGGAAACTTACAAATTCGTTTCTCAAACAAGTTAATTGGCAAAAAAGATTTTAATTCTGATCCTAAATTGGAAAACTTCTTTTATCTCTGTCTGCTTTTATATCTCAGCGTTTCCATCCCTTCTATTCTAGCATTTTAAAACGATTTCTGCATTTTTTATCACATTTTCTTTCTTATTTTTCGAAGTTGAAAGTGTTTAGATCCTTAACTCCCTTCATAAAAAAAATAGAATTTCCAAATTTAAATATTTTTTCCTATCTGACTATGTGTTTGCAAAAGTAACTTGAATAAAGTTGAACTTCGTAAAATCGGTGTTAAGTTTTTTCGTTAGCTCATAATTAATCTTCAAAGAACAAGTAATTAGCAAATCTCTTACTTTTTCATTAGCTCAACGAATGCGCATGAAAGACTACTTTAACATTTGGTGCAACAATTCGCAAATGTTCTGAAATTGTAGATTATAATTTAGTGATTACACTGCTGCTTATAGAAAATTCAATATCGACAGCAACTGGATAGAAAATTTTATAGGTATGTCTCCATTACGTACATAGATGATAACATCATCTATGTCTCCATTACGTACATAGATGATAACATCATCTATGTCTCCATTAGGTACATAGATGATAACATCAATCTCTGAATGCGTAATTTACGTACGCTGTAGGCAAAATTATCTGACGTTTTTTCAGAAACATACATTTAAGAAGAGGGTGTGTTTCCGTAACTATTAACTTGCCTAATTTTTACTATCAGATTTTTTTATGATTCTGGTATATATATATCATCATCATCATCATCATATTCAACCATTATCTATCCACTGCTGGATGAAGGTCTCTCCAAATGCTTTCCACACAAGTCTATCCTGAGCAATTCGCTTCCACGTCACCCCAACCTGTTTTCTTATTTCATCCACCCATCTAGTTTGAGGACGTTTTCTAGGTCTTCGGTGGTCTCTTGGAATCCAGTTCAGAATTTCTGTTGTCCATCGTTGATCAGTTCTTCTTGCAATATGCCCAGCCCATCGCCATTTCAGCCCTTTTACTTTAACAATGATGTCCTCTACTCTAGTTTGCTCTCTCACCCAAGTGTTTCTTTTTCGATCTCTCCTAGTTATTCCAAGCATGCACCTCTCCATGCTCCTTTGCGTTGTCTGTAACTTTCGTATTGCTCCAACTGTTAGACTCCATGTCTCTGATCCATAAGAGAGGACTGGCAATACACACTGGTTGAAGACCTTTCTTTTTAGACACAAAGGCAATTTCCCCTTCAGGATAAAACTGTTTCTTCCAAATGCACTCCAGCCAAGTTTAATACGTCTGTTGAGTTCTTTCATAATGTTGCCATCCATTGAAATCAGCTGGCCAAGGTAAATATATGAATCATATATATATATAATGTGTGTGTGTGTTACAGGAGAGTGAAATTTATTTATGAATATTAAATTGAGTGCAGAAGTTTTGCAGAATTACTCGAGAATAAAACTTATATTTTTCTTCATCGCTTCTTATATCCAAGAAGGTGGAATCGCATTTATGAACGCTTTGTACTCATACAATTTAATTGTAGTACAGAAACGGTTAAAGACGCATTGTACCCAAAACATTGATACAACTAAATCAAAAATGGAGGATGTTACACATAGTGGGCGGAATCTGCATCGAAGATTAACCCAAGTAAACAGGACGCTTGATCTTGACCCTAGGACCTACCAGAGAGTTGTACAACCACCTCTTAAATATTAGCTCAAAATTAAATGTTTGCCGCAGGTCAAAGGATCTCCTCGGCATTTTTGCACCCAATTGATGCAGAACCAATTTAAAGTTAGCTGTCCATTACGGGAACTTCAATTGACCACCAAAGCCAAGAATCATACAGACATCAAGAAAAGGGACATTATCTTGAAGAATGGCATCACATATTATTCTCTGCGGAAAATCTTCAATCTGATATATCATAATTAACGAATGAATGTCTTGAAGCTCATTGCATAAGAGCTCCTTAAAGCATGCCTAATGAATTTCATTTGGCCTTACCATAGAAGATTATGATATAGTAGTCCATTAAAATTAAATCACGCACTTGTGCTTTATATATACGATTTGTTGAGACAACAATACAGACAAAAGATTTTGGAGACACATGTGAAGACATCTGACATCTTTTATCAACACAATAATGTTTGTTAAGATATTCATTGAATAAGAAAAAATTCCTACAGGAATAACATATCTGCGATGACAACTGCTCTGTGACAAAGAATATTGTCTACTTGAGTGGGCAAACGAACTAGTGAATAAACAGGGGAGTTTTTCCTGAAATTGATCTTTAAATATAAAAATTTCACTTTTCCATTGAAAAAAAAGCGTTTGTATACGAGGAAGCGAGGCCTTTTCATCATTATTTTTAATTCTACAGCGTATTTTTAAACTAAAGCAATAAATTGAAGCGAAGCCATGAGGATATTTTTATTTCTGGTTAAGTTGTTGCTGTTATCTATTAATTCCTAAATTAAGGGATTAATAATTCTATACTTTTTTTAAATTCTTCAATACTTTTTAAATTCGCGTTTGGGGTATATTTGAAATATTATGATGACTTGATTTACATTTCACCGCACAAATACAAATGCTAATACTCAAAGGAATGGAGAATAAAATTATATTATTAATTAAACGTATCATTCAAAGTAAAAGATTATGCAACGCATTGCTTCGCATTAAAAACGCGCACGTATACTCTCATCAAGAAGGAAATAAATAAGAATACCAACTGTATTCATTTCCTAAAGGCATGTAAACCTACCGTTCTTTAAAATAAAGAAATGTATTACAAATAATCAATAAAGGGACGAAAGTACTATTAAATACAAAATAAAAATTCCTAAACTATGGAGGAATGCGGAACATACAAAACAAGTTCTGCATTTCTTAGTATTAAAAAATAATATTCTTTAGAGTGTGTTTATACAACACTTCTTTACCAAAGTTCCAAGTTCTTTAAAAGTTCTTTATCAAGTGTGTTCGGCAACACTTCTTTACGAAGTAGATGATATTCACTGTGCCCAGCCATTGTGACTGATATTCCATCATCAAACGCCCAACTTCAAAAATATTGGATGTTTTTTTAAACGCGAAGTTATCTCTTTTCGCGGGAAAGGTAACTCACCATTTTTGACAGCGTGAAACTGACTTCTGGAACTGGAACACAAGCCACGTTTCGATCATGAATAATGGGAAGCATTTGCAACAGCCTATTCCTTGGAAGAAGAATATATGCATAATTAATGATGGAACAAGGAGCCTAGGTAAAATATCGACAAGAAAGACAACAGCATCGACGTTGAAAAATAATTTTCGATCGAAACAAATAGTTGCATCAGGATCAAATTGCACAATGTTGCTGAAAGTTGCTGAATTTGATAGGCCTTATGGTGATGAAGTGGTAGCGCGTTCACCCAGAGAACCACTATCCCAGGTTCAACTCCGTGGGGTGCTAAAATAGATATGATAATTCAATTTATATTATTCTTATATATTATTATGATAATTCGATACATTAATTAAAATACTAGTTTTAAACCATACACGTTATATCGTAAGTTAATCCTTGGTTCACCTGTTTGATGGAAACTCGTGATTGATTTCAAATACGATCTTTTGAAAAAGTCCTACTGGATCTCTCTTTTTTGTTAGAATTCTTGTCGATCGATTTCAAGAATTAATGGTTGGTAATCCAATTAATCGCTGATATTTCAGTTTCGTTTAAGAGCATGTTGCAAGTAAATTTGTGGTTCTTTGGACAAGATTCCATTACACGTACTCGCATTTTAAGAAGCTCAATTTAGCGTTCCTTTCCGAAGTCTCAATATTTAGCATTTCTTTCCGAAGTCTCAATATTTAGCGTTAAGTGTTCCCATAAAAATTACGTTCATTTATAAAGCGCAATACAGTATTGCCAATTTTTACTTTCACAAGCTTATAGCTGAGTTTAGATCTCAAAATATATTTAATAAAGGGTCACAGTAAGTCAATAAAAAAGAATGCATTTCATCAAATATATATATATAAATTAACTTCGTTCATTCTACTAAACAGGCGACTATCTCGCAGTAGATTCCTTTTGATACAACAAATGATAATAAATACAAAAATAGAATTCCTTTCCAAATCATGTAAAAATATATTTGAAGTAAAAGGTTTTTATAGAGTGAATGATAGGCTTAGAAGTATATAAAAGCACACCACTGATGAATGCGGAAAAGAAAGAGCAATTGCCAATAGATAATTTTAGATCAGTGGTTCCCAACTGGTGGTCCACGAAGAAGTCCCAAGTGGTCCACGAAGAAGTCCCAAATGGTCCGCGAGACGGGTCATTATTTAAAAAGAAATAATAATTAATAAAAACGCTTATAAAAATTATTTATTAAATATTAAAATTAATTATAAAAATGAAATTGATGGTATATTTGTAGTATTTTACAATCTGATGGAACTTCAGAAAACGGTTCGTATTAAAAGTAATTCGTCTTAAGCGTGTTCGTCTTAACGAGGTTTGACTGTATTATCATTAGATGGTTTTTTCTCTTTATTATTTCTTTTATTTTCCTCCAAAGAACGATTTTACAGACACGTTTCCCCCCCCCAAAAAAAGACCAGGCTCCCTTTTTTATTAAGGTCTTGCAGTCCACTCGTGAAAATTTTCAAAGTGGTCCGCGAGTCCAATTGAAGTGGAAAAGTGGTCCGCGGCTTAAATTGAGTTGGGAACCACTGCTTTGGATTATTATTTGCACCTTAAATGATTTTAGGAACCGTTTCGGATCTCCAGTACAACTAATGCATCTGGTCAGAAAGGGCTTTGACAGACTATAGGTCTTTTTTTTTTCCATTGCTACCCAGGCAAATTGTTGAAGCACTTTTTGAATTTATATTTTTGTGTATTTTTTTGTATGCTACTTATTTTTTGTTGTGATTTCATTGAGATGTTATGATGGTTGCTAATACAACAGATGTACTATTTTATGTTTTGAGAATATGCTTGAATGTTTATATATATTTCATATCCATCTACATTGTATATTTCAACTCTTTGCCTAAAATATACTTTAAAAAAGCAAGCAAACCGAATGAAGTTCTCAGCGTTATGAACAGAAATACTTACGAAGTACTCACATCCCATATATTCACCCGAATTAGCAAAATAAGAAAGAAGGCATAACTTTACATTAAAGTGATTACAATAAATTTGAATCAGGTTGGATGGCAAGAAAAAGTAATGCCCTTTTCAAGAGAGAGATATGGACAACAGAATAAATTTCCTTATGCCTACAAAATATATCTGAGATCCTACATGGGAAAGAACTCAGGAGATGAATCAAAATTGAACGCTGTTGTATCTTCGAATGATAAATGAACAACATTTTGTAAGAATATTTCTGATTTTATTTCCGAACTCGGAGAGGATTTTAAAATAGTACTTTTCGCAATACACCCATTGTATTAAATCCATTACATGCCATTTTCTAACGCAGCGTTGCGTGTTTGAAACTTATAGTTCTGAGAATATATTCAACCATACAATCAGGCAACGTTATTTGTTTTTAAATATTTTGATATAGTGTGCAGCGTTATGTCAAAAATTTGGGTAGTGAAACTTAATTGACAAAGAAAGGTTTCATGGGGCCATAATCACAGAGTAATGCCTTTTAATTAATTGATTGGGAAATATTTTGAGCAAGTAATTACTGCATACCCATTATCAATTACTACTTCACAGTCACCAAGTTTTTATATACTATGTTAGAGAATTTGTAGCGAGTATTGTGATGCACCCGCAGGAAATGTCATTGACTGTATCACCAAAGTTTTTTATATGCATATCGACTGTATAATATGCGCAATAATATGCATATAGTTTTCTTCAGTCACTACGTTTAATTACTGTTGTTTTTAAGTATTTATATGCCTTGCAATATATTACGAAAATTAAAGGTTGGAAAATTTTATTCACAACAGGAATTTATTATTATTTCACATCAACACGCGCACTTTCTTATACCATATAAAAGTAACCATGGCTTTTTTCACCAAACCGTGACACAATAAATATTTAAATTGTGTATCTCTGTGTAATAATTGCACATACCCAACGACCATGAAATTTGATGAGGATCCCACCAACATATTCTATTTTACGAGTTCAAACCAGACCAAGAAATAGTAGATATGTCCTTGTAAGATAAGCGCAAGGGCAAGGATTGTGCCAACTGGTCCATTCGTTGCACTTGAAGTTTCGCTTATTGGCTTTGCGCAGAAGTGACGTTGCTGGTACCTTGCTTCAAACTCTTAGGCGTTATAAAATAGGACTGGATCGCGTGCAGCTATGGATCTTCGAAGGGAGCATCAAGTGAACTACGACTAGAACGAAATGTTTAAAGTTCTGGCGAGGCTTTAAGCCCACAATACCATAATTAAGCGATATCTATGTATCGGGAACCGGCAGAATCTGGATTTACGAAAGAAGTTGTGTTTTCCGTTTAAAGTAACCAGTTGTTCCGGATTACATTCTAATCGCTGAGTATCGTTTTCGGGCAGAAGAACGGTGACTTCGAATATAGCTGAATTACGATCATCGCGACCTTTTTCAAGTCTGACAGACGATTGATGACTTGGATGGATAATCTCGGCCGAGAGTATTATCGCATCGAGTAAAAGCTTTACAGACGCTGCGTTAATGTGAACAACTCCGATTGGGATGGAGCATTTTTGCCGGTGATGTATTCCGTTTTATTGCTTAAATAGTTGGATCGCATTCTGCGTGTATTTCGTAAGTGGAAAATTTACCAATGCAAGAATTAGAACTGAGAGGACAGTTAGTGGTTTTTATGTGTTTGAACTAACTTCAGTTGATGTGTTTGAGTTTAACGTAACCTTTTAACGTACGCTACGTCCAATACAAATTATCTGTTCTAGTAAAAGAGTTGAGCCCTGATGATAAGGGATTAGGATTGATACCATTTAACTAATAGAACCATGGCAAGACGACCGACTGTAGAGTCCGGGTCAGTAATTATCTGATAAACAAGTTATGATTCTGTTTATGAATTTCACTTGCCCTTTAGTTAATGAGATCTTTATTTCGTTCTAGTTTCACTTTCGTGTTCCATGCTGAACGTTCACTTATGTATGGTGTATTCTATTGGGATTATGTCCGCATAGTTTTCTTGCGCCACATAGAAATTCGTTTGCTGTGTCGCTATGTTATGTCGCTGTGTATGTGTCGTCTGTAACTACTTGGTGGAAGTTGAATAAATCTCTAACACTACTTGGGGTATTGCGCAATATGGTAACACAGAACATCCATCCGGTTTGTTAACATTAGATTCTAATTTGACTCTTGCGCCGTAACTATCTAATTTGATAGCGTAAGAATAAGACATATTTTGCTCCTATTCTACCTTAGCAACTAATTACCTACTACATATAAATGTAGATATAGTAAAGCCTATTTATATTACTCAATACCAACTGTTATTTGGATTTATTAATTAAAAATAAGGTCAGTATCAATTACGGTTGGCTAAATCTACATTTAGCTAGAGTTAATTAAATGATTTTTTTGGATTCATAAAACAAAATAATCGCATTAAAAAATTATATTTCGTAATTCTCTTTACCTTTATATTACAAAAGTACACCAACTATAGCATTAACGTTATATGAGGTCCCATTGAAATTTATGATATCACGTAAATTCTATATTATGCTTCCAATTTGTTTCAAAGGCATCTGTTATTGAAAATCTGCGTTTCGTCACTAGTAATGCCGATGGCAAATTACCAATAGCTTGGCTGTAAAATTCATTAACGCTAATCAATTAAATGCTTTAGAGAAATTTCTGATGCGCTCACCGAACAATCGGTTATAAACGAGTAACACAAGGCCCAAATTACCAAATTGTTGACTGCAATTACACTTTCCGAATGCTAATCAAGGAGAATGTAGCCACCGTTACTGCTTTGAATTATTTAAAGACGGTAATTTCTATATTTGGGAACACGCGATGTGCGGTACCAAACACCAATTATTGACTCAAAAATCACGATGCAAGGCTGAAAGTAGAACCTTTGTCACATGCAAAGTCCACACTAACCATGGCGGAATGAAATTTATGAATCATAAGCTCGATCAGTTGCAAACTGACGTTGCTCGGTATGTGCTCATTCCAACTAGAATTCTGAATAATTTCCTTGGGGCCATCTTCAGATATAGGGGGTCCAGCCTTTTCAATGAAATCAGTGATAAATGGGGCAATACGCTTCCTTGCTTTAAAAGTGTATTATTTGCTTGACTTATTTGTAGATAATGGCATCTCTTTTGTGCAAAGCGAGTCAACAAAAGAGGAGTAGTGTTTCGAAATATTACGGAGTTACGATCACATATTCAAAGAAGGACATATTCAAATCACATATTCAAAGGAGATGAAATTTAAATATGAAATTAAAAGTAACAATATCCATTAAATTAAAGGATACTAGACTATAGTAACTTGTCCAAATTTATGATGACGACATTAATAATAGTTTATTCTTTATTTTAATTTTAGTAATATTGCTCATACTGTTTCTAAACGACCATATTATTGCATACTGTAAGCCATTACTAGAGCGCAACAAATCGTGGTGAACCGAATTCGCCAAAAAAGCAGAAAGTTACTTACTGAATCAAAAAAAAAAAGAGAATTTAGTTGGAAAGGCTTTGCTACTCGCCAGGTGCAAAATTCTAATCGCCAGTGGTGACGAGATTTGTTTAATCCGAGTCATGGCTAAGTATTTTATTTTCTTATTGTAATTCGTACTGCGTTCATCCAGACTTTCCATTGTACCTTTTTGAAACAGATTCTAAGGTTATCTAGAAACACATGCCAGATGCTAGGAACACCCCACCAATTGCATACAACGTTAATTACAGAAAATATTCTCTCATTATAAATACCTTTGTTCAGTCTTATGGTATCCAATAACACGTACATCAGCGTTTTATTCAGAAATTCTTCATTAGTAGCTGACTGACATTTTCAAAAAAGTCTTTGAATACTGCTTTCTTCAACCTAATTTGATAATTAAGGGAAATTTTTATAACGAAATCATATTTCCCCCAAATAATTAAGATACATAAATTATAAAAAACTTTTTGAAACACGTCGTTAACAGAAAGTTACCACGGTTTGGACAATAAATTTTTTATATAATTTTATGCAAAATAACGTCATCTGAGAAAAAAAATCCTTTATCTTATATTGATGATGTCATGGGCGTTCTGAAGATATTAGGACTCTAATAAAATATTTAATAATTAGTATTATTCCTTACATTTAAACTACCTTTCAGGAATATCGCTCACAAATAACAGAAAATTAATAATTTAAAAAATACCATAATTAAGCAACTTTATTTACGATAGTGGAGCATGATGTCACATCGTGTCTTGAGGAGAAGATGCTGACAGATAAAAAGAATTCATTGCGAAAGGGAAATTAATTTTCCTTCCCAATTTTTGACGATCACACAGTTTAAATAAAATTACTCGTTATTGGTAAATTACATTTTTACCCATTTCTACCTCCATATTTTATTCAGATTTATTCTCAATCCATGAAATTTTGTCCTTGCTTTTGCAGAAGGGAACATTTTGCTTTTAAGCTGAATGCTTTGATCCTTGATTTCTTTCTCAAAAACTAAATAGTTCAAAAATTTGAAACTTATTTTTTCGCAATTTAATATGGCCATAAAAATAATTTAATTTCAACAGACTTCGTAAAGTCTTAGTTTAACATTTTTAATTAATTTCTCCATTTAAATTTAAAACTCTTGATTAAGCTTAAGGGAATAAGTGATTAGTGAGTTTTTTCTTCTTGAACTACGCATCATCTACACACCTTAAAAAATTCTTAGATCTCTAATTATAATTTACAATTTTGCCGTAAGTTGCAACACATTATTTTCATTGTACATTTCGTTTTTGTCAAAAATCATTTCCCACTAAGTATTTGTTTGCTAAATGAGGTTTCTTATAATTTTTACTCTGTCCCATACGGGCAGCCTACTGCGTAGTAAACGGGGACTCGATGGTCTCAGGACCCACTGTATATCAAAACACATCATTTTTTTTTAATGCCGCATCGTATGATCTTCCTTAACCCCTTGCCTTACGATTTAATTTCCAATAGCGCGTGCCATAAACGCGCGTGCCTTTTATAATTTCTCGTAAAAAGTAAGTCAGCAGTTCTAAATGCGGTAAAGAAAACTGAGTGTATGTCGCGTGTAGCCCGATCAGCTCTACAACGTCTCTGACACGACATTGTAAGCTAAGTGGTTAAAGCTTCTCGAACCCCACTATACTTATTGAATTGCTAGGTCAATACGAGTAGCAATAACTAATTAATTGTAGTGAAAAAATTAGTGAGTCATGTACCTTTTTAATCTACTGAGGTTTTCCTCCTCATGAGGTATTCCGTGGGGAACATACTTGGCATAGAATGTAAACATAATAAAACTGGAAAAAGGAGGTTTGGAAAATTATAATTTTTTCCCCAAAAAAAATTAAAAACCTATGCATGTTTAATAAGAGTTTACACCAGGGCTTAATTTCTAACAAAAAAAAAGTGAAGGAGCCCTAATATTATGATACATCGATTAAAAAATCAAATGGCTGCAAAAGAATCGATAAATCATATCAATTGTTTATGTTCATTTTTCTGGACAACAAAATACATGACACTAATCACAAATTCATTAATTTCTCATGATATTCATGACCTTTTTGGCAATTTTTGTCTCTACGGGGTCTCCGGTCAATACAGTGAAAATCGTTTATAACGACACAGGTTATAACGACCAACCGCATATAACGACGGAATTTTTACAAGAAGTTTGGTTTGCTATTCTACTCCATACTAAATATATCGGTTATAACGACATCGTATATAACGACGAAACCTGCTATAACGACGGCGATTTTGTAGTCTACGTAGATTCTAAGTAGGGAAATTCGTATCGGATATAACGACGTGACTTGACAGTCATAAGTCGGAACAATGTGGGTTAGTTATCAAAATTTAAGCGTTATTCTAATCTTGTTTATTTACAAATGTCTGAGAAATTTTTATTACTGCTAAACCTGAATATTAAAGATAATAAACTTAAAAAAAAGTGATTTATTAATTAAATATCACGAGGGTCATATTCTTTAGGAGTCCATTCTATTTTTTCAGCGTAGAGCCCATAAATCTCTTAAACCGGCACTGTTCGGAAGTCATTAGTATAATATAATAAATATTATTCATTAGATTTGTTTTCTACATTATATACTTTAGTATTTTCTAGAATTTTTTCAATTTAAGAAAATAAAAAATGTTATGTATTTAGTGTGGCTATAAATATAATTTAATATAGACGGAAATTAAATTCATTATAATTAAATATATTTTAATTTAATTTTGAAAGCTAAACGTTTACTACTTCTTACTATCAAAATAATTTATAAAACTCTTAGAGTGTATTGCTATAGGCTACTATGATTTTAAAAAGATATCGTTTATAACGACTATCGGTTATAAAGACCGAATTTGCACAGTCCCTTGAAGGTCGTTATAACCGATTTTCACTGTATTTAAATAATCGCCGAAACTAAAGAAATACTAGAGACGGGCTCTCGTGAGCTCCCGCCCAATTTAAGCACTGATTTACACGTTAGTAACGAAACAAATGTGCGAATTATAACTTAATATATATGCAAGATTAAAACCAATAAAAAACTTAATTATATAGGTTTATTTTTATGGCGAAATAAAAACTAAAATCAGACTATGATGGAGTGTAGTGATTTCCGAGAGAGTATATTTTTTTTAACTCAGGGAATAACTTTTGGAATACCAATTGACAGAAAAAAAGAGGTAAGTGCTGAATTTTTGGCACCAAATTTCCACGCTAGGTAGACGAATATGAAAAGAGAAAGAAGCAGTATTAAATATGAAAAGTACCGAATTCTAAATGCTAAACTCTTTTAAACGGATAAAATGGAAGATGCGTGTGAATTTTTTATTTTTTACTCTTAAAATTACACTGATCATTTACTAATTTTTATAGTG
>QLNU02015003.1:40617160-40635385 GCA_006491805.2 Dysdera silvatica | reverse complement strand
TCAGATAGTGTAAAATATAATATCTTATGATCTTGGTTTACGTCACTGGGTCACCACTCGGCGAACTTTTTTTCCCTGGCCCCTCCAAGCATTTTTCTACATTTTGTTCACCCCCCCCCTTCTGTTTCATTATTATGTAGTTACAATATGGCAAAAAAATGCTTATGTGTTATCTTATTATAGTTCTTATTTTATAGTGTTTATTACTTATATTAAATATAATAATTTTATAAATAATGCATTACAGTATGACTTGTATTACATCGTTAAATTTGATTGACATTATCAATATTGGGGTTATGGTTAGTGTCTTTTGAAAAGGTTAGTGATGTTGAGTTCGAGAATATTGAAATATAAACGATAGAAAACAATTTTCAGAGGAGTTACATGCAGCTGTTAGACACCCAATTGAACTTTCATTGGCAAAATAAAGCAAAGTAGGTTCAATTTTCAAATACATTATAATTAACTGCTTCTGAAGTGTCATAAAATAACGAAATCTAGCATAAACATTGATCCCTGAACGTGAAAATCCCTTTTAATATAATTTTCACATAAAATATTTATATTTATATGTTTAATTTGAAACATAAAAATCTCCAACCGTCTACAATGTTTCAATACAGCTGTCAATCATTGTATTAGTGATTGTTAGGGGTCGATATAAAAATTTAACAATATCAGAGCGCAGCGAATCTTCAAATATCATCCGCGGATCGCTGTGAGTCCGCGAGACCCTCCCCGTGTTCCACGAAGGTTCGGATAAGTACTAAGACAAAGCCTTTACTCTCTAATGCTAAAAATAAATTACGAGGGAAGGGAAAATTCCTTCCTTAAATGGTGAAAATCAGTGATAAAACACTAGAAATAAATATGTATGATGCAAATTTGGGGCGTTAAACTTTGAGTTAATTCTTGGGGGTCCGCAAGGGCGAGTGATCTCTGAAAGGAGTTCTCGGTTTAGGAATATAATGTCATAGCGACTTCTAGGAACCCCTACCATAACTGCTTATGGAAGAATAATTAGTTAAAATCTAAACTAATTTAAATTAAATGAAAATAAAATTGGAGAGAGGGAGAGAGAGTTTAAGTTAAATTTGAATTTTTTATCTTAACGAAAGTTGGTTTGATAAGGTAAAGATATAGTATGAATGACAATGTAAGAACAATTAAAATTTTTCAAAAAACTTTGATACGTACTGATTTATATAATATCACAGAAACCACATAATTTCACTTCGCGTTGATATTCCATTTTAAATTTGTTTAAAAGATACTCGGTTTTGAAAAACTATGTTCCATCGATCTGAACACAAGAAACAAATTTTCATTAGTTTGGTTTAAAAATTAATTTAGGTTCACCAGCCAAAGCCTTCAAGGACATTTCTGGTACAGTCACTGAACATTCGTTTATACATAAATGACGCAAAGACCTAATTATCAAATAAGTAACCACAATTATCCTTCCTGAATCTAATTAAAGCTAGTGACGGAACTGTAAGATGGTAATTTCAATATTTGAATGTGCAATTTGCGGTACGAGACACCAATTACTCACCCAAAAATTCTGATTAAAAGCTTACAGTAGACATTTTCTCATCCCAACAAACCAGCTAATCATGGACCAATGAAATTAATGAACCGTAAAGTCAATCAGTTGCAAACTGACGTCACCAAATGACTGCACTTTCAAACCAGAATTTTGAATATTTACTTTGGGGTCATTTTCGAATGAGGATTTTGTGTAATTTATGCTTTTAAATGAAATGAATCCGAATTTCTTGCTTTAAAAGCGTATTATTTTTTAGATAATGGCTCATCTTTAAACCCATGCAACGAAAGGGAACAGGCTTTAAGAGTGGTGAAAATGAAGTAATCCTTTTGCCGAAAGCCTTATAAATACTCGTAAGGGAAGAAATGATAGATATCTGTAGCATAGTTGGTAGAACGCTTGACCTGCAATCAAGAGATCGTGGGTCGAAAAATTTTTTTTCTTTACGACTAATTTAACAAAAATCCTATTACCGATGTAGGATGTGTAATTATATTTTTATATTTCCCAAACTCTGTAAATATGTCCAAAATTAAATATTTAAGCGGCACAATTAGGAAAAATTAAGATACAATATAATTATTACAAAAATGTTATGACAACTTCGTTTCTCTATTGATAATTTTTAAATATTATGTTTAACGTATGTCTTCTAACTAAAGGACACTTGTCTTAATAAAGTTTGGGGTTGTATGCTATTAAAATATACACATAACTTAAAAATAAATCAGTCGTTTATGTTTTGAGGCTCACGGAAAACAATGGTTATAGAGGGCTAAAAAGGGTGAAAAAAATGGAACGATTGATGTAATGATTATTGTAACAGCAAAAGTAATATGGCACCTCTCCACCCATTGAAACGCGTTGTATTATAAAAGAATGTACACAAGACGATGTCCAGTTAGAACGAATCGTACTCATACGATGAGGCATTTGCCAGCACATTACGCTAAGTGAGATCTCCAATGAGAAGGACATTGCGCACACATAGAAAAAATATCTAAAATTTATTTAATATTGATAAAATTACTGAACGGCCATCATGTCAATATTCATTTACTCTGGCTTTACGCAAATTGTGCAGCATAGAATAGAAAATCGCCGATTTAAGGGGAAGCTTCATGCAATTATATACACTGCTCAACATCGAAATTGCAACACCAAGACAGAGAGGTCGCATAAATTTGAAATTCTCAGGATTGATAGACATGTTCAACCATATGTAAATGCTAAAAAATTGGAATCAAATTTTATCGATTTATTCAGTATGCAATAACACCGCCATCAGCCGAAATACACGCGCATACACTCCTTGGCATGCTATAAATATGGGTATTAATCATTGTCTGAGGAATGTTCTGCCACGTAACAAGCACTTGGCCGCATAAATCACCAAGATTGGTAGCGGACACCTCACTTTGAAATTGTCAACGAGTGATGTCCCAAAAGGGCTCGATGGGAGACAAGTCAGGAGATGCGGCTGGCCGCCATAGAATATCAATTCCATTCAAGCAGTTCACGGTAGCAAGAGCAACATGCAGCCTAGCTTTGTCTTGTTGAAAAGCGGCTTCTGAGATGTCTTGTGGTAACATTAGCTCCACGACCAAATCCACAAAATATTGAGCTGTCAGTGTATCAGGAATGAAAACTAAAGGGGTCGGCCTACTATACACAATACCGCCCGACACCATTATTCCTGGAGTAAGGCCAGTATGGCGTTCTCTCGTGAAAGCTTGTTGATGGCGTTGGCCACGCCGTCTCCAGACCAATCTTCAACCATCATTGCTTTCGGGGCAGAAGCGAAACTCATCACTATAATGGATTTTTCTCCATTCTGGCCTTCAAATCCGCCTGGATGTACACCATGATAGTCTTTGAGAGTGGTGGTCTGGGGTCAATGGAACGCCTGTCGCTGGACGTCTGTGTCCTATTCCACTATCGTACAAGCATCTTCCAGTGATTTGTGTAGACACAGTTGAACCTCCTGAGCTTGGTATATAGTGTCGAAATTTATTCGCAGTAGAGTAAGTATCATTACGCGCCATTCTTCTAATCCGACGATCTGACAGATCAAACGTTCGCCTTTTGCCACCTCTTCTTGTCATCCGAGTTCGTCGCTGTCCTCGCAACCACCGGGCTACACAACGTTGAACAGTGCTGACATCTCGGTCTAAATGCGTAGCCATTTGCTGGAGTGATAAACCAACGTCCCTGAATTCAAGGATTATGCCGCTCTCCGTTTGCGATAGATGACAATAAATCGCACTTTGTCGAACACGAGGCATCGCACAATCAACAAACACCAAGACTTAATTCAGTTTCTAAATTCTCTTATGGAAAAGAAAATTGAAATCGAACAGGCCATCGAATCTCATTTAAGTCCCTGCTATATGTCGCTTTTTGGAGCTAAGCCCTTGAAAATTTGATCATTTGCGTATTTTAGCTACACCTACAATTTTACCTTCAATTTTTTCTTGGTGTTGGAATTTCAATATTGAATAGTGTAATTGTCAGCTGCCATCTACTGACTTCCAAAGGCACTTAAATTAATCTCGATAATTAATAGTAAATAACGAATGATTTAGACAATAAATAAATTATTGGAATACTATTGTCAGTGGTCGAATTGGGAAACAAATAGTGGCGGTATGGGTCAGTATTGTTATAGGCTTGCGGTCCAGGGCGATGCGTAAGAGGAACCCAAATCCCCCCCATCCACACACAGACACACAATTGTCAATTCTATCGATTTTTCGCAGATTTAGTGCCAAACCAAGTAGAATTTGGTTAGGTTTAGTTATTTTTTGCTATTTTTTATCAGTTTTGGTGTATATTCACCTTAACTAGGATTGGCAAAACTTTGCTAATTCAAATTAATAAGCAATACTATGAACGATTTATAAGTAAATCTAAGCTACGTAATGCACGTCAATTATCTTACATGATACTATGAATGTTTAAAAAGTACTTGATATTAGATATGCTCATAATTTATTGTGTTTTGTTGAATACATTTTCCATTTTGCCCCTTTTTTCTGGGTTTTGCCACTCTTCTGGCAAAAAATCCAACCCTGAAACACATTCCCTCCTTCCATTTCTTTTAATTCCATTAAATCTTTTTTTTAATTAGGACTAACTTTTAATAATATACTTCACAAATATAAAGTTCTTTGCAAAATACTTAAGCATAGCGCTTTTAATTATGGACACTTTTTTACATACGTAGTACTTATCTCACATGTTTTCTACATTTTTGGTGTAACCAGTAATATAATTTCTAAGCCGTTTCATGCCAAAATTAAGATTTAGAAGCAATAAATGTCTGCTAAAATATACGCTTTAAATACGTTAGTAAGGGATTGAATATTTGTCGTCTGTAGCTCAGTTGGTGAAAGCACCTGCTCGGATAGCAGAAAGACGTGGGATCGTGCCCCATCGGGCGCAGAAAAACATTTCTTTTCTTTACGAACGTTTCACCATCTAACCATGCCATAACATCGGCGTTACTATTACTACGCCTAAAAAACGTTGATAAAAATTGTTTCTTAATTTAATTTGCGTAGTGTTCAACTTGTATAAATAGCCTTTTCTGCTTGTTCTTACATTCGGTGATTTTTAGTACGTTCCAGACCTGTCCAACGTGTATCAATGATGCCAATTTAGTGATTTTCTGCCCAAATTACTACGAAATTTAGATAAACAATTTTACCCTTCTTCATAATTTCTGTCGATATTACCTATCCACACATTATTTACTATTTTCTCTTTTTATATATAGGCCTATATTCCTGTCATTCATTTAATTTTTTAAAGGTTGCTGTATAATTGAAGCGATAAACGCATTTTTGACAAGTTACAAGTTATTTTAGCCATTTTTGTCACTACGTACGACGAGTATTGCGCAGATATTTTTAGCAGAACTTAACTGCTTCCAACGATGTCTAACTGTGGAAAATTCCCCATCTATTTTATAATAGAGTATACTAGATTCGCAGAAATTTGAAAACACGAACGGTGACCAGTGATGTGTTACTGAGGGATATTTCCCTTTTCTCTGTTAAAACGTGGGCATTTTGTTGCAGCAGAATTCCAGAAAACCTATTACTCATTCCGAATTCTGAAAATTAAAATATTCTGATATAAAAATGTCCAGCATTTTTTAGTTTAAGCGTATACACAAAATTAACTGATAAATCCGCAACTTAATTAATGAAAGCTATAGTTTTTGATTGACAAATTATGAGATATAGGCATACGTAGCTTAAGGTGGTAAGAAGAAACCAGGGGCGGAGCCAAAAATTTTTATAGGGTTTTCTGCAGGGTTGAGGCCATGTGATATTGGGGTGTATTTTTTAAATAATTGCATTACTAAATAACTTTATCTTTTTAAATTTTGGCGTAAAAAATGACGATCGACGTCATTTTGACGATGACGTCATTGAAATGACGATGGGTGTGACATTCCACCCAGGCCCGCCATTATAAAATACATCCCAGAAGAGCATAAATGCTCTATTTTCCCCACGATACGGGAAATTTCCCACGATCTGGCAACCTCATATGCGATGTTGCGTTGCTTGTTACGAGAGGTTAAAGATAATTTGGTGTTGCCAATCCGTTTACGGCCTCCTTTAATTAAGCTGAAAAATAAAAATTCCATTTGCATTTTCGTTTCCGTACACGTGCCAATTAATAAAAATTTTTCATAAGAGGAAAAAAAGAATACGAGATAGGTAAGCTTTTGTATATTAAAAAAGTGGTGGTATGCCATACCCTCCCAATTCCAACAGCTTTCCCCGGCGTTCCGCGTCACCAAAAAGTAGGGGTACGCTTCTGTAATTCAAATAAAAAAAAAAGGTGGAGGTATGCCATCCCCCCGCATGCCCCAATCGAGCACTGACTGTTATTAATTAATAATCAAATTAATTACGTACACATATATGCAAAATTTGTGTAATATTGAAAAAAAAATCGTTTTTGTCCATATTTATTTTAACGCGGAGTTGCTTTGTCAATGGACAAATAAACAGCGGTTTAAACGAAAACTTCTCATAGACGTGTTTGTATGTCAGCTTACTGTCACCGGCAACCAGAGTTGATTATTTTTTACTCTGGAAGCATAATTTGAATATCTTAAAAGGAAGCTATTAGCATATTTAACAGATCACGATCTAAGAGAGCATTTAAACCACGTCATTTTAAACTAAAGACCCAATAAAGTGCTGGGGAAAAACACGAAAATCCTTTTTTGAAAAGTTAGAAAATACCCACAAATTAATTTAATGCGGCTTAAAATCTGAAGGATCTTCAAGGCATTTATTCCAACTGAGGTTTATTAGAATAAGCTTCTTGCCATTTCCTTGAAATGAACAAAATGGCGGATAAGGAGATTGCGACTTTTAAGTTTTTTCGAAAGATATAGGAATAGTGGGTTTGTGGATGATAATAGATTTTTTTTGAGAATTTAAGATATGAATGAATTTGCTTCAGGCTTTGTTTAAATCCGATTTCCTCTTTGTTGGAAGACTAAGGAATATATTGAAGGCGTTTATTAAGAATTTTAATGAAGATTTTTTTAAAATCTCATACGCTAATTTAAATAAATGTGGAAATTTCTTAGCTCATATTTAATTAACCGGGAAGTAGTCAACAGAAGACATTCATTAAATATAACACATAGCCAAGTGCGGACACGTGGTGGGTCACAGAAATCATGACCCACCCCAAAAATACATTCTTTCACCGTAAAAAATTTCAACTTTCATGAAAAACGAAGGCTGTTGTTCCAAGACCATGGCAAGTTCTGTCTTTGCCCCCAAAATGGAAGTCTATGTCCGCCCCTGCATATAGCTAACGTGAATGCTTAACTTAAACACAAAGATGTATATGTATTGTCTTGTAATTTCATGGAAAATGACGTATCCATAAACCAAATACTTTTTAAAGGTCATTATTGTTTCAAAAGGAGTGATAATAAAGCAATTCCGAAGCAAAAAATCAAAGGAATGCTAATTTCTTTGCATTAAATTTCATGGCATTAAATTAATTAATTAATTTAATGCCATGAATAGGAGCAGGCCATAATAACAAAATTAATACTTTTCTCTCCAGAAACCGAATTCAAACCCTAAGAAGTTTGGAGACGGTTAAATACATCCGCTAAATCCATTCGCTTTTTCGAGGAACAGAGTTATCCATGTCAGAATTTTATTTAAATTTAAATTAAAACTTTTACGTCTTGAAAAAAGTTGTCGCAAACCTATGCATTTAAAATACAATTTAATTTATGTCAAAATATTACGATTTAGAATTAATACAAAATATCTTAAACTAATAGAATATACCTGAGGGATGACAGGGGAAAAAGCTGGCAAATACCAGATTGACGAGATCCAGTCACCCCTAAGTGTTAGTATGATATAAAAAATTTTATAATCTGTAAACATAAACAAACAAGGCTAACACAACAACAACAATAACTTGGCGAGCTTGGACTTAAACAACAGTTCATTCAAAATTGTACAATTTCCCAGCGCCTGATTTACGCAGGAGACCGGGGCAGCTGCCCCGGGACCCCTATTCAGAGGGGAGGGGCTCTAAATTCTAAATTTAATCCAAGATATTCATAAAAAGTACACAAACCATATAAGCAATGACAGTTTTTTGTTAATTTATTGATGACGTAACAAGCTAGTCAGTCGAGGCTAGGCAAAGCCCCCTTTCTTAGTCATAGGTGGCCTGGTCTAGGGCAAAAGCAGAGACAGCCTCAGAAGCGTCGCTATACAATTTTAGCCCCAATGCAATCGCTGGTAGAGGGTGGGGGGGCTACTAAGATCCCACAATTATGCAACATCAATACAATCTATACATCAATATACTATCTAAGCAGCTTAGACTTCCACAGGGCCCCAATGCAACTGCATCGGCATCGCTACACCACTGGGCGGGCTGTATACTTTCAAAGGGTGCATACCTAGGATTTTCGGAGAAACGCGAGTTCTCGCTCATTATCCTTGCTCATAACCTTGCTCATTAGTCCTTGCTCATTAGTCCTTGCTCATAGTCCTGTCACCCATGAGGGCACACTGGAAGGTGGGCAAGCGACTCAGTCTGTCCCTGGGCAAAATATTTTGAATTCACTCAAGCCTACCTGGCTAGATATTATACTTACCTTGATCTTATAAATAAAATCCATTCACTCATACGTATAATAAGCATGGCAATCAGAAATTCGTCGTGGGTACAGGAGGTGTGAGGGGCGCCTTCATAAATGTCTTCCCCGGGCCCTGTGGTTTCCCCAACCACGAAAAGGGCTTTGCTTAGTATCAGTTTGTAATCTTATTGCGTCATTCATTTTAGGTAAAAGCGCATAAACTATATATGGTAAAACCCCCATTAACAGACACCCCTTTTCTTTGGACAAATTTTTCTGTCTGGTGAATATCGGCTAATAAAAGTGTATATAAATTAAAATATTTGTAGCATATATGCATATAGTTCATGGCTTACCCCTTAAAATTTTACGGTGACGATGAGTATCTACTTATTAAATATGCAATTATATACTTATATATTAAATTTGAATCCTTTTCTTTCACGTTATATAAAAATATATCACTCGATCATTTTTTTTTTCAAACATACGTCAATATAATGTTAATGGTATGTAGAAGAAATGCATAAGCTTGATATATGAGAGCAATGTGATCTTTTCCTGGGGTTAAAGATTTCACTATACGTGAGCCTTTAAAATATATTATACTGCCAACAAAACGTAGCAAGTGCTAATCGAAAAATACGATTCGTCATTGTGTATAACAAAATCAAAAGAAAATCTGAGAATTATCTGGTTTCTGGAATTGTTAGAAAAGTCAATAACAAGGAAATCTAAAATATTTCCTTTCATTGCTAATTTCAGAATTTACTTTCAGAATACCAGAAAATATTGTATTGCTCATAGCTATGGTTCTTCTAACTTTTCCAGATTTTTCCAAGTTCTGAATTTTAATATACATACAGTGGGCTATCTTCTAAGCAGTCGCGGTTTAATCTGTTTCTGCTTCAATAAACCTTTACGTCCGGAAGGTTGAAATCTCAGACAACGACGGTTGTTAAAAGGAAATGAAAATCATATATTTCTTTAAATACAACGAGGCTTCCATTATTATTATTACATATATAGTATCTAAGCAAATACATATGCTCAAAATTTTATAAGTGTATAATTTTTTTCCAAGTGTTACTTTTCTGCCTATTTTTTAACATTTTTAACAAGGAAACAACATTTTATTCTACACATCCTTTCTTTTCTAACTATATTATTTTAGGGAAAAATAACCTATAATTTTCATTGTGTAGCTCGCCTTTTGAGTTTTTTTTTCTATGAACAACTAATTCTCGGATTAATTGTCATCTAGAGTACTGTTATGACCAATTGAAATGAAGGAGGTCTACCGCAACCCTCAATACATGATTAATAATTCCAATAAAATATTACTTCTTACGCGCTACATAGTTTGGTATTTATTTTGTTATTTTGCCAATGTATAATTTGTGTAAAATTATTTCACAAGCGCTTTCTGTTCACTAGTAGACAGATATATAAGTGTATGAAGGAAAAATTATGCAGCTATAACGGATTCAAATTTTATATTTTCTCCGCCTCCTGAATTTTAAGCTTTTTAAGAAACACATATTTCATTGGGAAGAAAAAGCTTTCATGAAGCAGAGATGGATAATATGCAGAAAATTCCTATCGAAAAGAAAAAAATATCCTTTGAAAATAAGAAGAAAACTATTATAAAAATCGACGAAAGGTGTCTGTTTCTTTGTGACAAACATGGAGAGCTATCGTTTGTCGCTTTCACCCACTGCGAAAAAGACACCAAACCCTTAGTCCGCTTAAATCCCAAAAGATGCCAAGAGTGATTGAATCCTCAAATTAAGCTTGCTTTGCCATGGTTCTGAAAAATAGGAGACCGGTCCCCTGCGACTTGTTAACTGTCGAGGGAAATCAGAAGGCGATGCACACAAAAGAAAATGAAAGAAATTTGGCTCTCCCCGACACCATCTTGAAAATACTTTTCTTTAAACTCGAACGGAAGCTCTTGGATTTTTCTTTGCACAAAAGTGACTAAAATTTCAGATTCTGCATTTAGAAAATCCTCAGCAAGTCTCTCTCTCTCTCTCTCTCTCTTGCTTTGCAGAAAAGTAAAAACTTTCTTAAAACAGATTACCAGATCGGATGGCTAAAAAACACGGATTAAGTGTGGATCCTAGATAAGAAACTATCTACACCTTTCCCATCACGTTGAAATCTGCAGAATAATGACAACCTTCTAATTAATATTGTTAGCGTTCTAGCTCATTGAAATATTACTGAAGGTATTGAAGTGCAAAGAATTCACCATACCCCCGGCTTCAATCTGGAGTACTCTTGGTGGAATATGTGGATTCGCTTCATATCAGGGAAGTGTTTTCATGAACTTCGTTGTATTTTAATCGAAAACAAAGCCAATAAAATATACCATAATAACTGATGAATACAAATTTTAATGAGGAAAAACGAATAAGTTTTTTTACTTCTAATTCGCTGGACTCACGTATATTCCATTTAATAAGAACGAAAATTTAGTAAAATAATCGTGGCATTTTAATGAACTTGCAGTGTATTTTTTCATGGGACAAAATAGAAAAATTATAATCTAATCTTAATACCATATTCAGGGCATACCGCAGTCATTTGTCATATGTCTATTTAGTAAATTCTTAAAAAGGTTACGTTTCAAAAATTGACCCCGATCTTTAATTTCTTATAGTATTTCGGTCTGGTACATCTTAATGTGAGATACTTCATGATGACAATTAATTTATATGTAATTAAATTGATTGGGTACTAAACCCATTTCAAAGCTTTTATATACCGCAGTATTCACGATAAATTCTATGAAGCTCACCTAAAAGCGGTCTAAAACTACCCATGAGTAACTACGTAACTACAAATACATTCATAGACTAGCGATCCAAAAAAGATTTACCGTTACTCGAGCATGGGCGAGTATGGGGTATATCAGCTCCGCATCATATATGTACTCTATTATTCAATAGATTTTACCAACGCCAAGTTGGGTGGCTGCAGGTAAATGAGCACAAATTTAAAACATATACATTTTCCTTCAATTTCACTCAGGATTCATATAACATATTATACCTAATTCCTGTGAGATATCCCATAAGCGGAATGCATTTTTTAGAGCTTTTTTTTTGTATTTTGAAAGCTAAAGTCTTCATGCGTTAAATAAAATGCAAAAAAAGGAAATTTATATTATTTTAGTATCTCTTTAAATGATTTAATTTTTTTTAAATGAGTTTCATTTTTTAACATTTTTCATTTTTTCGAAGATTTTCATTTTTTTCAAATGATTTCTGCAACGATTTTATTATTACTACAAAATTAAAATGTTATCGAAAATATTTGGTATTTATTTTTACATTTAAAATATTAAAGTTACTTAATTAATGATAATTAAATATTAATGATGTTTCGTGTGTTCTCCAATAATTAATGGATATTGCTTAATGGAATATTAATGATATTTTCATGTACAACGGAAATCGTTTATAACGATGCTGATTATAGCGATTAACCACATAAAATGATGGAATTTTTACAAGCAGTTTGATTTCTATTCTATTCCATAATAAATATATCGGTTATAACGATGGAACCTATTATAACGATGGTGAGATCGTTTTAAATAGCGAAATCCGTATCGGATATAACGACGCGACTTGACAATCATTTATCGGAACAACGTGGACAACTCTAGATTCAAACTTCTCCTTCAGATAAAAGGATAAGTGCGAATCACTGTTCGGTAAAATGAACTGAGTTTTGTTTTTCGTCAAACCTTTAATGCTAAATACATTGCAAAGTGTGAATGTATTTGAATTCTTCGTTTATAATAAGTGAGTACTATTAGACTTCGCGGAGTGCAGATGTTGTTATCTACGCGTACATGTAGGTGTATAAACGAATGTAAGTATGCAGTAAATGATAAAATAATATACCATTCTAAATTAATTACGTAAGGAATTGGCATTGACCAAGGGTGCGGCACAGGCTTATAGCAAAGCTGAGGGGAGCAGGAGCGCGGCCCCAATTGTCCCATAGATGGATGGATGGATGGATGGACGAACGGACGGACGGATGCAATGTAGGTGCTTTAGCCCTTTGGAATTATGTTATTCTGGATTCTTGTGTTGGGTGATATTTTAATTACTATTGACTAGGATTTGTAAAAGTTAACGGCAAAAAATTAAAGCAAAATGAGAAATACGAATTAAATGTGTTGGTTTGTGAATATTTTGGTTCACAACCTATTCGTTAATTATTCAACATTTCTGATATTCTTTGGAAATAAATGTTTCTCCAAATTGACAGCTTAAAAGAAAATAAGATAAAGTCTTGCTGAAAAATTAACCACTTAAATGACACAATTATTTATTACATGTACGTACTTGCTGAATCGATTCAAATGGAACATCAATTAGCGATGAGATTTTCTAATTAAAATTTAAAATCTGACGAAGATAAAAATAAAGGAAGATGACATGCCTTAAAAGAGAAGCACAAATGTACCAGAAATTAACTTCTCTTTGTCAAAGTATCAAATACAATATAAATATTTGAATTTGGAAGCGTATATATCTTAAATTTAATTGAACAGGCGAATGATCCCAATTCTGAAAGGATATTTCATACTAATTGCTAATTAGTTTAGAAAATGTTTTTGTTGCCTCACATAAAGCTCTGAATGTCTGATAAATCAAACACACACACACAAACACACATACACACAGTAATTACACAAAACATGTTGAACGAATAAACAAATTTAATTACGATATTCTGGAGAGTTTTTTTAATGCATGTGCGTGTATACAGGGTGTCTCAGCACCAGGGTTACAAACTTCAAGGGGTCATAGTACTCATCAAGGTGAATGATATTTGTCATAGAACCTAAGGTCGCAAACCACGTACAAATTTACAAACAGTGCGTGATAAGCGCCAGATAATGCTCTGGTTAGCTGATCAAGGGCATAACTGGTTAGGACAACTCATATTGCACTTCTCATGCACTGGTTGTAAATATTTGTGCATGCTGGACGGTTTTAGAACTGGCGCTGTGGGTGGTTTGCGACTTTAGATTCTATGACATATTATCGTTCACCTTGATGAGTACTATGACCCCTTGAAGTTTGTAACCCTGGTGCTGAGACACCCTGTATATATTTTCCTTACATAATTAACGTTATCTTATTTTACACAGCTATGATGAATTCCTCTTAACTGCATCGGGCAAGAAAATTTTGGGACTATAAAATTGCTGATCAAATCTTATGTCAAAAGCCCACATGGCTTTCGTTTCTATTCAGCAACAAAAGAGTTTAAAACAAAAGGCCAACTACCACTTACTGAACAACGAAGTACACAGCAATAGAAGTTATACACTGAAGTGCCACAACACGACGTGACATGGACTCGACTAATGTCTGAAGGTATCCTGGAGACAATTCACACCAGGAATCCTGCAGGGCAGTCCACAAATCCGTAGGGGTGCGAGGTGGTGGAGATCTCTTCTGAACAGCACGTTGCAAGGCATCCCAGATATGCTCGATAATGTTCATGTCTGGCGATTTAGGTGGCCAATGGAAGTGTCTAAAGTCAGAAGAGTGTTCCTGGAGCCACTCGGTAGCAACTCTCGATGTGTGGGGTGTCGCATTATCATGCTGAAATTGTCCAAGTCCGTCGGAATGCACAATGGACATGAATGGGTGTAGGTGATCGGACATGATGCTTACGTACCTGTCACCTGTCAGAGTTGTCTCTAGACGTATCAGGGGTCCCATATCACGCCAACTGCACACGCCCCATACCATCACAGAAGCTCCACCAGCTTGAACAGTCCCCTGTTGACATGTAGGGTCCATGGATTCATGAGGTTGTCTCCATACCCGTACACGTCCATCCGCCTGATGCAATTGGAAACGAGACTCGTCAGACCAGGCAACGTGTTTCCAGTCATCAACAGTCCAATGGCGGTGTTGGCGGACCCAGACGAGGCGTAAAGCTTTGTGCCGTGCAGTCAACAATGGTACACGAGTGGACCTTCGGCTCCGAAAGCCCATATCAATGATGGTTCGTTGAACAGTTCGCACGCTGACACTTGTTGATGCCCCAGCATTGAAATCCGCGGCAATTTGAGGAAGTGTTGCACGTCTATCTCGTTTAACGATTCTCGTCAGTCGTCGAAGGTCCCGTTCTTTCAAGGTCTTTTTCCGGCCACACCGCTGTCGGAGATTTGATGTTTTACCGGATTCCTGATATTCACGGTATACCCGTGAAATGGTCGTACGCGAAAATCCAAATTTTGTCGCTATCTCGGAGATGCTATGTCCCATCTCTCTTGTGCCGACTATAACGCCACGTTCAAAATCACTTAAATCTTGATAACCTGCCATTGTAGCGGCAAGAACCGATCTAACAGCTTTGCCAGACATCTCTTGTCTTATATAGGCGCTGCCGACCGCATCGCGTTACGCTGATTGGTTGCAAAGCTCCGTTATTTGCATACGCACGCCTGTACCAGTTTTTCTGGCACTTTAGTGCATATTAAAATGAATTTCAGTTCAAATATTCAAAGATTTTTGACTCTGCAGTAAGTGAAAATATGCAGCATATAAATGTTTAGTCCGTAGTTTATATTATGAAGAAATTTATCGAGAAAACGTTGATGAATTTCACCGCAGATACCTGATATCTGTAAAGGATACTTTCATGGTCATTACTCTTTAAACGAAGTTATGATTGGGTATGGAATTTCTTAGTGTGCCCTCTTCAGTTATTTTCTCATATTCAGCTACCTTATGTCCACTATTACTGTTCTTGTCTTTTCGGCATTCTAAGTACTAACATGGTCTTCATTAATATTGTTACTTTAAAACGTCTGTGAGTTTCTTTGGTCTTGCATGATCTGTAAATGATCTGTAAATCTGTTGAACTAATTTTTATAAAATTAGTTCAACATATGCAGTGGATTTGGGTTAATTGAACCATCGATTAACCAGGGAAGCCTTTCGTTTGAAACAAATCTTGAGGAACAAGAACAAGTCGCAAAGGCAACCTGAATTTACAAGACGCTTCATTGGAATAGTGGCTGTAGATTAAAATTTTTTTGCTCACTACAGATTTAGGAATTCTGACTAGGAGATCCTAGCTTCTGCCAATACTGAAATGAAACAAGCTTTAAACTGCAACGTTTCGAAACAATAACAGATTTTCATCCATTGACAAAAGTTTTTATGTTACAATACCAATAAAGATTCTGTGGAGACACAGGATGTTCCGCTATTGTATTTTGCTATTCAGTAAATGAAAGTTTGCCTTTTGTTTTTTTACTTTCGTTATTCTTTAACATTTGGACGGAAATTCCTTTTTTTATGCGCATCACCCCTTATTGTGCTTTCTTGTTAAGTAAATGATAGTTTGTCTTTCATTTTTTACTTTCATTATACTTTAATATTTGAAAGAAAATCCTTTTAATAGACTACATATGTTCCGTTATTGTCCTTTGCTGTTTAGTAGATCATAGTTTGTCTTCTATTTTTGCTTATATTATACTTTACTATTTGAACAGAAATTTCTTTTTAATACACATCACCCCTTACTTTGCTTTTTTTTAAGTAAATTAGAGTTTTTCCTTCATTTTTTAACTTTCCTTATACTTTAATATTTGAACGGAAATTCCTTTTAATACATACATTCCTTTTAATATTCCTTTCCTTCGAGAAATTCCTTTTAATGCATACATATGTTCGATTATTGGCCTTTGCATTTTAGTAAACCATAGTTTGTCTTTTGCTAATTGCTTTCATTGTTCTTTATTGTTTGAATGGAGATCCCCTTTAATACATGTGTTCCGTTATTGTGCCTTCTTATTAAGCAAATGATAGCTTGCTTTTTGCTTTTTAACTTTCATTTCATTTTAATATTTGAAAGGATTTTTTTTAAGAAACTTTCCGCAGAAATATGAAAAAAATTATGCATGTATAAACCCATTAATTTAAATAGTCAAGAATTAGAAATTTGGTTCATGCCTGTTTGGGTAGCGTAGGTAAGGAATGAGTCTGACAAAGCTCGTGTCATCTAGGACACATTACACGACCCAAGCTTTCTGTGACAAGGGCAAGCCCCGCCCGAAGACATCACTGTAAGCTAGGGTGGAGCGAAAGACAACAAACTCGCGTAACCGAAAACGGGTACCTATCAATAGTTGTGGCTTGACCCTATGAACATTTCTGAAAAATTTTTTTTTTTTGATATCATCTTCAGGCTGCGCAAGAGGCCTAAATTTCGAAACATCTGTCATTTTTTGCGATTTTTCTGTAATTTTTTCGCCGATTTATATTGACAAAATAAATTTGGGGTAGTGTTATCATGTTGAAAATAGATTTGAAAAATAATCTACTTTTATTTTCTTGTCACTGTTTTAATGTTTTCAGCTTGCGCTTGTGGCTTAAATTTTGAGATTTTTTTGTAATTTTTAAGTTATTTTCTAGAATTTTCTGCTTTATGTAATTTATTTCATTGTTCATTTATTAAATTTTATTTACAGTTAATGTATTGAATTTAGTATGCAACTCATCGCTAGTTAAATGTCTGACTACCCGGGACTCACCACAAGGAGGTGGTTGCATGTCGAGTCCCACCCGTGTATCCAACCACCCTACCATAATGGTACGTTTTTTAAACTTTAAATTGCTTTAAAACGCTGCTGTAACTTCTTTTATTGCTCTTTCTACCGCTTGGGTATGAATTGGCAATTGAGCGAGTATTGCCTCAGAGTCAATATTGACTTTTTTATTAAGTAATAATCTTTGTAGGTCATTGTTTGACAAGTGACGTGTTAGAGTGGGTTTAGTGACTGTAATATCTGGCCAGGAAATCATATCAATATAGTCAGATGCAGAGAAATTAATGACGGGAATTACAAATCGTCTGACTCCTTCAGTCACATTGCCACAATCCCTTGCTGCAGTAATTTGTCGAATAGCAGTCTTTTTTATATGTCCTCGTTCATCTTCTAGCATTGCTATGAGCAAGTTTTCTGGATGAGCAAAATATTCATTATACAGAAGAACCTTTTGAATGACTTTTTATTGTCGCTGCTCAAGTGGAAAGAAAATGCAATTGTTTTCCACAGCTTTACTGCTCCATTTGTTATTTTACAATTACTCTTGATAGTAAAGCACCCTGGAGCGTAAACTCTGACAACAAAAGTAACCAACTCTTTAAAAATCTCTGATGGTGATTCGGTACTTATATACAATCGCAAGATTTTGTTCTCTGTTGTCACCCATCTAGCATAAGACAGCTTACCCGGACTTTTGTTTGCCAAATTATTTGGACATTCCCCAGTGCCGACAGCCTTACAAATATCATAGAGATATTGTTGGTCTGTTCTTGAGTTCCTCTTATTTTCAGGAAAAATATCATTTAACGTGAATTCAATAAGTTCAAATTTTACAGGGTTTAAAGTATGACAAGGAGTTAAACTTTTGCCAACAGGCCCAACAAATCCACTTGGTCCAGATGTTTTTCCGTATAGCTT
>QLNU02015003.1:40585647-40617060 GCA_006491805.2 Dysdera silvatica | reverse complement strand
TATATTTTTTTAAATAGGATGAATAAATTTATTTTTTCACTGGTTCCATCTCTTTAATTGAATTATTGATTAAGTGGATAAATCTAATATTGGATAAATGTAATATTTGATAAATCTAGGTTTTAGACAAAAGCATAAAGGTACCTTCAAACTAGTAATTATCTGTTAGAGTGACTTCCCTTAGTAGTGGAATTTTATTCCCAGCGATTAAATTCTAAAAGCGCGCCTTTCAAAATTAACGTATTTTTATTGTAATTGATGTCTTGTCAAGGAAAAATACAAATTTCGATATTCTTTTATTTTCTCTTTAATGACATGTCCGCTATCGTTTTCTTCAGCATATGTTAAAATTTTATTTTAGAAAACGCATTTCTTAACTATGATTCTACTCGTATCTGTCTATTTTAATCAGTATGTGTGTACCAGATAATGTGATGTACGGCTACGCAGATAAAGTTTGCAAGCAAAAATCAATGTTATAATGTTTGTTGTCATCTAGATTTTTACTTGTAATGTATATATGCTTGCAATATCTAATAATGTGTTGCGAGCAATTAGCTCTTTAAGAAAAATGTAATGTCTTGTCTCTTAAACTGTCAATTTGGAGAAGATTTGTTTCGAAAGGGATTTCTAAAATGCTAAATATTTAACGCCTGGAGTTTGGATCGGCTAACTTCAAACTTTATGTTATATTTTGATTTATTTTTCTTGCCAAAATTCACAAATATTAGTCAACAATAATTATTATCACCCAACACACATAAATTGATCAAATTATTCTGGAAAATAAAATACCTCTAATTATATCTTAAAGATATAATACTGGTATAATCATATACGAACATCATTGATTCTTTCTCTACGTATCAAGCTGATTTTGTATCATGCCCTATTGCTCTCACATATGCAGTAATGCATCGCTCCTTGGGAAAGCGCGCTATTGGGTAATGTTGTAAAAATTTTCAAACTTAACCTAAAAATTTTCGAACTTCAAAACATTTTATTAGACTTTAAAAGGAATTTTCAGAACGTCACCATTGATACATACCAACATTATCGGGTTCTTCCGATAGCTATGTTGCGTAACTTTCGAATTCTCTCGTATGATATTTAATAGAGTCAAAAGGAATGAACACCAGACATAAAATTTATTAATAATCATTTACGTAACTAAGAAGTCAGATATAAACTTGCATTATTTCCCCCAAACCCTAGCACTAATCTTCTTAAATCAAATATAAACTTTATTGGAGCACAGTTGAGGAATAATCTCCGCCCTGAATTCTCCTCACTGAACAATATGCATCTCTTCAGGAAAAGAATCAACATTGAGTTACCGATGGACTGGTGATTACCTTGATTTAACAATATGTTTTAAGTATATGATACTTTTAAGTGGTATTGTGTTGGTTTTGTACCTATTGACCTAATGGTGCCTCATTTTGTCTTTTAATAGCTTATTTTGAAATCTGATTATAACATTTTTGTACCACTTGCCGTTGTTTGTCTACGCTTTTCTTTTTCTTTCCTTTCCTCTTTCTTTTCTTCTCTTTTTATTTTTATTTTTATTGGGGGCCAGTTTTCATCAGGATTTTTGATAAATCCGTTTTCTGTCTCCTTTCCTTTGAGCCAGTGGTCGAAATTTTCAGCTCGCTAGCCAAATTTCGCTCTTTAGCTACTGGCGTGCTGCTCTTTCACGAATGACGTGTTTAAAATATTTTTTTTATTTTAATTAAATAGTATTGGATTAAATTTTAATTTTAGGATTATAGAAAGAGCAAGTCAACGTTAGTATTTGTTAAAAAAACCTTTCACTGCTACCGTAGCCGAATTAAATATTTCTCACTTTGATATTGACATTAGCACTTTTGAAATGCAATTGCTGGATTTAAAAATCAAAAATTTATGGAGCTCCAAATTTGAACGCCTTAATGCTGATATGGAAAAATTGGAGAAAATCAATTGTCATCAGAATTCACAGCATCAATTTCCTGCTTTGAAAGAACTGGAAAATGAAGACATGACTATTTTTAACACTTGGAATCATGTTCCTGACTTAAATGATCAGTTAAAAAAGCTAGTATTTCCTGTTCTTTTTTTATTCGGCTCAGCATATTCATACGAACAATCTTTTGCAAGCATGAACCTTATCAAAAGTAAACTGAAAAATTATCTTGTTGATGAAAACCTGGAATCGTGCCCAAAATTGAAAACGACAACATGCAAACCTGACTTACCCAAACCTTCTGAGAAAATGCAAGACCATTCTTTCCATTAAAAATGACAATGTTTTAATTTTAATAACAAAAAGTAATTTTTATCTATAAATAAGATTATGTTAAAGTATGATATCTAGTTTTAATCAGTGTAGTTACTTTTAACCAACTTCTGAAAACAAAGCTTTTATTTAGAAATTTGGCTGTCAAAAGAGATCTAAATTGTTGTACTGCCAATATTTGGTTCTTTTGGCTGAGTTTGCCGATCACTGCCTGAAACCCAGACTTGGGATCGTTTGTTTCTTAGAACTGTATTGTTATTATTCTAAATAAATAATTTAAAATTAATAGCTTTATATTTTATTTTTTAGCAAATATTGTAATAGTGTTGTAATATTTTGCCATTTGCGTTGCTATCTTTGTTCAGTTCTCACATACAGGGTTTTTCAGATGAAACGCCCAGATAACAAAAATTCAAAATTAATTTTATTTTTAGTCCACAAGCCAAACAAGTATTGTTTTCTAAAGAAAAGAGTTCAAAATTTTTTACATAATATGTTTTAGGTGTCCACCATAGCTGTTCAACACTTCCTGTACTCAAATGCATATATTGTCAAAAACTCTATTAAGAATTTCAAGGGTAAGTGTTGCAATACACTGTTTAGTCTTCAATTTCACTTGGCCTGATGTCCCTGGTGCTTGTTTAAAAACATCTTGCTTTAGAAAGCCCCATAAGAAGAAGTCGCAAGGTTTTAATATCGGGACTTATGGGTGGCCACTCTGAGCCACCACTGAAGAAATCAGGATAGCGATTGGAGAAGACGCGACTACTAAAATGAAGATACAAAAAAGTGAGAACCTCTTCCGCGGTATGGGGCCTGGCCCCATCCTGTTGAAACCACTGAACACGGAACAGACTTCCGTCGTAAGACTCTCAGGAAAATAATACTTATCATTTTCTTGTAATTTTCGGAATTAACACAACCATTAAAGAAGAATTGCCCTATCAGCAATCTCTTGGATACTGCACACCATACCAATACCTTGTTTGGGTGAAAAGAAGACGCGATGATTTCATGTAGATTTTCCAAAGCCCAAAAACCAACGTTCTGTTTATTAACTTCCATTACTCAAGATAATTGGTACTCGTGTCAGACTTTCGTTGCACTGCAACTGCTGAGTTGGACTCCAAAAACCAGGTGACGACATCCTTTTTCTGTTCACCAGACAAGTTACGATCTGCTATTGTTGCCGCTTTTCCTCATGATGCCACATCAAGGCATGTGACAAAAAATATATAAAAGAATTTTAAACAGTTTTCTTTCGAAATCTACACTTGTTGTGCTCGTGGGCTGAACATAGAATTATGAATTTTTGTTATCTAGGCATTTCATCTAAAAGACCCTATATTACTGAAATTTGTAACTGTTTTGATTATTCCTGTGCTTATAAATAAATTTGTATGTGTGGTACTGTACTTAATATATTTCTTCTTTCATTTTCCTTTAAACGCATGCTTGTTATAGGATTCGATCACATGACGGAAGAGCCTCCTTTAAGAGTAATGTCGATTATCAACTATTCTCTGCCTATTATTTGTCACCTGTTCTTATCTTATTTTTAAAATTATATATAAATGTGTCTCTAAATTAAGTTTTTAAATTTCAGCTTTCTAAGTGAAACATTCGAAGAGATTATAATTCTTTGAAATTTCTGAGAGTATTTGGCCTTTCGTTTCTTTAGATGGACGGACTCCTAATCCTTTATTAAACAATAGGAAACATTAATAAATAGCAGCAAATCGCTAATATGCAAATAGACTTTAGAAATTTTCTTAATACTGCATTATTATTTAACCACGCGCGTTAACTAGTAAAAAAATTTAAAATACTTTTATTTTATTGTAACTATAATAGCCTTTATATATTAAGCATGTGCAAATAATTACTAATTATTTTTATTCTTATTTTAATTTTATTCAAATAATGGAATGATGCCAGTTTCAAAATAAAAATTAAAATAATCATTATTGTCCTTTCAGCATATTACTCGATGCGTTAAAAAAGGATTGCTTTCAAAATATCCCAGTTATTAAAAAAATTTGAATATTCAGCTAAATTAAATCATATTTGAAGAGAGTTTCAATAATATCCAAATATAATTTGATCATATTTGAAGAATTTCCAAAATATCTAAATATAATTCAATCATATTTGAAGACTCTCTAGAATATCCAGATATAATTCAATCATATTTGAAGAATTTTTAGAATATCCAAATATAATTCAATCATATTTGGAGGATTTTCAGAATATCCATATATAATTCAATCACATTTGAAGACTCAAAAATATCCAGATATAATTCAATCATATTTGAAGACTATCCAAAAATTGAAGGTAATACTCTTCAAAATCTCTATTAAAATAGAAGAAAATTTTATTTGAACATTGTTACCCATTCAGTCCAACTGAAGGCTTTCCAAATCATTCATTGACGGAATCACGGAACAAGTCTACTCATTCATATGGATGAGGAAAACCATTCGCTGAGTCGTTATAGTGAATGAGTTGGCTCACCTGTACTTTTCCAACACCACTGACAAACATTAATTACAAGCTTGCTTGTTTTATGCGGGACTGGTTGTTCTCGGACTCTTCCATGCTCACGCATGCCCAAGAAACAGTAAAAGCGGTTCTGGATTACTCACCTATGCTTATATTTCGGATTATTCGCAAGTAGAATAAAACCACATTCCGGAGTGACTCAAGTGCTCAATGGTTAATAAGGTCTGCGAAATTTATATATATATATATATAAAAGTTTTCCTCGCCCATTCTTGGCGGAAACAGGCTTTGGGACGGGCAGAGCGCCATGTTCCCAAGCCTCTTTTTACATCACTTCTTAATGTGCCATGTCTAGAAACTTCCTGACAATGTGACACGTGTTTAGGATTGTGGCTTTTTGTATTTCAATGTAGGTGTTTGGGTCAATGTTGAGTATCTCCAAATTCGTCGCAAGCGTTTTTGGTACTATCCCTGTTGCTGAGATGACTAACGGGATGATGAAGATCTTTTCCATACCCCATATATCTCGTACTTCATGTCTGAGATCTTGGTACTTGGTGATTTTCGTTGTGTAGGTTGTCTGTATGTTATTGGTGTTGGGTACTGCTATGTCGATTAAGTACGTGGTCTTATTCGATTTATCGACGAGGGTTATGTCAGGACGGTTATGTGGGACTGTCTTGTCTGTTATGATTGCTCTATCCCAGTAAAGCTTGTGTGTTTCGTTCTCATGCACGGTCTCTGGCTCATATTTGTAGTACGGGCATTTTTCTGTCAGAAAGCCAGCATTCGCTGCCAATTTCTGGTGGACTATTTTCGCTACTTGATCGTGTCTATGTTTGTAGTCTGACTGCGCAAGGATCTTGCATCCTGCCATCACGTGTTGGATTGTCTCCGATGCCGCATGACAGTGTCTGCATTTGTCGCTTTCTATGTCTTTTCTCTGGATGAATTTCTGATTGTTCCTTGTTGCGATCACTTGGTCTTGGATGGCTAGCATGAATCCTTCTGTCTC
The DNA here is from genome assembly GCA_006491805.2 of Dysdera silvatica. Taxonomy (NCBI): domain Eukaryota; kingdom Metazoa; phylum Arthropoda; class Arachnida; order Araneae; family Dysderidae; genus Dysdera; species Dysdera silvatica. Next base: position 40,611,262 of record QLNU02015003.1, on the reverse strand, counting down.
TGGCTGGAGAGTGCCTTTGGCCAGCCAAGAATTTGATGCCTTTTTGTCAACGTGTGGTTGTTGCAGGTCATTGTAGTGCCTGCCATGTAATGGTTTTCCGGCCCAAGTTCTCAGTTTCTGTTCGTTGGCTGTTTCGAGGACACGCTCTTCGGTACTACACAGGTTTAGTGGCGTGTAATTTGCATCTGCTTGTATTATGGCTTGGATGAGTGGCGATCGGGGACTCTTCAACTGGAAGTATTGCCTCATGCTCTGGATCTGCTTGTCATGTAATATATATACATATTGAAAAATTTACTGAAAGTGTGACAGAAAATATTTCATTTCCCATATTTGATAGTTATTCCAACGATTCTGAAAATTTTGATGGCTTTAGTTTTGATTTAAATAGTAGCATACTACATCACGCCATTAATACGCTTATAAAATACTCTTTTTGATGAGTTGAATGTTTCGGCGTTCTATCTTTTTGCTATTTCAACATTATTTGTCTTATGTGTAATTTATTACACTGATGCTTTTACTTTATTCATTAGCAAACTGATATGCAAGCGCATTGAGAACAAATATCAAGCAAGTATAATAACAGGTCTAACCGCGTAAGTTTTAACACATCTTTTGATTATAAGCCTTCCTCTTAAGACATTTTTCATTAGGAAACAAAGAAAACTTCCATAAAAAGCATAAAATGGGGATACGCAATGCGTGAATAATTATCACCGAATATATAAAAGCCCATGAAGAGTAGGAATAAAATTACTGTTCAACATTGAAGAAAATTCTGTGTTTTCTCTCAGGTTTAGAAAAGCATGGAGGCCGATCGTTTGTAACTTTCACCCACAGTGGAAAGGACACCAAACTCCTGCTTAATTCCCAAAACATGCCAAGAGTGATTGTCTCGTCAAATTAAGCTTGCTTTGCCATAGTTCTGAAAAGACGCACACGGGTCTCTTGTGACGTTTTAACTATCGAGGGAAATCAGAGGACCATATATACAAAAGAAACTGAAAGAAGTTTGGACCTCCCCAATGCCGCCTTGAAATATCTTTCTTTAAACTCGAAAAAAGGGTTTTTAATTTTTCTTTGCACAAAAACGACTGAAATACCAAATTTTCCATTTAGAAAATCCTTAGTAAGTCTCCTTATCTTTCCCTGCGCAGAAATAAAAGAATAAAAAGAAGATTGGATTAACCATTGTTTCTGGACGAGAAAATATCTAGATATTTTTCATCGCGCTAAATTCTTCAAAACAATATTAATCTTTTGAGCCATCTTGCAATCGTGCTTTTACATTGTGATACTTCTTAACGCGTTGAAGTGCAATCGGTTTGTTATGATCTACAGCCTGAATGCCTATCTGAAATATATGTCTTTTGGTGGCCTGTAAGCAGTGGCGGATTTATATTATGTTTATAGCATCAAATCATTAAACTTAATAATAAAAGTATATTACTGTTTGAAGACGTCATTCTAACGTAATACTGTGAAACGATCAGTATAAAAATATAATGTATTTGTTTACAAAAATTATATTTTTCAATTTCTATTTAAATATATCATTGAAATATCACGGATTTTTGATTAAATTTTGATGGAGTTTTTGTGATATAATTATGTATCATAAATATGCAATAGTAACATTGCATTTCCATCATTTTAAAGCTTGACTGAATATATAGTAATAGTACTGAATATATAGTAATGAAAATTATATTTTTTCAATTTTTACTTTATTTCATTACTTATATAATATCATCAATATATGGTTAAATATTCAGATGGTGTATGAAGCATAATTACGTATAGCAAACATGAAATAAATCAATATATTTTTATAATATCAGGTCCTGTTCTTTTTCCTTTGAATGACTTGAAACTTAAAGAAGCATTTTATCGAAAGATAAAACACGTTTAAACCAGAAAATCGCACTGAGCCATTTATTAATTGCTTCATTTAAAAGCCTGGACAAAACAAAACCCTCGTTTGGAAATGAACTACAGAATATTATGCAAAATTCTGGTTTGAACGAGTATTCGTTGGACGACGTTTGCTTGCAGTTGATTAGCTAGGTCCATGCAGGTGACGAAAGGTCCATTTTAGTCTCTTCTTCGACATTGTAGATGAGTAATTGGTGTGTTCTGCACCGCAAGCTGCACTTGCAAACAGAAATTTCCATCTTTAAATAATTCAGAAGGTAAAGGTTACGTCACCCTTGTTGATTAGAATTTGAATCGAGTAATTGCAGTCAACAATTTGGTAAGTAGGGTCTTATGTCATTTGTTTACAACCGATTGTTCAGAGACTGCACCAGAAATATCTCCGAAGTATTTAGTTGAATTGCGTAGATCAATTTCAGAACTGAACAATATTGCCAATTAGCTACTGACTTTGAAATCGGTGGAAAGTAGTTTTTCAGAAACAAATGTTTTCTAAACAAATTTAAAATGGATGTCAACATCAAGTGATATTATACTAGTTTCTGTTGTGATGGACCGAGAGACGACGAGAGGGGGCAGCAGGAGCTGAGGCCCGGATGAGGCCCGCGCCATCGGGCGGCCCATGGGGGCCAGTCAAAGTGAGCCTGGAGGCCCGCGTTACCTCTCGGCGACCCTGGATGCGCCCATCGATATTAACCGATGATATTTTCCGCTTTCTATGCGTTATCGATGCTCGGACGCTTGATATCTGCGTTCCAATTATGTAGGCTTCGGCGTATCTGAATAAGCAAACCGCGAGTAGGGAATCTGATCATTAATGGGACGATAACGCAAATAATTCGTTTTATAGAACAACCAGCAAGACTATATAATTCAGACAATAAACATAACATTAGTCGCATTCCGTCTTCGGTTCACACAGCTGGGAAGCGAGAATTGGATTTCCATACAAATTTTAGCATTGGGACAGATTTGCTCAATCTGATTGGCTAACGATGATGGTACTTATAGGTTTGTTGCAGAATTTTGGCAGCAAATGCAGCACCCACTAACATCACCAGATTACTAAATTTTAATTTAAGCCTTCCTAGATTCAGCACTCCTGAAATCTGTCTCCGAAATATGCCCCACCAGACCCGCCCTCTAAGGTATTTCCCCAATACCACTCCGCCATTTCTCCACTTTTATTTTGGGAATAAAATGATTCCTTCGTAGGCGCCTCTTTAAACGCTATGAAAACCTAGGCTAGGCTAGCTAGCACGCACCAACAGATCAGCAGCACTTCGGATCTCACACTCGTAGTGCCCGTAAATCGTATTTTAATCGCGGGGGAATTTTAGAACGACACTCTTCAATAATACATCCAATTTATTTTTAATATTAGCATGAGTTGATTTTCCCTTTAATGAAATTTAAAATGCAATAAATGCCTAAAATCCATAAAAGAAAACAACTTTTTTGGAATACTGTGCAGCTGCCAAATATTTTTATAGAAAAATGGCATTTTGACTCAATTTTTGAGTAGATGGCCGCTAACTTTTATAAAAAAGATTATCGAGTCTTACGTTGAGTAGTAACTTCGTGTTTAAAAAATAAAAAAAAATCGGATCTCCCTTGATCCCTGACATTTCCTTTCTTGATTGAAATCGAAAATTACATTTTTGAAATATATGATTGAAAATTATATTCGAGTTGTTTTGTATCTATGGAAAATACACATTCGGCAATTTTCACATTTTTAAGACGTTTTAGGCTTAGCTCATTTGTTTTTCTTTTAACTTGCTAAAATCGTTCAGCATCATCGGTATTTAAAAGTTAATGTTGCTTTATAGGATGATTCAAATTCTTAATTAATGTAATGAATATTAATGTTATCTTTATTAAAAGTTAATGAGCCAAAGTGAGTTGTTTCATCAAAAAAACGCCAATCTTTTACGGCTAGAATTACTTCGATTTTGGAACCCGCCCAAACATCACCTTATCAGCCAATCAGATTACTTAAATTGGTCCTAATGCAAATATTGGTATGGAAATTCAAATCTCTCAGCCAGAAGTGCAATCCCGAAAACAACACTATGGATTTCCTCGCCGAGTGTCAAGACGCGAATCTCCTATTTCCCGCTCAAAACTATTCTCTTTAACGTTTCCGGTCTTAACAGGAGATGCTTCCGGGCCCCAAACGAATTCCATTTTGGGACGCTCCTGAGTGTTACGTTTGTGTGTGTGTGTGTGATTGTTTTTACGGTGTAATGAAAGTAAAACTCATGCTGCGCCGGGACCTACATATTTCCGAGGAATTTGAACCTCTGCTGCCATAAGAACCACACTCAGGACAACGGTGGGAAGAAAAACAGGCATACATACTGCGACACCATTGGGAGCCGAACCCAGGTTAATGGTACGAAAGGCAACTGCTCCATAATTAATCTGCATCAGAGAAACGGACGTATATTTTTTCCATGTATCCGGACCTCTTAAGGACTAGGGAATTAATACTCAGATTGCAATGAACAGATAGTTCTCAAGCGTCAATTTTCAGGAGCTGTTGAGTGTCGAAGCCGGATTAGCGGTACTTTAGGCGAACGCGATTTCATGTTGCCCAGGGGTGCCCTGCCTCACCCCACTGGCTACACCAGTGTGATAGCTGTTCTATCTTCTAACCAGTGTAGGTGGTAAACGGTGAATATATCCGATTAACAATATATTTGCTAATCAAACAGGGGAATTCCTTAAACAAAGGGGGCCCTGCGGTGGCGCAGTGTGGTAACGCGTTCTCCTAGTGCACCGCTAATCCGGGTTCGACTCCCAGCGGTGCAAAAAGAACGCTTACTCAGGGATCTCATGAAAGATCGCACTGCTCACTGTAGTCCGGAGTTTGGTTCCCCTAAGCTTTAAGAAGTTCGGATTCCTCGAAAACCTGTAAGTCCCGGCGCAGCATGACCATTGTAGTCTTTGAGCCGTAAAACCACAAAACAAACAAACAAACCTTAAACGAATGTGTCTATGGAAATATAATCCAATTACTATAAAGTAATTTTTAAGAGTCTCCATGTTTATATAATTCATAATAAAATCCCTGTTTTAGGTAGAGAATCTGTAGAATCAATCCTCAGTACGTGGCATGCTTTTTCCTCTCTAATTAAAACTTTGGTTTTTCAATGGACAATATAATAGTGGAGTACGAGAAGAATTAATTGCATTTGAATATATTTGCTATTTCATATTTTCAGTAATAATTAAATAACTGTCAAGTTGTAGAAATCATTATTTCCTGATGAAGTATAACTTTCCCATATTAAAGCTTCGCATTTTAAAATTCCCTGATGAATGTATCTCAAACGAGATACGTGATGTATCTCAAACGATCATCCACGAATTGAAGTTTGCCCTTATTGCATTGAAATACCGTTTCGGCATGTCGAAATTGTTTGATGGAAACTTCGGCTTCGATATATATGAAGGCCCTGGTCTACATTGAGTCCAAAAAAACCCTGAAATCTACAGCTAGATTGTCATCAATTACTCGTGTATAATAATAACCTTTCCCATCAATTAATCAGAACTACTGTCGTTCAAATATACTTTGCATATACATCCTTCAACGCTGTGATCTATAATTGCTTTATTATAAGGGCTTTATAGAGTTTTTTAAGATTTCCAGCGATTTATAGAATCAGTAAATATAAGCAAATAGTTCGTTTTCTACATTTCTACGCACAACCAGTTTATAATAACTGTAAATTTATTTCTCATGTTATATATGCATTGCGTATATAAAATAAATTTAGCCACTGAAATAATTTGCTCTATTTTTTTCAAAAAATCAGAAGTCCCCCTCGCGGTATTGGTTTCTTTAAAGAAAATAAAATAATTTAAGGAAACTGGAGGTAGTGAGAATAATCTCTGTGAAAAAGAAATGTGTTCGTGTCAAAAACAGTTCACACTATCCCAAAGGAATAGTGTCGTATACTATTAGTATACTATTAGAACTGAGGTTCAGAAAATAGTTCGTATCAAAAGTAATTCGTATCAACCAGGTTCGACATTGCACCATTTCGCTTAATTGCTGAATTAAATCTTGGCGATAAATGTTTAATTTTAATATATGCAGAGCCGTAGCCAGGCTAGGCCAATAGGGTGCTGAGCCTTCCCTGAAAAATATTGTACAATATTAGTTTAAATGTTTTGTTTTGTATGAAATTGCACATGACAATGGAAATTATTCTTTGACGTAAGAAATGTCTTCCAAACAGCTTTCCATGGTAGACCTTGTGCATATAATGCTTTTTGCAGAGGTTTGAGTCTTACTAATAATTCTACTAATAATGTGACCAAGTCCTAATAATAATGATAGGGGAAATATACTTTCCCCTATCATTATTATTTTATTATTATTCGAGAGCAATACTAAAATTTATAAGCTTCCAATGCAAAATTTACGTTAAGAAATTTATTTATTAACATTAAACATATTAGTCTGCTTATATATTTAGTATGTTAATAAAATACACCAAGGCTTTACAAATTTTAAGCCCAACTATAACGTTCAGAGACCCCCTTAACAAGCATCTAGCTACGGGCCTGCGTACATGTATTTTTCTTTTTATTTATTTATTGTAATTTTCCATCATGCAATTGTTTCAATGATCCTTAACTTGCCCGTAAGCATGTTAAAATTGTAATTAGCAACGTTGCAGTAGCCATCAAGAGAGAAATACAAAATTAATGGAACATTTGCCTATTAATAGCTGAAACGTCGAGATCAAACACTACATTTAGCATCTTGAAATGAATATGGGAAATGAAATCTTAATAGGAGAACTACATGCTTACGTGAACCTTTGCTTTCGGCATGCCCTTCAGCGGAAACAGTAACCAGAAAGATTAATTGATTCAACTGCCATTACGTACCGAAATCCATCGTCCTCGAAGCAGAATAAAATTAGAACTATAAATTGAATATTTCCAGCAGAGAGTATTTGAAATCAACAGCGAATGCTAATCAGTAGAGTTAATCAAGAATTTCCTTTGATATAACTGTAAAGATTTGAAACTGATTCTTACAAACCGTCAATCACGACCTGGAAGCCCATAGAATTGTCAATGGGTATGTATTAAGGAAATTTATTTAATTACATGAGTTTCGTCCCATGACAAGTGTATGAAAGTTAAAAAAACTGACTGTGCAGTTGTATATGGATTGATTTGGTAAGGGATTGAAAATCAACTAGTGCTCTATCATAATTTTTCAACTATGGTAAGATAGAACATGGAATTGTAGTGAAATATCAATGTTTGATAGCATTGTAGTAATTGTTTGCCCAGCTGATGAAAGTATTTAAGAGTGACGCTCACTGTCAGTTGAAATGACTTCATTGGAGAATATTTAGTTTTTCTAAAAGTAAAGTTTGCAGCGTTATTGGAACATTTGCGTCTTCATATTGATGAGTTTTCCTCCCTCATTCTTGGATTCAAAAGGTATGTGATTGGTTGCTATGTTTATTAACCTGTTAACCGGGGAATAAAATTTTGTGAAACTCGTTTCACACTGGGGACTTTTTTTCACAGTGATAAGTAATGTCATCACACCATCACGCTAGGATTAAATATATAAGAACTACATAAAACGTAATGCGTTCAACATAATACGGTTAATTTCAATGACGAAAAATGTCGTCATTCGCATTTTGGTAGTCTTCTGGGCATGACGAAAAATGTCGTCATACCCAGTTAACAGGTTAATAAAGTTAAATAACTGAATATATCCTCGGGCACGTTCCGCCAAGCATTAATTTATAACATAACCCTCCACGGAACACGTATGCAAAAGACTATATATTAACGCACTTTAAATCATCAGATCCATTAAAAGAAGATAAAATTATGGATAAAGGTTCAAATTCTGAATTTTCAAGAAATGCGAAATACGGTTGCAAAAGTGCTTAATAGAAAAATCAGATTTCAACGATTCATCGCGGTAGCTTCTTGCCTCGTTCCGCAGTTTTGAAGTGAGCACGTTGGTAAAATCACTCCAATACTGGGTCACAATTTAGAAACCGTTTCAGTAATGTTTCCATGGAAATAAGAAAGCATTGAATAACTTCGGAACTACAAGTCCGAATGGAATATTTTTGCAATCATTCTAACCGGTGTATAGTTCCGTTTCCTCACAGCCACGCATGCGCAGTACGCAAAGGGTATGGTTCGACGCAAAGCGACCAATTTAGGCGTCCGCGGAAATTTCCAATCAGTACAGCTGATCAGTAGAGACTCCGAGCAGGTATGGGGCTGGTTTTGATCTCAAACGATAGATTTAGGTTAGGCTGTCCATAGTTATCTCAATATTTGCCCACTTAAAAAAAATCCTTCATTGAATTACGCGGGTCCTTCACTAATATATTTTACCGTTTTTAATACCGATAAGTAGACTGGGGTTTTATATTTTTGATAGCATAGCTCTTTGAACCGTAAAAACATACACATTTAATTTCCTCTTGAGTTTTAGCCTTACTGAAAAATTGTGACATATTTATTTACAGTGTAAATATAATTTATCTTGATTCTCCTCTTATTGCCCATTACTATCAGCACGGGTTTTTACGTATCATCATCATATTCAACCACTATCTATCCACTGCTGGATGAAAGTCTCTATAAATACTTCCCACCCAAGTCTATCCTGAGCAATTCGCGTCCATGTCAGCCCGACCTGTTTTCTTATTTCATCCACCCATCCAGTTTGAGGATGTTTTCTAGGTTCTCTGTGTTCTCTTGGACATCAGTTGAAAATTTCCGTTGTCAGTTCTTCTTGCGATATGATAAGCCCAAAGCCATTTCAGCTTTTTACTTTAAAGATAATGTCCTCTACTCCTGTTTGCTCTCTCACCCAAGTGTTTCTTTTTCGATATGTCCTAGTTATACCATGAACACACCTCTTCATATTCCTTTGTGTTGTCTGTAACTTCCGTATTGCTGAATTTACGTATAGGTGATTTTGTATAGGAGGGGGAATCTATGATTTTCACGGCCTTTCTTTTTAAATGCATTTTATTTTCCTTCACATTAGGATTAATTCCTATTCAGAATATTTCAAAGGCGGAAAATTCAGAGCTGAAAACATATCACGCACTAACTTACTGAACAAAATTAATTATTTATTTCTACAGACATGAAACGCAATGTAGTTTTTAGGACGTACTAATTTATGGAAAGCACATTGCAATAAATCACTTCTGCCAGAAACAAAATAATTAACGCACACACTACTCCATACTTTGATGGTAAAATTGTGAGTTCAAATTAAAAATTTAAGATATTTCAATGTGTAAATTTAACCTTAAATGGAGAAAAAACTTGCTAATTACTGGATCCCCAAAGATTAATTAAAGGCATGAGATATGGAAATTAATTAGAAGATGTAAACTTTACGACGTCGGTTAAAATTAAAATATATTTTTCATTTCTTCACATTTCTAGAAAAGAAATTCCAAATTTTTGGGCCCACACTTTCATTTGAGGAGGAAAAAAATGAAGGAACAAAGCACTTAAGGAGCGAAAAAAATCCTCTTCTGAAAAAGTGCTGTCGAAATATCAGAAGTCGAGAGTGAAACTGAGAAAAATGCTGAAGTTATGAATAAAAAAATTACAATTTACCAACAATATGTAACTCTACCAAATGGTTAATTTTACTAATATTAAGCAATTTCAAAAATTTTAATTTACTTTTTTATTATAAACTCTTTTTATTTACAGTAACTTCTAAACTAAAAAAAAAGGGTTTGGCGTCACGATCTAATATCATTAGGGAGTTTTAGCTAATTAAGGTGTTTTTTCAAGTTGTTAAATTTTTAGTTTACTTTTGAACGAGGTTTTTTCGAAGAATAATTTCAAAGTAGGAAATGACGCTGATTATTAAATATTTCCTTCGAATCCCAATGGCTTTTAAACGTCAATTTCATCGGCAATTAGAGGCGTTTTTAAATTGGATGAGTGCAAATTTGCATATAAGAGCTGGAAAATGTAATATTTGTGGAAAAAGAGGTGTTTAGTATCCTTTAAAGGGCATTAGTTTTCATGGAAAGTCCTCATATACGGGCGCTATACAAAGCGAAATGTCATAAAGTGAAGGTGAAGCCTGCTTTTCCAATTTTTTATGATAAATTGATTAGTATTTCTTTCTTTTCATTTTCTATTTTTACTCAATCGTTTTGGTTTGGCTGGAAGATTGCTGTCCAATTTGTGCTTTCTAAATTTTTAATTTTATTTGTATGATATTAAAAGCTGCTCCAAATTATTTTTTTTAAGAATTACAAGAAGTAGCATTCAAACTGTTACATCCCCACAACTTATTAAGGTTAACAGTGTATACAGTAAAATCTCCGAAAAGCGGACACCTTGGGAAGTGAGTATCTGTCCGCTATTAAGATTCGCTATTGGAGAGAATTAGGAAGATGAGAAGGATTGCGACTAAGAATTAGAAATGTGTACGTTAAATAGATGTGTCCGTTAAGAAGAGTTTACTGTTTATTGTAGAATTTAATGATGATTATTATATTCTTTCAAATTGAATTTGAGTCATCACCGTATCCTGGCTATTTAACGACCATATTTTAATATTTCTATATGTGTTATTTTTGCTTTTAGTTGAGTGACACTGAACAAAGCAGCAACTCCGTTATCTACAAAGAAGTATCCTGTAATAACATAACTCATTATAGCGAGCGCTGACGTCATTCAAGTAACTGACCACTCAGAGGACTTCGTTCGCTTGGCGAGAAATTTGGCGCGTGGAAGTTTGGCAACCGCGTTTTTCTGCATTCCAAATTAGGCGATAAATAGCCTAATAATATTGAGGGCTATCTCATTTTTCGCCAATTTGTGAACAAATACTTGTTGCACGAGCGTAAGTGGGTGGCCATATCCTCAGTGTACGAGGTTAGCTTTGCCGCGAGTATAGAAGCATACCAGAGATTTTGGCGCTTTTGCCGTATTTTAATTTTACGCCACTGGCGGTTATTTCAAATTCGTCTTTTTGAAAGTATTCACAAATTTGGCAACTTTCGAACCTCCTACAAGGCGGCGCTCATAGAAGCTCTCCCTTTGCTTAGTCACGCCTCTGATCATAACAAATCAAAATTAGTAATTCAATTGGCCACGAAAAAAATTGCAAACTTCTTGGCGGCAAATTTTTCGTCTAAAAATTTGCTGCCATCGACTTCAGCACACCTAACCTATTAATAAATCCACCACTGTTCGGAACATATTACAAAGCTTGATGTTCATAACGAAATAGAAAGTAATTAAAAAAACTCTATTCGTATTTTTATAGAGAGTGCACAATGTATATACTACATAAAAATTGTTGGTGGTGTGTTCATCTGCGCTTTATTTAATGGATTGAATTTCTTGCACAGATCCTATCTAGCTTAATATGTTATGTATTTTATGGCGTTAGAAATATCCAAGTACGATAAACTTCCGATTAACCGCCTGACGGATTAATCGCACTCAACAAAATTTTAAAAAAAGGACGAAAATTTATAAAAACAAACGTAATCAAATTTTGAAAATAACGTAATCACGCACCAAGGGAGATTACTTACTAGTCATGGCGTTGAAATTCTAATTAGAAATATTGTATATAAATATTTTATTCCGATTTGGATTCTTGATGTCATTTCGAACTACAGTTTATTTGTACGATTTGAAAAAAAATGTAAATTCCAAAAGTGAATCAAAAGTGAATTCCAAAAGTGAAATGAAAATTCCAACGGTGAATCGTATTTAATACACTGACATTGGAGCGGACTAATTTAAGAATTGTGAAGGACTGAAGTAGATTCAAAGATGGTACCATGAGATGCGTCATTAAAGAAAGAAACATATCTTAATATCCAGTGAGGGGGTGGGGCGCGTCCCCACCCGCCTTCTGCGCCACTACTGACAGACGATCGACTGCATTTCTAAACAATATACAATAGTCTGCAAACGTTTCAACGTCAGAAATCACTATGAGGAAAAGTTTCCCTATAGCTGGGTGCAAGACGGTAATAGCCAGAGTTTAATTTCAAAAATTTTTACCGCATGTATCGATACAATCACAGCATGCAAGGCCGTAGCCAAGTCCCATTAAAAATTTAGTTTCGGGAGGTGGACCGGACCCTGAGATATTCCCATCTGGATACGGGCGTGACTGCGTAGTGGTAGATCTCGCGACATCTGGAAAAAAGAGCTATTCCAAAAAATTTGTTTTAAAATATATTTTTTATACTACAACTTCTGATTTTGTTGCTCATCATAGCCCAGAGGATGGTTCCTTATGCCGTAGGAGGTTCGAGGTCCTCGGAAAGCTGTAGGTCCTGGCACACACACATACATCGTGACCCTTACTGCCCTTGACCTAAAACTCTAACCAAAAAAAAAAACACAACAGTTCAGAATTTGCTATAAGTATTTGTAATACATAGAAGCCTTTAATCCAGTATTCTTTGGCTCAGCACATAAGGAGCTGAACGCGTTTGGTTTTTTTCGGTTGGATTCGGCCGTTTGTTGACGTGGAACGCGAGGTCGGATGAAGAAGAAGAAGGAGGCATATGGCAGATGAAGCTGAAATCTCGTGGAATCAGGATTTTATTTAATACATTAAATGCATTGATAAAATTTGCGGAATCTAACAAAAGCTATAACTCTGCAGAACTCATAAATCTGTGTATAATCTGTAACGATGTTTTGAAGGAAAGATCCGAATCACAAAGGCAACATGTTATCAGAGACTTTTTTAAACAGTAACCCTCGTATGTATTTTTGTTTTCCATAGAGCAGGTTATTACAACTTGTTTTAAATATCAGTATACTGTATTAAATGTTTTTTGGTATTTCCATTAAAACCATATTGACGTTCGATAAATAATCGATAAAAAATCGCTAATCGACCGTGGTCCCGGATTAAATAGCTTCTACTGTACAGTTAGATCTTCGCTTTACGGGCTTCGTAGGCTGCTGCACAGAGACAGCCAGAAAATGGAACTTCTATTATTACAGATTTAGAAATTGGCAATAACAGAAATTTTGCTTTCATAGCAATAGTTTTATTGCATATGACTCAACCTTTTATCTTTGGCAACAGTATGTGCAATTGTATTCTGAATTCTGAAAACAATCGATCTGCCATTTACCGTCAACCTTGTGCACACATCGTAATTATCGAAGTTTCGCCAAAAAAGGGCACTAAATTCTTTTAACGTTGCATTCTAATTATTTTGTGTTTTGTTGTTTTAATTATTTTACCTTTTGGCGTTTTAAATATCTTTTTGCGTTTTAATTAAATATTTTATCTCTTTGAGTTTTAATTGTTTATTATAAACATATAACGTTTCAATAATGTGGTTTTAAATCAAAAGTATTTGGCTTGCGTTTATTTTCAACTTCAAATCACGTTAACTGCAGTTGGTGATTTATGGACGTAACCACCTAACTACAATAGTAATAAATTGTACGTTTTAGCAATTTTAATGTTTGTTCATTATTTCTACTATTGTTTTCCGAGTTTACGAATATTCGCGATAGATGTGCCATGCAATACTGAAGGTAACCTGGAGTTACTACATTTAAACTGGATAGGCCTATAGGGTAATTACTTTCATAAAATCTTTCCCATTTAATCAATTAAAGGCACATTATTCTTCATTATCTTTTTACATTAAAGGTAATCTGTTTAGGGTCATGTCAGGTTTCTGATTTTGGAAGCATTTTTCATTCACAAACACACTGATGACATTGTAAATGATCACAGGTCCACTCCGTACTTCAGTCAAGCTTGGAGAAACCTACTTTCAGTTCTTCAACCTTCGCCTACCACCCCACCTGATTCAATGTAGCGTTTCATCGCCAATATATGGAGCGGCAGTCAACATTAATAGCAACTTTTTTTAACCGGAAACAGTATCTAACTGGCAACACAACCCATCGGTGAATAGGCAACACTTCGTTGTTTATTTCAGTGCTAGACGGACATATATTTCTGACGAGAGAAGACCAAAGTCCATCCAAAAGACGTTAAAATTTGTCGAATAAAATCTTAACTACACTTAAAAACGTTTTTTCTATTTTGTTATTTATTCTGCAGAGTGCTACATCATCAGATTAATTTAAATATTTTTGTTTACAGTAAAATTTGACTACGCAAATTTTTAATGCAATTCAATGAAATATATTCATATTATAAAAACAAACACGTATTTGAATTTATTATTGAGCCTCAACGTACGTTTTAAACAAACTGTGCCATTTCTCACCAGTAAATCATGTGTAACGGATATGCAATGGACAGTTTTTCTGTAACACATGTACCACTTCAAACGTTTGTTGAATTCGTAGAATGAATTCAAGCACACGCTTGCACAACGCTTAGTATTTCCTATTTTAAATTTTAACCGCGTTTAATTTTTCATATCTCGCAGCTTCTTTTTTCCCTCATGTTAAATTTTATAGTTACTTTGTGAAAGCAATGAAATTTATTCTGTGTTTCACATATCTTTTATTCATAAAACTTTCCCAACAAGAGCACCACTGTTTCGCTTTTTCGTCAGCCTCACTCAAAACAAATGTAACCAGTTTACCTCCAAGTTAAGGCTTTTTTCTTCATTATATTTTAGGTGAATATAACGGCTGCAAACATTTTGCAAAATTCTTGTGGATTACGAAACAATTTTTATCAAAGTTTTTTAGGCGTAGTAATAGTAACGCCGATGTTATGGCATGGTTAGATGGTGATTCTTGAAGATTGTACTGAGAACCATATTCGCAGCGATTGATTGTTGTATTGGAGTTTTGAGATCTGAAATAATTCTTGAAATCATTCAGAATACAAATAAAAATCTGGAAAATCTTCTAAATAAGGCACATGTTTTCTAAATTGACCAGCCATTTGTTTGTACGCTTGATGGGGCACAACCATGGGGCAACTGGTATCGCGCCTCTGCTGGCCCCGGCTTGGCTACAGGTTATTACCGATAACCCGTAACACAAAAGTAAACTCAAAGGTACCTTTGAATTTACTTTTTGTGTTATAGGTACTTTACGCCTTATAAAATGCCCTTTACTCCAGAAATATTTTCATGTAGCTTAAAAAACAATCTGATGATATCACTTGTAGGTTTGTAGCCAATCCGGGGCCAGAAGGGGAGCGACCCCAGTTGCCCCCATCGATATATTTATATGTTGCTGTAATAACACAATGTTAAAATATTGAAAAGTATTAAAATATAAAACTGTTTCTATATATATTTGTGTAAATTGTTTTTATATAATTCTTCCTTTCCCACCAAATTTTCCCTCCATAAAATTTAAAATACAAACCTTGATATATGCTAATATTACAGTATTTGTAGTTGCAATAAACTAAAAAAAAAAAATAGACAGCTGACGAGCGTCAAACTTATTTGAGTTTATAGTGACGCAATGCCTAAATTCTGTACCGCTTCTGATAATTAATATATATGCATGAGCCTTGGCGTACGCAGGGGGTGTTGATGGGGGTTGTAACCCCCCATTGCAATGAAATTTTGTATATTTAACATAGGAATATATGAGTTGTAGCTCTGTAACCCTCCATTGAGCCTATAACCCCCTTATGAACTTTCTGCGTATGTCTATGCTCATGAGTCCTCGAATGACACATGCCCCATATGTCCTTTGCCTTTCTCCAGTTGCCCTTTCATCTTGGCCATAAGCCTGATCACTTGACATCATTTATTGCTTTCGCGTGAATCTATTGCCAACCAAGACTACTGCTAACCAAGAATCTACTGCCAAGGATTTTTCCCATTAATAAAATAAGCTATGCTAATTTATGTTTAGTTGATGCATTTGCACGGACTCAAGCTCTCTACTTGTAAATAGCGATGAATTTGTAAATGTGTAGAATGACTTTTCGCAACATATATTTGGCTCCATTCAGACAGTTATAATTTTGAGTGTGATGACAATGAACACCAGAGAGATGCAGAAGACAAAACAAATATCTATTAAAGACTGAAGAAAGCAGTCTACACTGAGAAAGTGTATAGTTGTCTACGTCACGTAGGTGCATTTAAACGTCAGGCATGCCATGGTTTTCCCGCCAGGCTGATGATCATTAGGTTTCAGCTGGCTCTGCGGTTATGCGCATTTTCACCCAATGTGCTTTTTTTACCCTGGATTCGACTCCCAACTGCACCCAAAGAAAGGGAACGCCTACAGAGCTTGCAGCTCCTACAGAGCTAGCAGCTATCCGTGGTCCTGAGGTTTATCCCCTAAGCTTTAAAAGGTTCAGATTTCTCGAAAATTTGTAAGCCCGGCGATTCATGGCCCATTCCTAACGCCGCGAAACTCACGCAAATAATTACATAAATTTTAGGTTTACATTTTTATGGAATACAGCAACCCTATTTAGGGGATAATAAATCGGAGCGAGAGTAACTGTTGTCGATTCGAAAGATTTCGTGGAATGATTTGGTTTGCACCGTGATTGATCAATCAAATGTGATATGGGGTTGTATAGAGATATGATGTATGTGTCCATTAATCTGTCTTGCGTGATAGTTTTTGGCCGAAAATTGCATTATATTTCAGATGGTTCAAAGTTGGACAATACCCCACATGTGGTCTTATATACAGTGTTTCTGTGAGAAAGTTGTGTTGTTGTCTTTATTTCTTAGAAACGAGTTGTACGTACCTTTTACGAAATCTAGCTGTGTCAGAGTATTCTAGGAGGAAAAGGAAGTAGCAAAAGTGAAATGCAACATAGACGGCATGACACTTCTTACGTTATCTTACTGAGATTAACATTTGCTCGCTGTTAATTTTTAAAGTTCTTAATTCGAAACTCATATGAATTTACTGGAAAAAATAATTATGTGTGATTTTATTATCCAACAAATTTGATTGAAATTTTCATGATCTTAATTCTTACTTTATTCTCGACTAATCTTTAGAAGTTAAACATAAAATTAAACTTCTTGAAATGGGAAAGTGCAATGAGAATTTTTCAGCATAACCATAAATTTCCTTGTGCATATACTTTCGAGCTACCTTTCGTCGAAAACTGAATCTAGAGATATTAATCAGATGGTCATCTAGTAACTCTCAAAAAAGATTGCAATCGAAATCAAACAAAAATATAATTCTAATTTGAACAACTTTAAAGTTACGTGTTTGAGACTAACCACGGGTTTCAATCAAATTGAAGGATCAAGCTTTGCCTTACAATATAACGTGTATAGTTTCAAACTAATGTTGCAGGATCAAATGGTGAAGTGGATTCCGATAGCAGAAATACCTGTTTTAGACGATTTAATTAAACAAACACTTTTTTAATTGTACATTACGCTTATAAGAAGGAAGGAGAGATTTATTGATTTTGATTGAAATTGTGTTGATTAAATTGAAAAGTCAATTTGGGCCAGTGCCTTGGAGTTGATTTTTCCATTGCAGTAAGGAAGAACGATTAGCTGAAATGAAAAATTAAATTATGTATTAATCTTGACACTTCTATTTCTACTATATATGTCCTATCATATTTTATTTTATTATATATTTATTTTAATATATATTCTTTCTAATACATATTTATTTTAATATATATTCATTTTATTATATATTTGTTTTATATTTATATTTTATTTTAAGATAATTTGGAAATAAGAAAAAATCGCGCGCATATCGTGAAAGACAGAATATTCCTAAATTTTATTAAAAAAAATGATTTCTTACAAAAAAAGTTGAATTAAAAAGAGTACTCCCATTATTCTGTAGTATATTCATAATAATTGTTAAATAATCAACGTATTAATGAATGATAAGATGTATTTAATTCTTTGTATATAGAATTTTACATTTCTTATTAACATTAAATTCACAAGGATAAAACACATATAACCTACCCCTTTCATGCTACAAACACATATGGGCGATTTCCTTTTAATCCATGGCGTATTCATAGATAACCATTAACAAAAATCATGGATAAAATTTCGAATTCGCCGTTTTTAAAAAATCTGAAAAGTAGATACAAAACGACAAATGAAAAATTCGGTAACTTTCAGCAATTGATCATGATGTCGCTGTCCTATTTCGATGAAACAACCATTTTTCGACATCGGTGCGGGAGATCCTTTTGTCGATATTTTACCTTGGCTCCTTGTTCCATCGTTAATTATACACAATGTTACCTCCAAGGAATAAGATGTCACAAACGCACCTCATTATTCAGAATGGAATCGTGGTTTACGTTCTTCTTTCAGAAGTTGGTTTCAAACAGTTGAAAATGTTATCTTTTACGCGGGAAAAATGGTTTCTTCCCGCGTAAATGTAAGAAAAAAAAAGAAGTTTCCACTATTTTTGCAGTGTCGTTAAAACTAAATGTTTTGTTTCAACCCTTGCAGCACAATGCATATCCTCATTAATATATTTTGTTCACAGTTTTAGAAAGCATAATTTTAAATAATATCAAAATTTATTGCTAGAAAATTCATGATCCATTTTATGAGTTTCGCATTCTTTTATCATTTAGCGATTTCGTATTCTATATTCGATGCGGTTTTCTTTCCTATGTCTCGTGAATTTTTGTGTTTTTATCTTAGCGAGAAAAAGATGATTTCATAGTTCTTTAAATAATAATAATGTTTTAAATATTAATAAATAGTTTTGCAGTTTTTATTACTTTATTGATACGAGCATATATATGTGGGTCTGTTGTTTTACTCTTAGTATGATATGTGGAAACGTGATTGCGATTCTTCAATTTCTCACATATTTGAAATTACATGTTTCGTTAATAAAATGCATTAGAAATAATCAGGGCAGTGAACTATTTATTTTTAATTTTAATTTAAATTTATTTTTAATTTTTTAATCAGCGCTTATTCGAAAGGGAAAATCTACACAACAAGAATAATTATTTACATACCTTTTGTGAGAATGTTTGATATTAAAATCTCGCCCCGATTTGTTTTACTGTTACCTCAATATATACCATGTGAGTCAAAGTTCTTTACAAGAGAGGACAACATTGCCATTCAAGTTTATTTTTAAAACTAAGTTATTACATGCGTTTTTGTATAATTTCGCTACAAATAGTAATAAGCCAATTACTGGATAATATTTTTGACAATTACATTTTTCAAAAAAAATACTATCACTCAATTATCCACGAAACGTTACGAAAAACGTACCCAGTCGGCTTCGTATATTGTTCGTTTGTTCTGTTAACCCTAAGAAGGTTAATATATTTTATAAAATGTCAGTTACTACTTACGAAGAAATCACTATTTATTACTTAGAACTAATGCTATCGTATGTGTGTTGGTAATTCAAGACATTTTACATATTTTTCGAACGTGCTAACGAATATAACATTGCTCATAGATGTCAAATATCGTCTGCATATGTACACTCCACTGACGGATTGAATGTTTTATGGGGCCCTAAGTTTGAAGGACACAATGGAACCCTAAAGAATTAAGTCATCGCGATAGTTAGTCTGTCATAAGCTTTTCTTCGAATTTCATGACCCGCAATATCTAGATTTATAAGTCGTGAAAATTTCTCAAGGAAATTATAATAAACTATACTAAAATAACGCCTTATCCTAAACAACACCAAGCGTCCTTCAAGGCCTCGGTGGAGCCCTAAGACTGAACATGAACATACCTGGCCTATGTGTAAATCTGGCATCAGTACAGCTAAAATATATTCCATGTTTTCACGGGTCTTCAGGATTTCGATAGATCGTACGAACCAAGTACGCGATTTAAACTTAATGGATTCTTCTATCTTAACATTCCATGGAGTAGCCGTATGAGATTTATTATACAGGCCTCCAGGACCTGTTGATTGAATAGCTTTAGAACAAGTATTCGTCAATCATGCCAGGCCTATATTAGTTTGAAGCACGACTCGCTTGAGAACAATATGTGATGCCATTCATCAAGTTAATATCTCTGTAATTGACATCACTGCAATTTCTGACCTTAGTAGTCTGTAGTCAATTGAAGTCCCTGTAATGAACAGATAGCTTTAAGTTGATTCTGCATCAGTAACATATAAAAATGCTAAAAGGATTCCTTAGTCTATGACAAATATTCAGTTCTGAGCTAATGTTTAAGAAGTGGCTATGCAATTCTCTAAAATATAGTAGAGCGCAAATGCCAGGACATATTCTACCCACATGAGCTAACCCAAGGTCCACACTCCTCTCACGTCGATGCATCCAATCTTTTACTTTCCATTGTCACAATGGGTGTATGAATGTATTTTCACCACCTTGGGTCCAAGCAACAATATCGAAGAAATATAATCTACACTTTCCTGTAAATCTACGATAATACCACATACAATTCAGTATTTATAAATGCTCAGCTTTTGTGTGTTAAGGGAACCCATTTAAGAATGCGGCAGTGTAAAAATTTTGCGAAAAGCAATTATGAAAATACGTACTTTCAAATACGCATCACATTAAGGCATGGATTATAAACAAAATACTCGTGCACAATAGGATATATAAATAATATTTTATAATTTACATATCCTATAGAAACTTAGGTATAAAATTTCTGTGAAATTTGAGGTGTTCTTCTGAACTTTGTACTCTCTATAAACAGAGTATACATATACAATAATTTTTTGTATATATACAGAGTATACATAACAAATAATACTCTATAATAGTGATTCTAAAACATTTTATCCAGCAAAACCCTTATCTTACCACATGCTTAGGAACGGAATCTTCCTATGATTATTTAAAGAAAACCTAAAGAGCTGATATTTATCACTACTTGGATAAAAACACAAACATAAGCAATAAATATATCATTATGGAAAGTAAGCAATAATGTTTTTCTGTTGTTGCTGGATAATGCTTATGGGTAATCAGCACTATGTGGTTGTTATAGAGGAAACTACAGAATTGAGGGATTTTGGCGGAATTTTCGGCGATGTTTTGCGAATTGCTCGTGGAACCTCTGGAGAGTCGTTGTGGAACCCTGGTGTTCCTCAGAACATATTTGAAGAACCACTGCTCTATAACATGTTTTTTTAACTTAACACTAAATGGTTATGATGGTGGGAAACAACAAAATTCAGAGATTTTCTCGGAATTGTCAGCGATGTTTTAAAAATTGCTTGTGGAACCCCTGGAAGATTGTTACGGGACCAGGGGGTTCCGCGGAACATATTTTGAGAAAGATTGCTCTATAACATGCTTCTCTCAGTCAGTGCTAAATGGTTGCCATAGGGGGAATTACAAGATTTAAGGATTTTCTCGGAATTGTCGGCGATGTTTTACAAATTGCTTGTGGAACCTTTGAAGGGTTTTCGCAGACCCTGGGATTCTGCAGAACCCATCTTGAGAAACATTACTCTATAACATGCTCCTTCAAGTCAACTCTAAGTGGTTGTCATGGAGGAATTTCTGAATTTAGGGATTTTCTCAGAACTGTCTAGAACGTTTTAAAAGTTGTTTGTGGAGCCCCTGGATGGCCGTCGCGAGACTTTGGGGTTCCGCGGAATACATTTTGAGAAACATTTCTCTATTACGTGCACTTTCAGGTCAACACTAAATTGTTCTCATGGCGGGGGGGGATTACAGAATTTAGAAATTTTCTCCGAATTGTCAGTGATGTTTTACAAATGTTTTTGGAACCCTTGGAGGGTGATCAAAGGACCTTGGATTCCGCGGAGCACATTTTGAGAAACATTTTTGTATAGCATGTTTCTTCAAGTTAACACTAAGTGGTTATCAGAGGGAAAAATTACAAAATTTAGAGATATTCTCGAAATTGTCGGTGATGTTTTACAAAATTCTTGTGGAACGCTTGGAGAGACGTCAGGGGACCCTGGGTTTTGAGGAACACATTTTGAGAAACACTACTCTGTAATATGCTTCTTCATGCGCATTCAGTTTATAAATGAAAAAGTAAGTGATTCACTAATTGCTAGTTCTTCGAAAATAAACTTACGGCTGACAATGAAAAAATAAGTTAAAAAATATAAAATTTGTTTTTACGAAATCCAATTTTTCAATTAAGTCATTATCGCAAAAACCCCTCGGATTTTAAATTAAAGAAAGAGAGAGTCTGAACTTTGAAACGGTTTCTTTTTTAAACGAGATAAGAATCTAAGCACTTAATACTTAGAAATAAGTGTGGAAAATATTTTTTTAAAAAAAGAAGAGACTTTCCGGAAGTAAGGACAGAACAAAAGAAAACCTAAACTCTAGAATAAAGGCAGAGATAAAAGAAGTTTCGCCCGTTTATAATAGGAATTAGACTTTAAAGTCTTTTCCAAAATAGGCCCCTTGGTGGTACAGTGATGACGCGTTCGTCTAGCGCGCGGTAATACCGGGTTCGACCCCCAACAGAATGCCAGAAAAAAAACGCTTACTGCACACTGTAGTCGGGTGTTGATCGCCAAAAGACTGTCGATGCCGACAAAGCATGGCCCTGGAGCCGTTAAACTCACAAACTAATTTTTGCTGAATAACTTGTTTAGTGAACGAATTATGACACTCAAAAGCGTCGCAAAGTTGAATCCGCCCAAAGCGCAGAAACCTATCCTGACGGAATGAGATAGACCAATTAGTGAGAGTTGTTTTGAGTGGGAAAAAGGGGATTTCCGGCCTTATGGATTGCTTTGCAATTTCCTGGCTGTGGGAACCCAATACGGAATGAAAGGGACCTTATGGTTGTTGCTAAAATAATGTACATGCTGTGGATTTTAACAAACGAATCAATTATATTGTCATCCAAGAAATGAGTCGACTCCTTACTCCAGCGTGGTCTATTAGTTTGTCCTCCAGCATGGTCTGTTAGCTTGTCCTACAGCGTGGTCTGTTAGCCTGTCCTGCAGCGTGGTCTGTCAGCTTGTCCTCCAGCGTGGTGTGTTAGCTTATCCTCCAGCGTGGTCTGTTAGCTTGTCCTGCAGCGTGGTCTGTTAGCTTATCCTGCAGCGTAGTCTGTCCGCTTGTCCTCCAATGTGGTCTGTTAGCTTATCCCCCAGCATTGTCTGTATCACTTAGCAACTCCAAAGCCTAACCTTGTGGAAACAACGAACTCTCGAACTCAACAAACTGAAACACTTTTGTATATTAGTTTGCAATTTACGTATTATAAACCATATTGTCGAGAAGACAGACTTTATTACAAATATACCTGCTTCCTAGACAAGATACTAAAGCAAGCAATCTAGTTTCTAAAAAGTTAAGTAAAAGTTAAGTAAGGAACTTTCCTTTGGCAGTGCCCGATTTTACAGATGCAGGGGTAATTAAGGCAGCCTCTCCGGGCCCCCGAGTTGGTGGGGCCCCCTAAATCCTAAATTTAATCCAATACATTCGTAAAAATTGTAATATTTGTTTTATGGGCAGTCCAGAAACTTTTCGGATTAAAAAAAAATCTTTTACCGACTCCTTTCCCTTAAGACCAAGAAAGCATATCTAGATAATGCTTTATATCTATCTCGGTTTTATAAACAAAATTCATTCACTTATGTATGTTTAATGATAATAAACATAGTAATCAGAAATCTGTCGTGGGTACAGGAGGGGTTGGGGCCCCTTCATGTGTGTCTGCCTTGGGCCCCAGAATTTCTAAGTCGGGCCCTGTCCTTTGGGGATGTACTTCACCTAATTTATTGAAAACTGTCGATACTGGTCTGATAAGCATTTGGTGTATATCTTTAAATGATATTAATTGGCTATTGAGATATCGGATAGGTGAGGGTAAAGAAACATATTCAATCCGATATTACGTTAACAACCATTTAATTTTTATTCATTGCTGTGAAAATGAGGATCCAAAAAGAAATATCTTCCTTTCCCATACTAGAAATAACCAAATTTTAAACTTTTAATTCCTAGAAGAACGAATATCGATGACACTCAATTTAACATAAAATACCTAAAACTGTTAAAAAGGACAAATCTTAAGTCCTTATTTCAGGAACTACAATGTGCCAAGCAAGATATCGGCGGAAAAATATCCAGAAAAGTATTTCTACTAACGCTATTCCGCTTTGAACGGTCCAATAACCGTGAGAATTCCTAAAACAGCGGCCAAATTACCTGACCTTAAAATCTCAGACCCCGACATAACTGTAAAAACGCCCGTAAAGTGTTCCGACCCTATAAATATCAATTCCTCTTCCTTCTGGTACTCCAAACCAAATGCGACGTGAAATTGTTAATCGTCCTCTTGGTTTAGCTAAATCGGCGACGATTTTCGAAGTAATAACATCCTCAGTTAATTACAAATGAATTTTTCTTCCACTTTGAATTTTTCTTCCACTGAAAACTTTAAGACATTTAGAAAAAAAATTGCTATTTTTCTCCATCTTCCAGCGTAAATTTTGCAGAAGAATAATTAAATAAAGTAATTATTTATCGCGAGCTGCTTAACATTTTAATGCTATTTATAAAACTTAAAATGTAGTTTTTAATTTGAAGAACTAAAATAGCTTCTCTGTCCGTGTGGAAATGATAATTTGGCTTATTTGTTTTCCTTTCTGAGTGTAAGACAAGCAAAATTTCTCCACCTTCATTTTCTTAAAACTTAAGTACGGATTAAAACCTTAAATAGCGATTGTAATTAGCAAAAAATACATTAATAAATAAAGCGAATGACATTTAGAAAAATTATTTAATTAACTGTAAGCTTATTGGTGTTGGTAAAATTTAGCTAAAGCGAATTAGCCTGGAGCTGGCCATTAAATTATATGCAAAAGATTTACTTTAAAAATTATTCAATTTGCAATCCAATTACAAAATTGGTAATGGGTTCGTGAATTACGTGATACAGTTTTCAAAACTACCTTTCGTTCATTATTTTAGTTTAACGTTGTCTAATAGCGGTTTAATACCTCTCTTTTCGTAATTTGGTTTAAAAAGTAGTCCATGTACTACACCACTCTGCGAAATAATCGGCTTCAGTAAAGTCTTTATATATACGTTCATAAGGGATTAGATATTATCGTTCGTAGCTCAGTGGTCATAGAGCCTCCTCCCGGCAAGTGGAAGGTCATGGGTTCTGGTCCCACCGAACGCAGAAATATTTATTTTCTTTCGAACGTTTCACCATCTAATCACGCCATAATATCAGAGCTGGTATCACTACGCCAATAAACGTTGATTAATATTGTTTGATTTAATCTGCGTAGTGTTCGATTTATATAAAAGATGTAAGTAACACCAAAAATGTAGGAAATATACTTTCACACTTGGGAAAAAGCATAAAACAATTTCTGTATATTCTTGCCAAACGCTACTGATAAGCAGCACTTGGAAAATGCATAATCCTGCAAAACAATGAAACCGTATTTTAATGTTGTGAGGTACTGGCATAGGAAAACAATGTTCAATGTCCACCATTAGACTTCAACGTAGTCTTTCATTCAACGCATCACATGATCGTGGGCGTAACCAAAAAGTTCATAAGGGAGTTACAGGCTTACAAGGGGGTGACAGAGACAAAACTCCATATATTCATATGTATATATACAAAATTTCATTGTAATGTGGGGAGGGGTTACAACTCTTTTCAACCATCTCTGTACGCCAGTGTACATGACACTTTTATGAAGCGATTTAAGCACCCATTAATTTTTGAATGGTTAGCCGTTGTTTGGAGAGTGAGAATACGCAATTTGA
>QLNU02015003.1:40557320-40572308 GCA_006491805.2 Dysdera silvatica | reverse complement strand
CCGGAAGGAGGGAGAATGCGGACAAGCGGACCTCAAAGATCTACATGACAAACAGATACAGCGCATGAGGCAATACTTCCAATTCAAAAGTCCGCGGTCACCACTCATCCAAGCCACAGTACTAGCAGATGCAAATTACACGCCACTAAACCTGTGTAATACCGAAGAGCGTGTCCTGGAGGCAGCCAATGAGCAGAAACTAAGAACTTGAGCGGGAAAACCATTACATGTCAGGCACTACAATGACCTACAGTCGCACGTTGACAAAACAGCATCAAATGCTTGGATGATCAAAGGCACTCTCCAGCCAGAGGCAGAAGGATTCATGCTAGACATCCAAGACGAAGTGATCGCATCAAGGAACAATCAGAAATTCATCTTGAGGAGAGACTTAGAAAGCGACAAAAGCAGACTCTGTCATGCGGCATCGGAAACAATCGAACACGTGATAATAGGATGCAAAGTCTTCGCGTAGTGAGACTACACACATAGACAACACCCAGTGGCAAAAATAGTCCACCAGAAATTGGCAACGAATGTTGGCTTTCTGACAGAGAAATGCCCATACTAAAAATATGAGTCAGAGACGGTGCTTGAGAATGAAACACACAAGCTTTACTGGGATAGAGTAATCATAACAGACACGGCAGTCCCACATAATTATAAATTGCGCCTTTGTGACAAAAGGAGACGATAAATTATTATTATTATTATTAAGTTAATAATAATGTGCCAAATTGCTTAACTTGGATAAATGCACCTATCATTACGCTTATCATTGCTTAATAACCCGTCAGTTTCTTTGCGAAACATATGATTGTCAAATGGCTGTGAAATCAGTATAGGGATGCAAAACACAAAAAAGGAGAGAACTAATTCAAACAAACGTAACAAATTTAATTAGGACTAACTACTACTCTAAAAATTCAATGAAGTTATATAAATGGCGAAAGTTTCCACATGGACAGAAACATAAATGTCTAGCTGATATTCTTGCTATGGTGCTGTGATTTATCAATACAGGTTGTTATCAAATCAACGGCTCAGCAACAATATCTGTCTAAATTGCAATATGACAATACAATAAATTACACCAATACTGAGAACGTATGCCAGATATTAAATTAAAACAATGCAAGAAATACTGCCTGAGTAAGCAAGGGCAAATGGGAAAAATTAAACCTTCAAAATTAAAATTTTCAATTTCAAAATTAAACCTAAATAATGGTACACCTCGTACAAATGGGAATAAATGGATATTGACTCACGTGCGACTGTTATGATGGGGTGTTGCAGTCACGTGACCGTAGCTCTGTTGTGGGCATACTACGCTGTATCTCGTGCACTTCAAAGTCCAATTTCTGATGAGAAAACATTTACGGGGCTGCGGGGATGTTGCTGCTCCACTCCTGCCGGACTTGGCGTATTTTAAGGAAAACGTCAGGTTCCGATGATGATACGAAAAACAACGATGAACAGACAGGATGCTGCTGCATCAGTTCAGTGGGACTCTACGTATTTTTTGGACAAACGTCAGACTCTGCTGATGCGAAAATCAACGATGAATAATTATAGTCCGCCGGAATTCTTCACTCTGCAGTGGCGATGAATATAACTCTACGCAGCTGATGCGTATGATTTTGTAGCTCGTCTTTTTGAGCGAATCGAGAATTTTTGGAGCTTTAATAAAAACTTTCCAAGTGGAGCCCGTGCGATACTTTCAAGTAGGAAGGTTGTGAGTCTTCCCACCTGCAACTTTGCTTGCCTTGAAGTCTCCGACCGAACTCCAAGTTCACGTCAAATTGAGACGTCCTTTTCCGTACGCTGCTCCCGCTCTTCTCTTCTATTTTCTTCTCTTCCCATCCTCAGTATGACCTGCATGTCAATCACATTAAATTACCCCATCAACTCATAGGATGATTCGTTTTGCCAGTACATTTGCCTGTTGCTATATATACAAACTATACTGCTGATCTCTGATAGGTTTCCTTTCGCGGGGCGGTCTACTGTTTTTGAGTTTAACTACGCCCTGAGTTTACGATACTAGAATTGACAAACAAGCCCCTAATCAAAGTTGACATTTTATGGGATTTCCATGGTTTATTTTAGCCTGGCTCTGGCGCCTAAACCCATAAAACGTCGTCTGGCTTTTTTTTTCTCTACCCATGCTTACTTTGTACAAATACACAGAATATATTTGGCAAACTAATATTCTCCTGTAATAATACGTTAATATCCACACAAAATGATTTAAAGAACAACGTAATTCAATATGGCTGACGAGCACGCCATAACCGTCCTGACATAACCCTCGTCGATAAATCGAATAAGACCACGTACTTAATCGACATAGCAGTACCCAACACCAATAACATACAGACAACCTACACAACGAAAATCACCAAGTACCAAGATCTCAGACATGAAGTACGAGATATATGGGGTATGGAAAAGATCCTCATCATCCCGTTAGTCATCTCAGCAACAGGGATAGTACCAAAAACGCTTGCGACGAATTTGGAGATACTCAACATTGACCCAAACACCTACATTGAAATACAAAAAGCCACAATCCTAAACACGTGTCACATTGTCAGGAAGTTTCTAGACATGGCACATTAAGAAGTGATGTAAAAAGAGGCTTGGGAACATGGCGCTCTGCCCGTCCCAAAGCCTGTTTCCGCCAAGAATGGGCGAGGAAAACTTTTTTCTTTATATATATATATTTTCCTATATACAGTCCCATATTTATTTATTTATTCATTTATATTATGATATTAATATACATATGCGATAATCAGGTGGGCCGAAATAAAAAAAATATCCTGTTTGTAGCATTCAGCACCTTAACTCTATTATGGGTTTATTTCATTAGATTTATTTTTATATTATATTATGCGTTAAAGAAAAAACAGATTAACAGAAACAAAAGATCCATTGTAAATGTCGTAATATCACTTGGTTAAAAGGAATTACGTGAGACAAAATAAATTATTAGAAAAAATCATGTAGGGAAGGAGTAGAGCCTTGATACTGTCTAAATATTATTGAAAGATGCACTGCTTTAGACTCTCTGTGCTTTAAAAGTATTTGCAAGTATTACATCCTACTTTAGTGCTACATTTAAATTATAATACGTTTTAAAAGGTCATGCGTTATTTGCTTTCAGACTGAATATTCCCTGTAAATATAGGTTGTAATTTTATATAGATAACCACTAAAATAGTTCTATAATAATATTTCAATTTAATCTGTTTTAAAAAAATGTGAAATTTAGTTACGAAATACCTAATACAAAATTTAGTGACTTTCCACTATTGATCATTTTATCCTTCCTTGTTTACACCACCAATTCTATTTTCAGTATGAATGCTGCAGCTCCCACTCTCGATATTTTTTCTTGCTTCTTGTTTCACCATTAATTATGCATAATGTTGTCTCCAAGAAATAAGACCTTGCAAACAGATCTCATTATTCATGATGGAATCGTGGCTTATGCTTCTCTTCAAAAAGTTGGTTTCATGTTGTTGAAAATGTTGAGTTATCTTTTCTGTGAAAAAGAGTTTCTTCATCCGTAAATATCCAAAAAAATTATCCAATATTCAGCAGTTTGCGATGTTGTTAAAATTGTATGAGCTGTTCGAAATAATGAATACTTAAGGTACAATGGGTATCATCTTTGTTAGAAAAATGCTTTTCCCACGTATAAAAAAAAACATTCTTTTAAAGAATATCAAATCTTGGTTATAATGATTACGTATTTCTTTTTATGTGTTCTATATACTGCGGTTTATTAATTTTGTATTAAATAATACTTTTATTTATTTCATTATTTTTGTTAATCGTTTTAGCTTAGGAAAGAGCTGATTTATAGAACTTTGTATTTGTTTGTTCTCTTATTGAGACGAGCATATACTTTTTTCTAACGGAAACTATATTTCTTGTAGCTTTATCTTTTCGATTGTAAATTTATTTAATAACGCATTATTATCCTCTATTCTACTATATATTATCGTGAACATTTACATGGTGAAATAAGAATTACGAACGTTAATAATACTAAGTTTACTAATATAATAATACTAAAGTTTAATACTAAAGTTTTATATTGCTACATATTCGTGCATTTAAACAGTATTCTTTTTTTTTATTATAAAACATATACATAGAACTGTAATTCCCATGTTTTTATATAAATATTGTGCTACAAAAACTAAATCAAAAGTAGAAAATAATTACAAAGATTTAATTCGTTTATTTATTTTACAAATAATCATTAACATTAAAATTGAAATCACATAGTCCTTGAAAAAATTACTATCTGTACTTCCTCAGAATTGACTTTTTTTCGCCGGAAATTTGAATTTTACACTTTCAAAACATAACGTCAAAAAGTGTTCTTGTGTTTTGGTTGACTATTCAGTATACCCTACCTACAAAGAATTTTATCACTTAACACAGATTTCTTAGTAGATTCCTTGATCATCCAGAAGTTATTATATAAGAGAATCACTCATCTACGAATATTATATTGCTGACAGGGGTCATGTATAATTTGAACATCTACAGATCAAATACGTTAACTTGGTATGGTTGATTATGGAGGGCTTCAACATATGGTACGAAACAAGAACGTGATTTAAGCTCAATTTAGCCCCCCATACTTTAACATTCTACAAAGAGGCTATGTGAGGTTTATTATGTATTCCTCCTGGAGCTGTTGGTCGAAGATCCTTCAGCACAAGCACTCGTCGATCATGGTATATTAGACTAAATCATAACTTGTCTCAGAACAATATGTGATTCTATTCATCCAGCTAATGGCTGCCCTTGACACCATAACGGTTTCTGACGTTGATGGTCCATGGTCAATTGAAGTCTCTGTGATGAACAGCGAGCTTCGAATTGGTTCTACATCTATTGCGTGTGGAAATGCTTGAGGATATCCCTTGATCCATGGTAAACATTCAATTTTGAGCTAATATTTAGGAGGTGGCTACGCAATTCTCTAATATGTCGTAGAGGGCCATTGACTGGGTATGTCTTCATTACTTGGGCTAATTAACGATTCACATTCCTCTCACATCGATGCATCAGTTTTTTCAGTCTCTATTGTTCCAGTGCACATGTGAATGTATGTTCACCATTTTGTATATGAGCATCTATACCCAAGAAATATAATTTACATTTTCCCTTGAATCTACAATACTGACGCACACAATTCACTGCTTATAAATGTTCAGTGTATGCGTGTATATTAGAGTAAGCATAGTCATTCAAGACTGTGACAGTGTAAGAATTTACAAAAATCAATTATGTAATACATCATTTGGTGTTCTTTCAAACTGCGTCAAATGAGATTATTGTGCCTGAATTGTATATGAAGTACGCATGCTCACGATCGATACAATTATTCAGGTACCATATGGGAACTTAGGCTTAAAAATTTCTGTGAGATTTAAAATTTTCTTCTTATTTTAAATTTTATATAAACAACAGCATATGCAGCAATTAATACTTTCCACCATATATTTCCTCGTCTATTTCTTTATATCGAAAACCGTTAAGTAACTCGAAAATTAATATTTCTCCAAACATTAATTAAGAGTTAACAATGAAAACATTAATTAGAGGATTATGAAATTGACATTACGAAGTTTCGTTTATGATCAAGTTGCTTACGCAATCCAAAAAGATTCGCAGCAAGAAAAGAAAGGCTGACTGTGGAAACTATTTTTAATAAACTTATATACATAATATAATCACTTAAAATTTAGAAATAAGAGAAAAACTACGAAATAAACCAGAACACGCATTCCTGAATATTCGAAAAATCAAAGGATATTTTAAAATATAGAAAACAGAGATAAAAATGTTTTTCTCTCTAATTTATATAATGATAACTAGACATAAATATCTTTTCCAATTAATTTTGTTTTATGACTAATTTGAATGATGACTATTGTTGATGAGTCTGAAACCTTGTGTGATCTACTACATTCACTATTTCCCGGTATTTAGCCTTTTATACCTGAATTTCTTCTCTGCTCCACATACGCTTTCTCTTTTCCTCTTTTTTTATTAATTTTTTACTTGCAGTGATCTAATTATTGATTTCCATTTTTTACTGGACTTTGCTTATTTATCCATTGCAACAATTAATATACTCACTCTGTAGTAAGCTCATCAACTACAACAACGAAAATAACATCCAATAATAATGCATGACTTTGTAATAGTAACAACGATGTTTACATATAATAGTTACAACAATGTTTACATACAATAGTTACAACAATGTTTACATACAATAGTTACAACAATGTTTACATACAATAGTTACAACAATGTTTACATACAATAGTTACAACAATGTTTACATACAATAGTTACAACAATGTTCACATACAATAGTTACAACAATGTTCACATACAATAGTTGCAACAATGTTACATACAATATGTTTACATACAATAGTTAACAATGTTTACATACAATAGTTACAACAATGTTTACATACAATAGTTACAACAATGTTTACATACAATAGTTACAACAATGTTTACATACAATAGTTACAACAATGTTCACATACAATAGTTACAACAATGTTCACATACAATAGTTGCAACAATGTTCACATACAATAGTTACGACAATGTTTACATACAATAGTTACAGCAATGTTTACATACAATAGTTACAACAATATTTACATACAATAGTTACGACAATGTTTACATACAATAGTTACACAATGTTTACATACAATAGTTACGACAATGTTTACATACAATAGTTACGACAATGTTTACATACAATAGTTGCAACAATGTTTACATACAATAGTTACAGCAATGTTCACATAGCTGTCCATCTCTTTCTCTTCCATACGGATTTATCGCTATGTTTAGCTCCTGGCTTCTTTCCCTGGAACTGTCACAGAACCCCTACATCCCCTTGAAAGTTATTTGTTGTGAGCTTGCATATCTCACCTGCCTATATTATATATTAGGATCTCATAACGGAGTCCCTGACCCCTTCCTTAACCATCGGACACGGTCCAATCCTCTTCTGGAGACGCAGCACCGCTTGTTCGGTAAGCATTTCCAATCACTACACTGCACACAAAACAAACAATAAACAATGTTGACATAAGTCCATGATATTACTATAGGCAAGTCTGAAGCCAATAGCAAGATATAAATATTAATTATACCAATTTGATTATTCACCAATAAGTTAAATAGTATTTTTAAAAAAAAGGAAAATGTGATACTCAAAACAAGGGACACAACTTGTTTTCCATGTTAACTGAGCATGTATATTTATTTTTCATCAATAAGATATTAGACACAAATTAATATCCTTGAAATAGGTTAATAAGAAACAATAAGAGTCAGCTTAATGAATAAATGATATGAAAATGGTTTTCGGCGCTCTAATTTTATGTGAGAAAATTAAATTAGTAAACGATATTTTTTCTATATATGTGGATTGAACCTGGCAATAGTGTTTAAATCCACTCAGGATATAAACGCAGGCAATTAGTAAAATAATGGACTGCTAAGCGTTTCTAAAACATGAATTGATGTATATATATAATACGTTAATATTATAATTTCGCACAAAATTAATCAACCATATTAATTCTTGACCAATCAATTAATTTGCAAAAGCATAGGCACATTTGTACTTCTAGAATCCCAGCATATATTATAGTAAGTGATTTTCGCTAATGAACTAAATAAATGATTCGCTCTTCATTCCTTGATGTTTTAAATGAACTTTTATGCAATTAAATAAAGAGCATATTTAAAGAAGACGAACTTTGAAATGGTTTTTGGGGGGAATCTGTCGCGATAAAACAATTTATTTTTATTAGTTGCTAATTTAAGTCTGCATTGTGATCAAGTAAGGTAGCATGGATGGCAATTCAGTTTTTCTCAGGCATTTTAATAGACATTTTTGAAGATGTGATTCAGAGAAACATTACGTGGACATTGATTGTGTTTTTAAATTCTCCTACTTTCAAGCAATTAACAAAGTCAAACTTCAATAGTTTGCTTATCTTTAACCACGCATCAATGGAATATTTATATTAACGTGTTAATGCATAGACAAAAAAATCTATAAGTCACGCGATTATAGATATTTATTTTTATTGACTACCGTTTTTGATACAAAGTATGACATCTAGATTATTGTTGTTTTTATAGTGATACCATAAATATAAATTTTTGCGTCATTCAACAGTTGCATGTGTAGTTCTAATTTATTAATATATGAATATTTATATTTTTTATTAAATAATACTAATATTTAATCATTTTAATAAGTTCAATAAAGAGCTAAGAGTGGCGAATAAGATTATTCAAATATGTACCGAATGCTATTATTCACCTTATTTGTTTTTAAAATGCCAATTCTCATGGCAAGCTACTCTTCGCACTGCCATTATCCATACTTACATAATACGACTGAAATTATATTTAGCACAATATTTAGATATTTACAATATAATAAGTTTTTATTTTGATATTAAAACGAGGGATAATAATCTTAATTCTCTCTCTCCCCCGCATAGGAACATCAATATACACCCGGTGTTCAGCAACCCTCAAATCATAAACACAGTGTTGTATTTCTGGGACAATTTTGAGATATAAAACAGGTCTTCATTTTGGTGACAAGTCAACACTTTTTATGATATTCTCCCAAAAACGTCCAACCAGTGTGGAAGCTGTCTGCATCATTAACACCTTCGCATGTTAATTTAAGACGAATTACACAACACTTGTCCCTTTATGGGTGTGACGTAAAGCACGAGGCATTTTAATTGATAATTTAATATCAAAAGCGAAACGCGAGCGTAATGTTCCGTTTTTTTAGCCAATTGGATAGATTTCACATCAAGACTAATGATTTTAGTATTGGAACCATCAAACAAAGCCAGCATCTACTTCTTAGTAAAATCTATCCCAAAAACTGCGCGTGCGACATACTTCAATTCTACTTTCTTATGTCTACGAGACACCAGTATGCTACTTATTTTCTCTTCCACATTTGCAAAAAGTGTGTTTAAATACATATCTCGAACAAATAAATAATAATAATAAAACCGCAAATTATGACCGTTCCTTGCATTTAGCTTTCCTCAGACGTATAACTACATAAACAATAATTTTCCACGACATTTGTACCAACGTCATCGATTTTCTTGATCATATTTTAGTTGATTTAAGACTACTTGAACCCTTTTCCATCTTAAAAGCTCACTCTTTATCAACCTCAGTCTTTTGAACTCTTAGATCGCGATCTGCCCTACTGTGCGGCGTTGCATTCGTGCGAATCGACGTACTACGGTGGAGCAACTTACTGTCCAAATGAACCTGGATGCTACAGCAAGTGTGTTCAAATGAACCTGGATGCTACAGCAAGTGTGTCCAAAACGACAGTTTAGCGAACGTTGCTGCGTGTGGGACTCCACAGCAGACGGATGGTGACGACAGCACCTGTGCTGACTATGCATCGGCGGAAGAGGCTGGGATATACACTTCAATACGGGCACTGGACATTCACTGATTGGCAAAAGGTTGCGTTTTCCGATGACTGGTTGACGTTTTTCCCTCCATCGGTCGGATAAACCTTGACGCATATGGCCAAAAACGTCAGAAAACAAACACCCTTCAAACATTTGTGGACCGATAGAAGCTGGCGGAGGCATCGTTATGGATTGGGCAATGCATTCGTGTAATTCTCTGAGTGCACTCATCACTATGGATTGCAATATGAATCCATTTAAGTATCTATCGATCCTTGCTGATCAGGTACCCCCATATATGCAGCGTGTTTTTTTCCTGAGAAAGATGGCATCATCCAGCGCCACAATGCGACGTCTCATACAACTATAATTGTACTAGAGTGGTTAGAAGAGCATAGCCGAGAACACACTACTGGACTTCCATGGCCTCAAATTCTCCGAATTTAAACCCTATCAAGCATCTATGGGACCACCTCGATCGGGTTGTTCTCTCCATTGATACTACACCTTGCACTCGTCAGCAACTATCAAGTGAACTGGAGTTAGTATAGCTCAATATCCATGTGAATAATTTCCAGCACCTCACTGAATCTCTCCCATCCCGCCTAGCCGCTCTCTGAATTGCACATGGGAGTTATTCTCGATATTACTAGGTGGTCACATTAATGTAACTCGACTGTGTGTAAGAAATCTCGACTGTGTATAACGTAACTCGATTGCGTATTCACAAACAATACATCAACGCAGTACTTATGTAAGTTGGGATTTTGTTTTCGTTAATAAAATGGAAATTCTATAGACAAAGAACGAATAAACACCAAGTTTTAAGAAAACTGTTTTAAATACCCTAAGTGATGACCTCAATATTATTCGTTGCTTTTCTCAACGATAAGAACTAAATTCGAATAAAAATTAGGGTTTAATTTAAAACATGTTACATATAAAAAATAAATAAACTTTCAAAATCAATTGTACTCAAGATGTAACTCGAGAATTAAAACGTAAAAAAAATTAACAATAAATTGCACTTATTAATTATTATTTTATAATATATATTATGCAAAACAAAAAAATTTTAAAAAATAAATTGCTGAAACGTTAGAGGAAAAAATTAATTTTCTTATAGTTGTGAATTTTTTTTATTTTTCAGTAACTTTTTGCAAGCAAAAATTCGACATCGTATTCCACTGTCCTTAATGAGGGTTTTTTAATTGCGATGTTTTTTAATTTGTTGAATTTTTCCTGTAATTTTACGAGCGAGGTACTTTTCAAAATTAATTGGGATTTAGGGAATGAAATCGGTTATTAAATATTTTACTCGAATCCCAATAGCTTTGAGACGTCCGTTTCGCCATTAATTAAAACAGCATGATTTTTTAAAGTGAATGACCATTAATTTGCATAAAAAAGACGTATTCCTGAAAAAGTTATCTGTGTAAAGAGTGAAAAACATTTGTAAACGTCGCGTCTTGAAAAAATATCAATTTACATATCAACAATATTTATGAAATATGGTTTCACTTTTAAAATTATTTCTTAATCATCCCATTAATCATCCCGTTAAAATATTCTAAGCAATTATTAAATGAAATACATTTTTGTGAAACATTTTTTTTTAAATTAAAGTGTGTCTTCAACCAAATTTTTATGTTGTGAGACGTATATTTATGACGTAACACCTTACGTTCCGTGAAATCACTTTACGGAGCGTATCTTAACATTCAGCTTCATGGGTGTTAAGTATTGCTTATTGATGTGCAACACGACGACCATACAATGTACTCCTCCGATGTATGACGTCTTTACAACATCTATTGCATCTGATATTATATGACGTCTTTACAACATCTATTGCATCTGATGTTGTATGAAGGCTTTACAACGTCTATTGCATCTGATGTTGTATGACGTCTTTACAACATCTATTGCATCTGATGTTGTATGACATCTTTACAGCATCTATTTCATCTGATGTTGTATGACATCTTTACAACATCTATTTCATCTGATGTTGTATGACGTCTTTACAACATCTATTGCATCTGATGTTATATGACGTCTTTACAACATCTATTGCATCTGATGCTGTATGACGTCTTTACAACACCTACACGGTGTTCCAAAAACACCAGATCAAAAGTATATAGCCATGATCCTTGTGTAGAATAAACCATAATGGCCCTTTCCATAGGGGATCGGAAATGAATATCCACGGATTTATGCATACTTTTATTGGCTCGAAATCGTTAACTCCCACATTCCAGAGACAAACGGAGAAAAAGAAACCTGTTTTTGGATAATATAGCCCATGTGCAGTCTATTGGATAAATAGGTTCATCGTAGGTGTAACTTTCGCTTTTTATCCAATCATGCGTTGTTATTTGTTTATAGTCATAACTCCGTGGGTATTCATTTCCGACCTCCCATGTAAAGGCCATTATGGTCCATACTACACAAGGGTCACGGCTATATACGTTTGATCCGGTGTTTTCGGAACACCCTGTATTGAATCTTAGGATCTCCCCATGATATATATTTGAATGTTATTTCGTAAGGATTCGCACATTTATGCGAGGAAATACATAAGCATATATTGTAAGCACAGATTAACCAATACTAAATCGGAATTAGTCGTTGTGGGGTGTAGATTAGAGATTAGATTTTTTACAGGTGCATTTTCAGATAGAAGTGGTTTTGTGCTCCTTCTTAATATAATTTCTAGATCAGCCTTTAAAGGATATTTCCATAGAAATATTTTAGGAATGAACAAAAGGTAAGTATCAGTAGTTATGCGCAAATGCTTATAAATATCATGAGATAATTTCGATATTATCTTTTATATTTTCCACTCACGAAAAATAGAACTACATTCGCATAAATATCGGAGTTTGAATTAAATAACGCTGTCACGTGGAAAAAATCAAATATACATTCAGAGAAAAGTAATCAAAACGCTTTCTGACAAGCTAAAAAAACGTAATTTTAAATCGAAATTATTAATTATCGTTCTGTAATACATGTTAAGCGAGGGAATGGAAGAATTTTGAATAATTACTTGCCAAAAAGTTGGAAAGAAAACTCAATTTTATTTTAGTTACAAATTCATTTTTTTTCTCTATCCCTCTAACCTTTTCTCGAGTAAAAGAGTGACATCGTGTTCTGCTATCATTAATGAGCGCCTTGTAATTACGATATTTCTTAATTTTTCAAGTTTTTCTTATTATGTTGGCAGCGATATCCTTCAAAAATAATTGGGATTTAGGGAATAAAATTAGTTATTAAATATTTGACTCGAATCGCCATGGCTTTAAAACATCCGTCCCGTCGTTAATTAAAACGAGAAGATTCTTTGATTGGAATGAGCATTAATTTGCATAAAAAAAAGATGGATTTCTGCGAAACGTCATTTGCGTTAAAAGCAGAAAATGTTTGTTAATGTTACATATTAAGAGGAATTTATTCAATTTCTACATCAGTTGCATTAATGGGATATGACTTCGATTTT
The DNA here is from genome assembly GCA_006491805.2 of Dysdera silvatica. NCBI lineage: Eukaryota > Metazoa > Arthropoda > Arachnida > Araneae > Dysderidae > Dysdera > Dysdera silvatica. The sequence goes on along the minus strand of QLNU02015003.1, from coordinate 40,559,258 downwards.
CATAAAAGTTAAGCTAAATTTTTAAATACAATTTCATTTTTAAAATTGTTTGATTGGTTATATTTTTATGGCTTAATATGAGCAAAGTTCGTTCTGTGCCCATCAAAGTTATTTCCTTCTCATCCAGTTGAAAATATCGTAAACAAATCCTTTTACTATTATATTAATAACAATCTTATAAATATATTATAGGAATGTTTTATGTAATTATTAAATCAAATTCATTGCTATGAACTACTATTTGCCAAATCAAACTTGTACCTTTAATCGAATTGCTGTAGTGTGTAATCTACCGTATGTTATAAAGTAACATATTAGGGTAATTTGAACATGATATATGGTAACTTATATATTGTTACGTATGTATTACGTTATATCGTTACTTATATATTGTTACGTAGAGAAGCAGCGATATATTTTATATATTAATGCATCATTGCATTCCTATTTGTAACAATAAGAGTAGCTATAGTAATTATAGTAGTTATAGTTCTAAATGCAGACTGTACAGTGCTGCGGAACATTGTATACTATACGGTACACTATTAAATAGTGTGGTATTTTAGTATAATACAATATAACTAACATCATTCAACGATGCATATGAATTATACCTAACTTCTTGAAATTAATAAACTACTCAAACATAAAATTTTATTGAAAATTCCAAACACAAGGAAAATTTTGCAAGGTAAGTTAACATCGCACTACGCATATTATTTATAGGTAGAAGTTAACAGTACAAGAGTTTACAACAGATAAACAGGCGTTAGCTCCTACTTATAAACGAAGAAAACTTTTAAAAAATCGTAATTGAAAATTGATAAAACGATTCATGGAGGCGAGAAGAACGTAAGAGATAGGATTATGTATTGGGTTCAAAGCTGGTTATTCTGTTGGTGTTTATTTTTTATTTGGAACTCTCTTCATAAAGCCACTTATTGAGTAAATGTGAATTAAGGAGCTATTAAAATATAGAATGTATATTTATAATTAAGAACCGTATATAATTGGCTATATTAATAATTAGTAGTATAAAACATGCAGTGAAAATGGGGTATCAACATTTAAAAATTTAACTAAAAGTTAAGAACGTAGAATAAAATATAATTAATATAATGTTATCACGAAAATAATTCTACAAATACCATTACATTACTTGTAAACAAAATCAAATGTTTTATAAGATGTTAAAATTAAACATCGTAACGTATAATTCGGTATATATTCTACATTAAAACAGCTTATAAATTTCTGCGTCTTATAACGTAGCAACTCAAAACTCATGGAGTGCCCCAAGTGGTTTTAAAGCAGATTATACGATGCGGCCTTAGAGCAAATAAGGTGTTTTGGTTTGGGGGCCTTGATCCCACTCAGCCATTCTCTTTTATACACCACTGATTCTAGATATGGTGTTTTGGTTGTTTGTGTACCATGACTAAGATGCGACGTTTTTCATCAATATATATGACGCCTTTGCCAAGACGATTGCATCTCAGGCTCTTCTTATAATATAGTTGAATGGATTTACTAAAGCGTTACTCATTTCTGTGAGAAAATCTATATGCGTAAAATCGGGTTATCTAGTGTCATATGCAGATTAGACGTCACATTTTTTACATAAAATAAAGTTTTAGATATAGTTTTTCACTTTTGCTTAGTATATTGCCTAACTTATTCTTACTTGCTAAAAAGAAAACAAATTTTCATGGTTTCACTGACGATTTCCCCTTTATCTTCATAATAGTATATCCAGGAGAACATTCGTTTATTAGCTTATATAAGAGGTGTATTTTATATTTTTTGTTAAAGTACAATTATATTCAAGTATGTGTTTGATACTTAAAGGATGTTTCACTAACCAAGTTTCCATCTTAGAAATTATTAACCCAATTTTTTCTTCCAAATGGTTAGCCGTAGTTCATTTGGTTGAAACTT
>QLNU02015003.1:40525802-40548660 GCA_006491805.2 Dysdera silvatica | reverse complement strand
ATAATTAATTAAATTTATTAATTAGTGAAATTAATTAATTAATGAAATATAATAATGAATAATATAATAATGACACAGTTAAATGAATAAAATAATAATTATACATTTAAATGAATAATATAATATATAACAGTTAAATGAATAATTTAATATATAACAGTTAACTGAATAATGTAATACATAACATTTAAATGAATAAAATAATGTATAACAGTTAAATGAATAATATAATACATAACAGTTAAATGAATAATATAATATATAACAGTTAAATAAACAATACATAATTAAACGACAGCGATTTTTTTGTAAAGCAAAAGGAATGTAAGTTTCTGATAGATTTTCTCTTTAATTTAATTCTTCTAGATAATTTAAATAATTTGTATTCCGTGCACATCCATAGTGTAAACCTTTATTTCAACAAACCATTGCAATGAACTTTGACAGAAAATTTTGCTTCAATAAAATTTGCCGTAGTATTTAAAATGCTTATGTTGCTAAACAAATATAACAGGAATTAAACCTATAATTCATTTTGTTTATAATTTCAATTACAGCTGTTAAAAATTTGTAATTATAATTGTCATTAAAAAATTACATCTGCAAAATCATTGATGATCCTTAATTTTTATCATTGATCTCAAATTTGTTTTGATTTGGTTAATCAAATAGCTGACTCCCAAATTTATCATAAAAATTTTTAATACAAATATCTGCATTCCCAACGTGAATAACCGTATAATATAAAAACATTATATACAATGCCGAAAATCGGCATCATGTTACAAAATATCGTTCTTTTTACAACTAAGCAATAAACGTTATTGATTTTCCTCTATAACGATTCATACATTTTGTATGTCGTTTCCGACTACATGAAACCTACCAGTTTTATTCTCCGTATGTTCAATGTGCTTTATGACTTTGAGGCCTTCAGACAAACTTTATTTGTTCATTTATAAAATTTATTTTCGGTTTCACTTCCGTTCCTAAGAAAGCAGAAATCTATACCACATAGATGATAGAAATGATCACTCTTTCCAAAGTATTTTATGGAATGCTTCATCAAGTTTATGGTTTTGGGAAGCAAAAGGGATTGGGCGCTGGGGATCAAACATAAGGTTTAGAGAAATCATTATTTCAGTAAATCTTCGTGTAAATCTACAGGCATTTGAGATTTCTCTTTAACAAAAATCAAAAATGCTTTGAGTTTGGTTAGTGTGAGTCCTTCAAGTAAAAAGATTGTACACTGTGCGCCAAAATTATTACAACCATCTATATAATGCTATGTTTTCCCCTTCTTGTTTTGCCCGTGAAACTGCAACGACGTTTCTGGGTGAAATTCGGTAAGATGTCCAGAATAAGATTTGACTAAGTATATGCAGTAGAACCTGTTGAACGTGGCCACCTGTAGGACTGGGCTTCATTGGTCACCATGCACAACAGACTTAAGTATAGGCATAATTAAATCTGTACCAGTTCTCTCTTATAAAAAGTGGCCGCTTTTTTCAGGTGGTCAGTTTACCCAGGTAGTTACTTTACCAGATTTCACTGCGTATTCAATTAAACCTACGTCATTTAGTTTCTAAATCTTTAATAGCAGTGAAATCAGATCTGTGATACCTCTTTGTAATTAACCTTGCAAATAATCTTTCGGGTGAAACTTCAAAGGCACAGAGATAACGCCTTCGCCTAGCGTGTCATTGACCCGGGTTCGACTCCCAGCGATTCAAAAATTCCATTTATTTAATCTCCAGAGCTTAAGAGTTTGAATTTGCTGGGAAAACTGTAGGCCTCGGACAAGGTTTAAGCTAGAATTTTTATTCTTTCTTTAGCATTTTAGCTAAAATGTAAAAACAAATTTTAGCTTAGCTTTCTTTTTCTACTGTAAATACTTGCGATAATTTTGAAAACTTTGAACTATAGGAGAATGCTAAACAAAATAACATAATCAGCATTTAGGACTACAAATGAACACTTTTTATTTTGTACAAAATCATGCAATCGGCGATATACTTGTAGGCATTTTCAAAATCAAACTGATATCCATTCATCTGTTCATGACGTCACAGGAAATCTTAAAGATCGTCGTATGCCGACATAAAATTGTAGAAATTTTTAATTTCAAAGCTTTCACTTTTTAGCGAAAGTGGTGTTAAAATTTTTCGCAAAATGCGAAAAAAAACTTATGCGCCTTAAACTCTGGTCTCAGGACAGCATGACCATTGCAAACTCTGCATCATAAAACAGACAAAAAAAAGTAAAGACTAAGATAGCCAGTAAAACAGAAAAAATTTTCGGATGCCAAAAATCGTTCTGAAAAAAAAATGTAATAAATGAAATTGTTTATTATCTAACTAAAGTATCTAAAGCTACAAAATTGAAAAACATTGTATTCTGAAATCAAATTAATCAGAAATTATGTTTCAATATACCTAAACATTTAATTATTGATGTACGAAAATTAAAATCCAACGTCTACCACAGTAGTATACCCCATACTATAGCAATAACTTCTTTGAAGAGCTTGGAGGGTTGCGAATATCTAAGAAAAATATATGATTTCTTATTATTTTCTCCACATTATGTCTCCCACCCGTCATGATGTGAACTTCCAAAAACAAGTTATTAACCCCTTCCCGTACTTTGACGAGTCTGACTCGTGATGAAGATTTTGGCCCAAACGTGAACTTCTATACATTACAATATACATAAAATTACAGTTTGTTTTAAATGATATATACCTCTGCCGTAACTGTTTGGCCTTTTGATAAGGATCCAATGTTTAATAACATTGGCCAAAATCCATCGTACACAAGCATGTTCTCTAGAATGCAGCAAATTCCTTGTAAAATGCGAAATTGTGTATTTCCATAAAACCAATAATATATGCGGTAACTTTTGGCGTTCTGAATCCATTTTCCATCGTACGCAACAAGAAACTCAAAAACGGTTACTTTTATGATAAGAAATATATGTAGATCAGAGAGTGAGACTTTGAAGTTTATTACTCGCTGACAGATAGTGGAGGGCCTACTTACTAAGCTTCTGCACCTTCCTAATTTGATGCAGATATAGAAGAATGGCTTTCAAACCATTCGTTTCCGAAGACTCTCACCAAAGACGGATTTCAATAAAAGTTTCGCCACTTACGTAGAAAATTTTTGAAAGTTCTTGACACGTTACGGTGAGATCATTTTTAAAAGCGATTTTCTTTCGCGAAATTTCCGTCATTAATGACAGAATATCTTCCGGAATGTGGTAAGTTTTCCAAAAAATTTTCACCTGAAAGAAATTTTTTGTACCACCTTTGTGACATGCAATTTCCTACAGCATTATTTCCAAATGCAATACATATATTACGATACGCTTCGTCATATTTTTAGGTAAAATTCATAAAGCAAATACAATCGAGTAACTTTTATATTTAACCATCTTTTGTATCGGCTTTTTCTTTGCCAATTTAACTGACATTTCGAATGCATTGCCATTCATCAGCATCCATATTAAGATGACTGGAGCTTTCCCAAATAAAATATTCATCTTTTATCTTTACGATGCACTCAAAAATTTGAATTGTACAGATGCACTTGCGGTAAAATTAGCTGCTGCCGTGAGCTCTACTGAAAAGCCAAAGAACTTTTTGGTTACCTTACAACTTAGTCATTTTTTCTCAAGTGGAAGGCAGTAGCTCCACTGGCGTAGCCAACATATCGTCCTGTGTGCAAGGAATATACACGGACAATGCTTACCTCATAGAGGCGCGTTATCTAATAATATGCAATTATGACATAATGTGTAATGTTTTAATGTACAGAAAACTAAACACACTAAAGCACACTACAAGCAATTTGTAATCATGATTAATTAAAATAGCCGTTTTTATACTTCCAAATTACTTCTGTTCGGTAATCAATAACTCGTTATTTAACACAGTGTAAGCCTTATATACAATCTGTGGTTTCTAACAGACTGGAAACAAAGTTTAATCCAGGGCGTGTTTGGATGATTTTCGGTAAATGCAAAGGCCGCGTTTTGTAAACCATCTCATAAGAACTAATTGAGCAAAGAATATAATTTTAGTGCGCGAAGTTTAAGGACAACAAATAAATAATAATAATCAACAATCTATTACTCCGTTTAATGTAAATATTTTATCCCTTTGCCATCTATATTAATATCATGTCATCCATATCATCATCATGTCATCTATGTCATCATCATGGCATCTATGTCATTATGATGTCATCATCATGGCATCCTATGTCATCTTCGTGACATCTGTGTCATCATTGTGTCATCTGTGTCATCATCATATCCTCTATGTTATCAGCGTCGCTGTTAGTTACAGAAATTTACGTTTCAATAATTCCCCTATGGATTTCATCCACTGAAAAAAATATATTTCTCACAACACATGCTTTCTAGTCCTTTCACAAAGGTATAAAGAAATATTTTAGGCTTTGTCACTAACTTTTAAGAACGTGATTGCACTGTAATATGCTAAAAACTTCGCAAACCCTTGTATTTCGACCAGTTTGATAATTTCGCTTTTTTATCAATATTTTTTTGTATTTTTTAAGATCTTGATTAAAAAAAAAGAAAATTCGCCTTATGTATTCTTTTCTAATTTTGTGAGTTTCTTTTATCTCGCAAGGGGTCACAAAGGAAGTTCGATTAACTCGAGTTGTATCAAAAGATGTCTCTTTTAATTTTGGCATTTCTAAACGATTTTTTCTTTTGTCTTTCGATGCTATTTAAAATGGTTTCAGATTCAGACAAGTTTTGGGCACTCCTATTTTATGGTCGATGTCTTTTGTAAAAATCCTTTTTCTTTCCAGAAGAAGTAATATTTTTTAATGATGAGAAAGAATTTTTTTAAATTCACGTTTCCAATTTTATGCGGATATATATATTATTTTGAGAATTTTTGGAATACTTAATTAAGTGATATAGTGCACATAAAATTAAAAAATTATTTTATACATTTCAATAAAAAAATTTACACAATTTTATATGAATATCTAATAAGACTTCAGGCAAGTATGTATTGAATATACCAACCTAGAAATTATATCATATAATATTATTAATGTCCCTATTTCGTCTATAAATTACAAATATTGCATAAAAAATAAAGAATCTTAATTATGTTAAAAACCTTGAACTACATTGTGATTAAATACGCCATCTTATTTCAGCATAATTAGAATATAAGCCAGCATAGGCTCTTAAAGTTTTAAAAAATACAATGGTATAAATAAATTAAAAAAGCTAAGAAGGCATAATATTATGATTTCTCAATATAGCTTAACATTTTCGCTGCTGATGATGTACTGGCACCAGAGGAGGACTGGGCCGCCTGTGCGCCCTCATGGGCAATAGGACTTGCGCCCTTATGAGCTATAAGACTTGCGCCCTCCAAAAATCCAAGGTATGCGCTCTTTGAGAGGACCCAGTCCGCCCCTGGCTCGCATGTTCAGTCAGATGTATCGAATGTTTTCTGTTCAGCTGGGCAAAGTCGCTATTTTTGTGAACCATTCTTTTAACATCAGCATATTTTTTTATTCGTTCGTTTGAACTAGTTTTTCTATGATAGTAATATGTGTACACATAATGTTTTATTGCGCTTTTTATTTATGTTAATTTATTGAATTTATGCCCTTGATATATTGTATTCTATAATAAAATTAAAAATATAGAGCCAAATTTCGCTTCTTGTCGTATTCCTCAACTGAACTATTAAATACGTATATTCTTTATATCAGATATACGCGTAATTCATATATCCATTAAACCAATTTTAAAATTTCATTAGAATTTCAAAATGAATATTGCAATATTAATGCTTAATTTTTGCTTATAATAAAACGAATGTTTGTGTTTATTTTTTCACGCAATTTTATAATTTAAAATTTGATTATAATATTAATACTTACACCCTTCAAATAACCATAGTCAAAAAAATTTTGTATATCCAATTAATTTTAAAAAATCCTTACGTACCGTTTATTTTTATGGCTCATCTTTTAACCCACTTGGTTATGAATGAGTTAAATCTATGAATTGTCTGACGAGTTGTCTTGTATTCTCGCCGTTCCTTACACAGTAGCCTTCCCGTAACGACACGTCTAACAACGTCTAACACGGGTTAACAACACGTCTATCTAACGCGGTGAACCTGAAACCAAATCCTCTGAGTTTCTTTTACCATACCACATGCATGTGTGATATTAGAGGGGCCTTTTCAACCAGAAGTGAATTGCTCATTATTAATGAGTATATGCATATTTTCAATGGGAAGCGCCCCGATAGTATAATGGCTTTATCAATCGCTCTCCGGTCCTCTAAGTTTACATTCGACTTGTAAGTAATTGATTGGATGTGAACGTATCGTGAGGTGATATCAATCGCCTATCATAGGTCTTCTTCGACGAACAACAAACATCCATTTTTATTTGACAGTCTAGACTACCATACACCGAAATGGTTAGATTTCCCAAATAGGTAGGTATTGCAAAATAATTCAGCATAAAAATGTAATAGATGTAAAATTTAATATCTATTCGATAGATAATTCCATAGATCATTACACATAGCGAAATTTCCTTCTAGTTCTCTTACAAAACGTACACATTTAGAGTGATGTGATTTTCGATACATTTAAATACCCTATTTTTAAATTTTTCTCGAAACTTCAGTGATAGGTATTTATTTTTGAATCCATCAGTTAATTTCATCAAAATTGGAGCATACTGTAAAATTGATTTTTAATAACGAACAGAGCGATGAAAGAAAATGTTGTGACGAATTTATAAAAGTAATTCTTAAAATAAGGAGCAATGAATTATATTATTATTAATTGATTTCCGAAGTTATTTACTATTTTTGGTCATAAAATTTAATCTTTATATGTGCAAAATCAATTTACCTTTGAAGCATATTTCTCCATCTCCTGGAAAATGGGCTTATGTTGTTTCAGTTTTTAAACTTTTATCATTTTTGGTGAGGTCCTGCCTTACATCGTGTTTAAACTGAGTGACTGGATCGGACACCGCTCCTGTGAAGGCCCTGCCTTTCGGAGAATGATAATCTCTTTTTTCTCTCAATTCTAAATTAAGACCTTTTTTTGCGACAAAGGTAACTGAAATCTCTAAATCTGACTCATTCTGATGAACTTACCTACCTGCAACAGGCTGAATGAAAACGGCACAAAGTAGTGTGAATTCTTATTCCTTTGTTTTGGGGTTAATTTTCTGATATCAAAGTGTTTTTGAGAAAAGAAATATTAATATTTCATATTTAAATTCCAGCAGATTCTTCCAAGCTCATTTAAAATCCAAAAAATTCCCAAAAAAAATTCAAAGCCCCGTAAGTGGGAATTAGCCCAAGACCAATAAGATAACTTGTAGAAACATATAGTTTGTAAAATAACAAATGCAGTGTAACACAGGAAAGTAAAATTAAATGCAGTAGAACCTGGTAAAATGAATACCTTGGTAAATTGACCACCTGAAAATAGCGACCACTTTATTCAGGTGGAAGAGAACTGATAGGGACTTAGTCATGGCCATACCAAATTCTGTCGTGTATAATGACCACCTCTCTATAGCGACGATTGCAGTCCAGTCACAAAAGGTGATCAGTTTAGACAGATTCTATTATATTTCAAATAATTTTCGAACTCGATTATGAAGAAGCTGAAGGGACTTGCCAAAATATTCGATATACATGAAGTCTTATATACACGTACTGGTTAATAAATTTTTCGAAATCTAAGGGACATACAAAAAAGTTAGGTTAACTTTCAGTAGGTGTGTTCCTTATATGCGGAGTAGGTCGCATAAATTAATAGAAATTTTAAAGAAATATAATCTAGTGTAGGGATGCTCAACATGGAGTGCAAGGTGGAAATTCAAAGCGTACGACAAAGAATATTTGGGTAATAATAATAATTTTAATAGTAATTTTGAAATTATTATCGTAACAAATGACCATTTTTTAATTTTATTGTAGTAAATACTATTTTTAGATAATATACTTTTCCAAAACCCGCTGAAAAATTATCGTTTGATGATATAAGAGATCACTTGGATTATATTCGTTATATTAGTTTATAGATAACGTATTCCAAAATTATTTTAGTTTAATAATTTCTATGAATATTATTTTCCCTTGAAGTACGTGACGAATACACCTGTAAATACATATATGGCTGCACTTCGGACCTTTAAATCAGAAATATAATTTCAGAAGGCCCCCCCTCTGGTGACAGAGAGTGAAATTGATGGCTGTCAGAGATCGGGCATTGCTTAATAAATCGTGGAGGTGTAGTTGCAACTTTTCCCTTTTCCAATTTTTTCCCTTTCCGACTTTTCAAAGGATCTTTTTCCATTCACTTTTGCCTTAGTCCTAAAAAAGAAACGAAAAAAAACTTTACCACTTCTCTCTTCTTACGAATGAAGAGTTTTTCTGAGAATGTTTGCTATGAATTTGCCGAGCAAAACTCACATTTTGTTGTTTATATTTGCATGCAAGCAATAAATATATATACGTAAGGTGTACTTTAACTTCTTTCTTTGCACTATATTTAGAGGAATTTTTAATATCAGCCGACAAACGTTGAAAGACTATGTCTTTCTGGAAATAATATTTTACATAAAGTGCAGAGGCGTAACAAAAGAGGTAGTATGCCGAATATGAGACCCCAATCTTGAGGACCTACAAAATACTGCCTCCTAGCGATTAGTACGTAAAACTGTAATCTATTACATAATTCAAAATCGGTGAGTCAGTCGAGTATTTGCAAGCACACACAAAGGTTCAGCATTTTTTCTCCTGAACTCGAGTTCATCGACTTCTTTGCATCACAATTTTCATTAACTATTTTCACCTTCAAAGCAAAATTATTTTAAAACCTCTTAGTATCGGATAGGTAACTATAAATGTGAAGTGTAAACATACCTGTTTATTTTTAAGCTGACGTCCACACTAACCTATAAAATTCATTGGCGTGTGTAACAACATGGTTGTGCCCAATATGAGACCCCAAAGGTTTTCTAATGCTATGTTTTTTTATGGCTCTATATGTTCAGAAGGCAAACGGAGAGAGCAGTGGCGTCAATGTGATAGGTGTTTAAGGTGGTCCCATGAATATTGTGGGGTTGACAAATTTTTATATGTAAACAATATAAAGTTTGAATCTAACAACAAACCCCGTAGCATAACCAGCTATTTTGTTCAAAATGTCACTTTTCTGTTTTACCTGTTAGTGTATGTAGATAAGTGTTATTTAATTATTGCACACAGTTTTGTTTTTGACGAACTTTTCAGCAATTATAATTTATTTTTAAATTTGTAGAATGTGGTCTCATATTAGGACCACTTTTTTCAGACAGCAAAAAAGTAACACTTGTGTTTATGATTTCATACAACGAAAATTGTGAAGTTGTGCTCATTTTCTGTCATTGTTATGTGTAGTAAAATATATGCATTAACAGGGTGTCACATTGGTACTACAATTCCTAATCTTACATGAAAACCAAGTGGGGGGAGTCTCATATTCGGCATACTTACTATATTGTTTAAAGTCCCACGGTCAGCCAGTTCTGACAACACTGATTCCCATATAAGGACTGAATTGCCAACAGCCAAGAGAAAGATGATAGTCACTCCTTGGGAAGACGATATAACCAGCCTCACCTTATCGTAGAACTTCGACTGTGGGATCGAGATTCGGATTCAATATTAAACCGTAGGTCCAGCTTTACAATACGAATTGTCAGCATGGTGAGTTTAAGCTGCACCACATATTTACCTCAGCGCTATTTCTCTCTTTCTGTAAAGGAACATGTGGATTCTGGGAACCCCAAATACTCACATTATGCCTATTTACCTTGCCGAATACATGAAAGGTGTATTCGTCTAGGAAACACGAGCGCCGTTAGTAGGGGTGACAGGGGGACCCGTGCCCTCAATGTTGGTGTTGGGGTTTCACGTCCCCCTCCAATTTCAAGCAAAATGCCTTCTCCTAGCATATTGCCCCCTCCTCCCAATATTTTTTTATGCTTTCGGTGCCCATACTGGGAAACACACACGATTTAAGTACTTGTTGTCGTTGCTTATTCTGCCGAGAATCTCCGTGGCATAAGCAGCACGACTGGGACAATCATCGGCCTTTAAAGCCTGAACAATTTGCACTTCATAAGCATGCAATCTCAACTTTTTGTGCAGAATTTGAACCATTGTTCTCTGCAGTATGTGAAATTCCCGTGCTGCACGACGAGTTGATTTTTCAGGACTGCGTAGAAACGAATCATGAACGCTGTCGACAATCTCATTACTCATGCTAGGCCTACCACTTCTTGGGCGGTCACCAATGCTACCAGTTTCTTTAGACCTTTTATATCAATACCATGCGCTTAACATCTGGAGGATTGCGTCCATGAAAACCTTTGAACAGCCGTTGAACAGATATGGGCGATTTGCTACCATGATACCACAACATACAATTCGCTTTTTTCGGTTTTCAACGCCATTTCCCCTTACTTCTTTCTTGTTTAACAATGCTGAAACCATGACACCGTCTTTTGCACAAGAAAAGAACTTTAAGAATAGGATGCCATAATAAGGATTTCGCATTCCTATGCTCTGCGGTTACTTCGCTACAAATTTTTGTAATCAGGGAAAGACTTTATGCTCACCCCGTATAACAGAAGATTTACATTGTCGTATATCTGAATCTTGGTGGTGATATAGAGGGAGATATAGGCGAAAGTGTGATGGTAGTAAAAGGGTTTGGGAGGCGTTTTTCAATTCTCGCCTAGGGTGGTAAAGCTCCTAGAAACGGTCTGTATACATAAACACATAAAATGTCATGGAGAAGAAATCTGAACAGACCAAACAACCTTCTTCCACTGCCACCTTCTTATCCTCCACTGCCACCGCCTCCACTGCCACCTTCTTCCAGTGCCTAATATTGGCGTTCTTTAGCCCACAAAAGCTACTTTTTTTCGGTTTTGTAGCTAAATCAAATTATCTCTTGTCGGTCGACTGCTGTTAAAACCAAATCGTTTCAAGATCCATCTTGAAGTGCGTACGGATATGCTTTGTGCGATCCTCAGTTGTATTGGGCCGCAATTTATTGCGTTGTAGCTCTTCTGTTGCTGAACGCAATGCGTTACAGTCTCCTGGCACCTCTTTGATATACAAGCGATTTCCGCTCACTATTCCACTTTTCGCACGAAATTTTTTGGCTTAGCTGCCCTTCGTTAAAGACTGTAGACACACTGGTATATGAGAAAAGCTCACAAAGTTAGCGATTTCGAAGGTACTCGAACCAGATCTTCTAGCACCTACGACGATGCAGCATTCAAACTTACTCAAATCTCTTGTTTTCTTCATTCAAAGGCGAATTGTGAATTTCACTAGTACTTACGACTAGGGAAAAGCTTTTAATCAGCGAATCTAGTTTATTATATCAGCACACATGCTGCACGGACAAGTCGAAATTCGAATGAGGGGTGTTCCTATATTTTTATTAATATCTATATGAATTTTAATCGAAATTGGATTACGCTTAAAATAGCATTATATATGTTTTCGTACCTGAGATTTCTTTTAATTTAAATTGAAATTCAAAGTACAGAGCATTGTTACAAGTATATTCCTAATTTTTGCTGCATAATACAATTCTTACATTAAACAATTTAACTGAGTTGGCAAACTATAGTTCTATATATAATTAGCTCTGAAATTTATGAAACTATAACAAAAACAAATTAAGAAAACTATAGTTTTTAACATGATTCCTTTGACATCATTGAAGTCGCTTTGGTTTTCACTCAAATTGTACATTTAATCAATTTTCGCTAAATAACCTATTCGATAATTGTATTAAAGTAGAAATATAGAAAAGCAACTTTAATGTCTTGGACCTCTGAAAATGAAAGCATGTGAGAAACTAGGATAGTTAAAAAGTTAACAAAAACATACTCAGAAGAATAAAATTGGACGCCCTATGGGAAAAAGAAGCTAGTTGGAGCAGAAGGAAACTAAGAAGAACGGGAATAAAAGAATGGAGAAAGAGAGCCTTGTGCAATGGAGGGCGATCTTTAAAGGATTCAGGTTCTTCATGGACGATAGCACCAAAAGAGTAAAAAGAAATTAAGAAAGGCAACAGATTTCCACACTAAAAATTGCTTTTTAAAACAATTTTGGAAATACAATAATAAAAATTCAAATTGAAGAAATTTCTATTTTCTGTTATACAGTTTCCGCTTTTTGAAAATATCCTAACCCACAGTATCTGGACAAGAGTAAAGGTATTCTAAACATCAGTAAAAATATTCTAAGCAAGCAAGAGTACTCTAAACCAGTGGGTCGACAAATTCAATGAAATTTATTTGGCAATAAAAAATATAAGGCTTTTCTTCAACATTGTTCACTATAATAGAAATAAAATACAGGGTACCAGGGAGGAAATTACATAAAAAGGTTAAACACTGGTAAAATAGCAATGAAAAAGATCACTCAAGCTTTCGGACGCATCAGCAGCAGTCCTTCATCAGGAGTAATGACGATGTTATGTTTCTGTCTCTTTTTTATACTTGAAATTTCTGGAAAACCCTTCATCAGAGTAGTCCCGCAGAATGGGAAAACCCAATGAGAACCAATGGGAGGCCTCCAATAGAAATCATGGAAGAACCCAATGGGAACCAATGAGAAACCTACACTGCGGGTTACCTAATGTTGGGAAATCCCATACATTTCAGAGTAAGAGTTGTTTGTAAGTTTCTGGAAGTGGTTGTGATGTATTAATGGCTTTCCCATGTAGTTTGTAAGTTTCCCAAGATTCTAAGAAGAGTCTACTATTCTTGTTTGTGATGTGACGGTGTAGTATTTTTGTTGAGTCCCAGTCGGGTTCGTGTCCGTGTTGTAAAGCGTGTTCTGCCAGACATAGCCTCACGTCTGATTACTCCTGATGAAGGACTGCTGCTGATGCGTCCGAAAGCTTGAGTGATCTTTTTCATTGCTATTTTAACAGCATGTAAATGGGTCACTATGCACGATAGACTTTCTTATAGGCAATGACTAAGTCCCTACGCGCTCTCTCTTATAAAAAGTGATCACTTTATTCAGATGGTCAGTTTACCAAGGAGAATACTTTACCAGGTTGCACTGTATATGTAATTAATATAGCTTCATTTTATATATAATATGTTTTTTTACTCTGTTAAAAAGGCTTTTATTATGCAAATGTAGAGGCGATGAACAAAGGGGGTCGCAGATCTTTTGGTTACTATAGAATAGAAATAATTTTATTCAACTGATATACAATGGTTGTTGATACATCTGTTACGATATCAATTTGACGATACATTTGACATTTGGTTAAATTTGGAGAATATAAAATGGGGTCGCGGGTTATTTGGCTACTATAAAAGTGGATCGCGTCTTGAAAAAGTTTGAGAACCACTGCTCCAAACGACGAAGAGAGTGTCTGAAGCAATTACGAGAAGTTAAACTATTCTTTAATATATTCCTCTTTAGCGCGCAGATCAAAAATTTAATTATCAATACTTAACTTTGGTTTTTTGTTCTATAATGCGAAAAAATCTCTACAAAAATTATAAAATTATGATAATTAATTATTATCTACGAATTACCGTTTTTAGGATCTACTATCAGGATTATAGTAGTTTTATGTTTTCTTAGATAAGTCCCTAAAATGTTAAATAGAAAAACAGCTTCGAGGTTCGTGTCATGAATAAATTCTCTATCGTGGTTTTTCCTCAACTTGCTGAATTAACCCGACATTGCTAATTTCACGTTAATTTTTGCATGGTTAAAGTTAACTTTTTTCCGACTTGAACCCGAAAAAATGTTTCTTTTAGCAAATGAAAAGATAAAGGTAAAAAATAGCTCCTAAGTAATTTTCTAACATTAGTCAATCAGCACCATATGTAAATTAGTAGCTCCCTCCTCATTTAAATTTCACAAATGTAAACAAATGTTTCGGAATATTTTAGACGGCTTTGAAAAAATTGCTGCAAAAATACAAATATTGATATAGTTTTTCATGAAAATATCAATATTTGTTTTGGATATTAAGGACTTATATCCAATTTTTGAGATGTTTGAAAGCCCATTTTAGTTTCCTCCAAATTCTTAATCATTCAAATGTTATTCAAAGAAATATTTTTCTAAGGAGAGAAAATTAAGCTATGGAAAAATATTTCTTTGAAGGCTCTATGTGTCTATATATATGGTTAAATAACTATCAGGACTAAAAAGAAAGAAAATATTGGATGACCCCAAAAGTTTTAAATTAGAAGTTCTTGTTAGGAAGAGAAGAAAAGACAGAGAGAAATAGAAAGTAAGGAAAGAATATATAGGAAGAGATATTTTATCTTAATAGGCAAATTAGTTTTATATCAAAAAGGAATGGATTTCTTTCAACCAGTTTGTACTGTCAATTCTCATTTATTATTCAGAAATATGGAAATTAGAAAAACAAAAAAACAATAATAAATTAGAAACCACCGAATGAGGCATACTTGCAATATCTACAAGAATTTGGAAACGAGACACTCGAGTGAGAAGACAAACAGGAGTAGATGACGTCATTTTCAAAGAAAAGAAAAGGCTAAAATGGTCTTGCAAATCATGGGAATAACTGACCAATGGTGGAAAACTAAAATTCTCGATTAGATTCCAAAGGGCCAGCAAAGACCTGGAAAAGGTTCCCAGACTAGGTAGATGAATAAAATAAAATAAAAGAAAGGTATGGGGCGATATGGAGGCAGATGGCTTGAAATAAGCATGTGTGGGAAACACTTGTAAAGGCTTTCATTTGCAACAGTGAGTAGATAGTAGTTGAATTTAATAACATATAAATATTACAAAATTTCAATCCACAACTATTGAAGACGGTTTATTAGAAAAAGACTAGATAGAAATAAATAACGAAACTGGCTAGAAACGTGCAGTTCAAAATTTGTCAACTAATTTACTCTCAGATATGAGCTTTGAACCGGAGCAGAAAAATAAGGAGATTATTTGCTTTTGTTTTTGACGTTCTATTGTGAACACATAAAAGATGCAAAATTGTAAATACATGACGTTTGAAATAAAAAAACAAAAAAGCTTATGAATCTGATTATTATCTCCGACAAAGAACAAAATATGAAATATTTCAAAAACAGAAAATCATCTTCTAAAATGTGCGAAGGTTTTGATCATTTATTTATTTGTGTAGCAGAAATATACCATTCGAAAGGTAAAAAGACAAGGATTTGTTTTATTTATTTTTAAACAAAGTCAGTAACGTAAATTAGAAAATAAGCTTTGTAATGATTTCGGAATTTACTATCAAGAATTAGAAGGAAATAGAAATAGTCTCTCCTTCTAAAAAACAGATTATTCGGAAAAGTATTCTAATATTCATTAATGAGAATATTTAATATATGCTAGATTTTGGTGAACCCGAAAGAAAGCCAATTTAGGAAATAATTACTATAATTTTGTTCATTATTCCAGCTGTTGCCCGTGTTATTTGATTAAGTCTTACATGTGGCCATATCTCTCATCTCTTCAACAAAAAAAAGAGACATAGTTTGAATGTTTCCAATTTTGTGTTATACCTTACCATTTCTGAAAATATTGCCAAATCTTAATATATCGAAGTCGATGGTTCTATAAAAATTAAAAATATAGAAACGGTCTGTGTTATACATGTGTTTTGTAGATTTATGAGCACACGGTTTCTCATAGATATAATCTTCCTAGTGGATAAGAAAATATTAATCGTATTATGTATTTTTACTTAATAAACACTTTCTTTAAAGTTTATACTTTCAACACCCACGCAGAAATAAGCTTTAGTTTAAGCTTATTTCTACGTCCGTGTCGAAAAATTTTAAATAGAAATAAATTGCCCCTCGAAAATTCACAAAAACTCGCCTCAGTGGCTTTGTGTGTTGATCATTATTTCGTATTATGTATACAATACAAACTTTGTTTAGTATATCCAATTACAGTTTCAAATGTATCACATTTATACATGTATGTGTGTGTGTGTCTATGTATATATATATATATTACAAAAGTATTTAATTGATTCTCCTGGGCAGCATTGGGTAAAAACTGTAGGGTCTAATATAGCCCATGCTTCCCGAGGTAGAAAATTTTATTAGTTTTAAAATGAATAATGTTAATTTAATTTAGTAAAAATATATAAAGTTGTTTTTTAAATAGTGAGAGCGAGTTTAATGATTGCAAGTTTGAGGGAAGAAAGTTCCATGCCCTGGGGCCAAAGCAGCCAGACCAAGATTAGTTATTGAAAAATCTGGGACAAAGTTAGTAGAGTTTCTCATTAGATATGTATGGCTGGGCAGATGAAGAGAGCTAAGATATGGATATGCTGAAGACCTTGAATATAAGTACTGAGATTTTAAAAATGAGAAGTTTATCGATCAGCAGAATTCGCAAACGTCTAGCAATTTCTAAATATTGGGAGGAAGAAATATGGTTGGAGATAAGACGGAGGTATTTATTTGGAATGAGGTTAAACGCTGTAGATTTGATTTTGACGTGTGACCCCAAATTAGTAGGCAGTATTTAAGTCACAGAAAATCAGAGAATAATAAAGACTGAAAAGGATTGAAATAGGTAAATAAAAGCTAATGTTTCTAATTACACGAATGTTTCTGTTTAATTTGGTACATATTCTCTGAATATGTGTGTCCCATTTTAAATTTGCCTGAAGAATTACTCCAAGGAAAGTTGTTTCTAGGGAGAAAGGGATAATGGTACTATCTATGACAAGTCTAAGTTGATCCAAATTAATATTCTTTTGTTGGTAAATAGAAGACACTTTGTCTTTAAAATGTTTAAAGTTAGGAAGTTGGTTTTTAAAAAGTTGGTCAAATTTTTAATATCGCTGTTTACCCGTTGAATTAAGTTATTAATTTCAATATCATTAAAAAATGCTAGTGTCATCTGCGAAGCAGAGGGGTTTGAAAAGTACAGGTAAGAAAAATATATCATTTATATAAAAATTAAAAAACAAAGGTCCAAAAACGGACCCCTGTGGTACACTATAGAATATAGTAGGGTGTGGAGAGCGATTCCCGTTCATGTGCACAAATTGTTGCCTGTCGATATATCTTGTTATATATTGTTATAAGTAACAATAAGGTATTGCAGAGACTGCGAACGCCGGCCAATTCCAGCTTGAAAAGTAATCTTTTATGATTTATCGTATCGAAGGCCCTAGAAAATCAAAGAAAACACCAACTGCTGACTTTTTTAAATCTAAGGATGAATAAACAAAATCAGTAATGTCCAGTAAGGCATATTCAGTAGACTTACCGTTGACAAATCCAAATTGATTATTTTGTATAATATTATTGCTTTCAAAAAAATTATTTAGTCTGCTATAAAGAAGTTTCTCAAAAACCTCAGCAAAGACTGTTAAGACTGAAATAGGTCTGTAGTTCGTGATGTCAGATCTTAAACCTTTTTTAAATACTGGGGTGGTAACTGATATTTTAAAATGATGAGGAATAATTCCATTTGTAAAGATTAAATTATAAATATAAGTAAGAGGTAATGTAATAACTTTAGCGACGAATTTCACAACAGCCGGTCGAATCTGAATATGTCCAGGGCCCCAACGGGAATCAATTTCATACAGAATCCCATTAGTTTCAAGATATGAATTGGCTGACAAAAACATAGAGTTGTTAATAGAGTAATTATGGCAGCCAGATTTAAAATGTGATGGATTTAATTGGTTACTGATGAGGCTGTAGGGAATATCAATAAAATAATTGTTAAATGAGGTAAACTTTTGTATATCTGTTCTGCGAACTTGACTGCCGTTGACAAGATCTCCGATTGAATTATTTGAAATGTTTTCCCTCCCAAGTAATTCGTTTAATTTTTCTCAAATTTTTAGGAGTGGAATTAGTAAAAAATTTATTTAATTAGGATCGCTTGGCAAACTTTAGTTATTTGTTTAATTTGTTCCGAAAAACACGGAAGGCAGAAAGATCATTTTGTGACCTATTTTTTAAAAAAGCAAAAAATAATTTATTTCTCATTTTAATCTCTCGTAAAAGAGAATTTGTCATCCATGATTTTCTGACCTTCCTATTCTTAGTGATCATTTTAAGATAAAAACAGTCATTATAAAATTAACTGAATACTTGAAAAAATTGAACATAGGCTTCGTTGGCATTAGTCAGATTGAGGACAGGTGACCAGTCGACGTTAGAAAAATGAAATTTAAAAAGCATTAAGTTGCTCTCAGAAAAATCCCAAATGAGGTATTTCCGTTTGGATTTTTTCAGATGGAGATCTGGAATATTAAAATTAAAAAGATAGAAAGTTGATCGCTAATGTGATATATTAATACCCCAGAATTTTTAAAATGAATATTAGTTATACAGAGATCATTTAATGTTTGTGAATAAGCAGTTATTGTGGTAGGTGATTTAATCGTGATTTCAAAACCATTTGCGTAGATCATGCCTTCAAAAATTTTTGTATATATGTTGTGATTTAAATTAATGTTGATATTGAGATCTCCCATTATTATGAGTGTAGATGTAATTGAGTTGATATAATCGAATAGCCGTTGCATAAAGCTCACGAAGTCTTCAATATTTGCGTTTGGAGATCTGTAGATAAAGGCAATAAAAACTCCATTAGACTGTATGGTAATAATTTCAATTTCAAGGTAGACACCACACCATTGAGAGACGATGACATATAACAAGCTCTTGTGCACATAAATAGCCACACCACCTTCTCGAGCGTTGTCACGACTTTTAAAAGACAAACTATGGTTATTTAAGTTAGTGTAGTAATTTGGACAGAACAAGGTTTCAGTTACACAAATATAATGTACATGAGTCGTGATCGTGTTTAAAAGAGCGTACAGTAAGGGAATCTTATTAGTTAGGCTGCAAGCATTAATATGTTGAAAAAATAAACCATTTGTAGAGAAATCGGAATTGGTTAAACTAGTGGGCTGGCAATAATAGCCGTACTGATCGAAATTGGAACTCATTGTTATGGAAAAAAAGTAAAAACAGAAAAAATACATAAAAACTAAATAAAAAATTAATACCAAAGAAATAGGTAAACAAAACGGAGGACAAAAAGGAAACATAAAAGTATGTTATACGCGGGAGCATCGCCAAAATGTAATTAGGGAAAAAGAGAAAAAATTTATTTAAGAAATAATTTTAGAAAAGAGTCAAAATTGACTATATTATCTATGGCGCAAGGGCAATAAGTCACCATGCTCGTAGATTCATAAATAATTAAGTAGTTCTAGATTAAAAATTTCAAATTTCTGACTAAATTTACATTCAAATTTTTTAATAACAAAAAAGGAAAAAAAACACGGAGAACGTAGTAGCACCGGCAATAAGAGCGAGATAAGATTATGCATATTAACACTAACATGTACAAGTAATATTTCTGTAATGATTAACAGAACATAGAAAAGACAATTGGGTCCGTGCAATTCATATCTTGTATATACCAGGAAAAGAAGTTTGGTTCAAAATACAAAGGCACATAACATCCCCTGAGGCTAAAATGTGCAGCAAACGAAGAAATATAATAAATAAAAAAATAATTAAATGGAGGACGAAAAGGAAATATAAAATTATGACATATGCAGGCGGGTCACCGAGGAGAAGTTTGGGGAAAAGAGAGAGAGAGAGAAAGAAATTATTTAAGAAGAGAATTTTAGAAAAATAATCACAATTGGTCGTATCGTTTATGGCGCAAGGACAACACGGGTCACCATGCGCAAAAATTCATATATAAAATTGTAATTAAGTAATTTGTAAAGAATTAAGTAGGTATAGAACAAAATTTTAGATTCCGATTTCCAAACAAAAGAGTGTAGAACCACGGAGAACGCAGTAACGTAGACAATAAACGTGAGATAAAATTATGTATGTTAATACTAACATGAGCAGATAATCTTTTAGTAATTATAAACAGAACATAGTAAAGAGATAGTGAAGTCATCTTGCAATTCAAACAAATTTAGCTCAATAGACACACAACAAATGCACACAACATCCCCCGAGTCTACTATGCGCAGCGAATAAATAAGCAGATTTAGGAAAAAACTCAATTAAACGGAGGACAAAAGGGAAATATAAAATTATGTCATTCGTGAGCGCATAGCCAATGTGTAGTTTGGGAAAAAGGAAAGAAATTTTTATTTAATAATAAAGAATTATAGAAATAGATAAACAATTAGTTGTGTTACTTATGACGTAAGGACAACAAGGGTCATTTTACTCCAAGATACATAAATAAAATTGTATTTAATTATTTGTGCAGAACTAAGTAGGTATAGATCAAAATTCGAGAAATCTGTTAATTGGAAAATGAGGAGAAAGCCCGCGGAGAATATAATAGCACCAACAGTAAACGCGAGATAATATTATGAGTATTAACACCAACATATACAAGCAAAATTTCAGTAATAATAAACAGAACACAGAAAAGACAATTAGGCTTTCTTGCAATTCAAAAAACCTTGTGTCACCGGGAGAAAAGAAATCACAAGTTTGGTTCAATATACAAAGGTACATAACATCCCAAAATGTCCAGCAAATTAATAAACATATTTAAGGAAAAAAATTCAATTAAACGGAGGACGAAAAGGAAATATAAAAGTATGTCATATGCAGGCGTGTCACCTAGATGTATTTTGGGGAAAAGAGAAAGAAAGAAAAAGAGAAAAAATATTTAAAAAAAAAAAATTTAAAACAATATATTCACAATTGGTTGTATTATTTAAGGCGCAATGACAACAAGGGTCATTGTGAGCCACGATTTATAAGTAAAATTATAATTAAGTATTAATACAGAACTTAAATTAAGTATATGTAGATCAAAATTTTAGATTGCGTTTCCCCACAAAAATGGGGAGTAAAACCATGGAGACCACAGTAGCACCAGCAATAAGTGTGAGATAAAATTATGCATTTCAATACTAACACAATAAAAAACAAAATTTTAGTGATTATAAACAGAATACAGTAAAAACCACAGTAGGGTCATTATATAATGTCACCGAAAGAAGAAAAAATATCAAAAACTTGATTCAATATCCAAAGGCACATAACATTCCTGTGGGCCAAAATGTGTCGTAATTGAATAAGCTTATTTAGAAGGAAAAAATATATTCAATTAAGTTCAATATGTAGAATCTCATTCAGCGATTTGAGTACAATCCGTTTATTTGAATGATCAAATAGATGGAGATTACCCATAAGCGTCCTGCAGGTAAATCCAGAGACACGTAGTTTGTTATAGAGTTCCTGTCTAGGTCCAGTCAGGCTTTCTTCAATAACCACGCCCAAATCCTTTAGAAATATTTCTTTGTTATAAATAAAATTACATTGGGATAATCGAAGAGATTTGACAATCAATAGTCTGGCTTTTGCACGGCTCGGCAAAGATGTTACTCTTTAAAATCCCATTCTATGTGCTTCAGCAATGTTGGTAGATAGTAGATTAGATTTAAGTTTCTCATTTAAAAAATCAGTTGCCGGGAGTATCGAATTCTCATTATTACTCTCAGGAAGACCATATAATCCCAGGCAAGGACGTCGCGAATATTTTTCTTGACCATCCATTTTATTTCGGATCGTTATAATAGAGTTACCCAATTCTTGTAATTTAATCTCAAGTCGAGAAATTCGAATAGCCCACAAGTTTTCCATATGGCAGTTTGCTTTTTAACATCATCAGCAATTTCTGACCTAATTTGAGTGCATCTGGAACCAGTGTGATCCGGATCAGTGGAAGAAATCACACTAAATTTTTCCTTCAATCTTTCCATTAATCGAGGAATATAGCTCATCAAGGTCTGGCGCCCACTGTTCTCGAAAGCCCAATAGTTCATTAGTACGCACCTGGACTTGAATCATACGAACGAACTGAATCATAAGTATGTACTTGAACTTGAATCATACGAACGAACTAAATCATAGGTACTTACCTGAACTTGAATCATACGAACGAACTGAATCATAGGTGCGTATCTGAACTTCACTACATACTGGTGATGGTGTAGATGCATTTCTAGTCTACACTTTCGGTGGTATTTTCGGTGCCATGATATGGTCAAAAACTTGAAGAAATGGAAAAATCCAAATCACCATACCATAGACTAGCTCAGACTTCACTTCTATTTCCGATAATAACATCAAAACATGAACACACATTAACATTTGAAGATTACACCCTAAACACCTGGGTCCGACTTTATTTTCATTTCCGATAGTAACATGCAGATTACACCCGGATACACCCGAATATAACAATTTTCACGTCAACATTTCATTATCATGAAGAACCAAAATTTGCACGACCGACTCAGTTGGCCACTTTGTGACGAACTGATGCAAGTTACATATAGTTAAAAGCAAAAATTAACTGTGGAAATGCGTTAAATAAGTCTTTTATAAAACATCATAGTTATGTAGTGCTTATGTGCATTTACATGTATGTAAACAACATTCTAATGTCTTGTTGGAAAACAAATTTCAGGAACAATTTATCATAGAAATGTGAAGTACGATGTCGTTACTGGAGGGGGGGGGATACCGATTTATCTTAAAGAAATTCGACTAAAAAATTCTTTCTAAATAATCCAAGGTATAATTATATTCACGATAGGTCACTATGGAATGTCACAAATTTTATCTCTCTGATAAATGTGTTTATTTCTAATTATATTTAATTATATTAATTTCATCGCGATGGCATAAACAAGAACTGATGATTTCAGTCTGCCATAATTTATCGACAG
>QLNU02015003.1:40485659-40503776 GCA_006491805.2 Dysdera silvatica | reverse complement strand
CTAGTGCGCCGCTAATCCGGGTTCGACTCCCAGCAGTGCAAAAAGAACGCTTACTCAGAGATCTCATAAAGATCGCACTGCTCACTGTAGTCCGGGGTTTGGTTCCCTAGGCCTTAAGAGGTTCGGATTCCTCGGAAAACAGTAGGTCCCGGCGCAGCATGACCACTGTAGTCTTTGAGCCGTAAAACCAAAAAGAAAGCGAAGTTCAATTAATTGAAAAAGACAACAAATTAATACGGTTCAATAAATTTAAACGATTAAACTGTATTAATTTGTTTTCTTTTTCAATTAATTTATTAATGCGCAGTGTCGTCGTCAAATTATTTCAAAGCTTTCAATGTTTAGAATAGTTATAATTATGACGCCAAAAGATGAAATAATTATAATACAACGCTAAAAAAATTGTAAGTCTTTTTGTCATAGCCGCAAATAATTGTGTGTGCACACTTAGATGGTAAATGGAAAATTGGTTATCATTTTAGAATTCGAAACGTAGCCGTATATATATATATATATATGGCCTGCAAAAGGGTTGCTGGTATCTAACTGGAAGGAGACCCACACGCTGAACGTATGTGACGATGTGTGGAACCGGCCAGGCCAGTAACCTAGTGTCCTACCCCGCCTTCAAGTGGTGCAGGCTGAGCTTTCTATTTATGTGGCAAATTAATATTTGCTGCACGGATAGAAAGGCGGAAGGGGAGGGCTAATTCACCAACCCGTCTAGCCAGCGTGGTGAAATTATGGCTAATTCCTCCATTATGTTGACACACCAGAAACCATGGCCCCTAGTCTCCAGGTGCTGGAGTGCTCCTGATCAAGGCAGCGGTCAGTGTGGCATGAAAGCAGGGGGTGCTAAGAATCACTGGAATGGCCCAGGCTGCCGTTTGTTATTGACCTTGGCTACGTTTAATGGACGATCCCTTGCTTCTGAAGCAAAACTTCAGGAATTGGAAGAAGAACTTGACAAGATCAAATGGGACATTGTAGGACTCAGTGAAGTTAGAAGAAAAGGTGAAGAGTTGGTGGAACTTAAAAGTGGACATTTGTTTTATTATAGAGGAACGGAAACTGGAAGAACAAGTGGTGTTGGCTTCTTAATCAACAAAAGAATTAAAGACTGTCTTCTGGAAGTTGAAAGTACATCAGATCGAGCAGCGAGGCTCGTTGTTCAACTAACCCAGCGATACCAACTTCAAATAGTACAGGTATATGCACCAACATCAAGCCATACCGACGAAGAGGTTGAAGAATTTTATGAAGAAATCAAAGAGTTACACACCAAAGGGAAACAACATATCAAGCTCATCATGGGGGATTTCAATGCAAGAATTGGACAACAGGAACAAGGAGAGACATCGGTTGGTAAATACGGATATGGGGAAAGGAATGAACGTGGCGATCAACTCATCGAATTTGCAGAAGCTGAAAACCTTAGCATCATGAATTCATTTTTTAAGAAGAAACCGCAAAGAAAATGGACATGGAAACACCCAAATGGGGGAACTAGTGAAATTGACTATATCCTGGCAAACAAGAAATCAATTATTGAAGATTGCAGTGTACTGAACAGATTTAATACTGGAAGTGATCATCGAATGGTGAGATGTAAAATGCACTTAAATACTAAATTAGAACGACAGAAGCTCATTAGGAAACAAGTAAGTAAGAGGGTGGATTTAATGAAACTGAAAGTAAATACCGAGGCATTCAAGTTGGAATTAAAAAATCGCTTTTCTGCACTGGAAGGACTTATTGATGAAAGTGATATCTCAGAAGCAAATGAAAACATTGTTAAGACAATAGTTGAAACTGCTGGGGAAATTGGTGGTGTAACCTGTAAAAAGCACAATAGCAAATTATCTGAGAAGACGAAACAGCTCATGAAAAGGCGAAGAGATATGAAGGTGGACAATCGAAATACCAGTTCCAGGATTGAGTACATAGAACTTTGTAAAACTCTGCGCAAAAGCATGAAAGAAGACATAAGAAAATTCAATTGTGAGTTAGTAAGGAAGGCCATTGAAAATAACAAGAGCCTTAGGGTTGTTAAAGGAAGTTTATCTGTTGGGAAGAAACACATCATTGCATTAAAAGGAGAGGATGGCACCGTAACAAGAAATAGGGAAGAAATACTTAGAAGAGTTGAAGAATTCTACAAAAAACTATATGAAAGTAACAGTGGATTAAACGAAGACACTGAAATAGTCGAAGGAACAGCTCCTAAAATCTTAAAAGAAGAAGTTTCATTTGCAATAAAAAGTATGAAGAAAGGAAGAGCCCCTGGCGATGATGGTATTACATTAGATATCCTAAAAGAAGCTGGAGAATATGTAGAAGACATACTTGCAAAATTCTTTACCAAATGTCTTAACAGCGGTAACATACCAAACCAATGGGATTCTGCAACAGTAATTCTTTTGCATAAAAAAGGTGATAAAGAGGATTTGAAAAATTACCGACCAATTAGCTTGTTACCTGCTATTTATAAAATCTTCACAAAAGTGCTAACACATCGCCTGCAGAAAAAATTAGATGCAGCTCAACCAAGAGAACAAGCTGGATTTCGAAGTGGATTCAGTACAGTGGACCATATTCAAGTATTAAGAGAATTAATTGAAAGAACACATGAATATGAACTTCCATTGTGTGTTGCATTTATTGACTATGAGAAGGCCTTTGACTCTATTAAAACATCAGCAGTCATCAACTCTTTAAGATCAACAGACATTGAGGATGTGTACATTGACATGGTGAAACGTGTGTATAAAAATGCAAGTGCAAAATTTCGGTTACATAAAGATACCAAAACTATCAAAATTGGTAAAGGTGTGAGGCAGGGAGATACCATTTCTCCAAAACTTTTTACTTCAGCTTTACAGATGATTTTTCAGCTGATAAATTGGAATAACAAGGGAATAAAAATAAATGGTGAATATTTAAATCATTTGCGGTTTGCTGATGACATTGTTATTTTTTCAACGAACCCATCAGAACTCCAAGACATGGTACAGGAGCTCTCAACTAGAAGTAAAGAAGTTGGACTCAAGATGAACCTACAAAAAACTAAGATCATGTTCAATAATTTTGTAGAGGAAACAAAAATACAAGTTGACAACATTGAGCTAGAAATTGCTGATTCATATATTTACCTTGGCCAGCTGATTTCAATGGATGGCAACATTATGAAAGAACTCAACAGACGTATTAAACTTGGCTGGAGTGCATTTGGAAGAAACAGTTTTATCCTGAAGGGGAAATTGCCTTTGTGTCTAAAAAGAAAGGTCTTCAACCAGTGTGTATTGCCAGTCCTCTCTTATGGATCAGAGACATGGAGTCTAACAGTTGGAGCAATACGAAAGTTACAGACAACGCAAAGGAGCATGGAGAGGTGCATGCTTGGAATAACTAGGAGAGATCGAAAAAGAAACACTTGGGTGAGAGAGCAAACTAGAGTAGAGGACATCATTGTTAAAGTAAAAGGGCTGAAATGGCGATGGGCTGGGCATATTGCAAGAAGAACTGATCAACGATGGACAACAGAAATTCTGAACTGGATTCCAAGAGACCACCGAAGACCTAGAAAACGTCCTCAAACTAGATGGGTGGATGAAATAAGAAAACAGGTTGGGGTGACGTGGAAACGAATGGCCCAGGATAGACTTGTGTGGAAAGCATTTGGAGAGACCTTCATCCAGCAGTGGATAGATAATGGTTGAATATGATGATGATGATATATATATATGAAGTACTTAAATCTTTGAAGTATCTAGCTCCTCTAAATGTGTCCTGACAGTGAGGATATCTATGACAGGAAGAGTTGTTTAACTCGTCATACAAATAACATTCACAAACGGCTAAGCTTGTTAATTATAAAACGCAGATGAATAAACTAGAAAATAAAGTAAAGCAGTAAAAATACAATAATCAGAATTTAATTTGATGACTTTTTTCTGTAAAAACTCTCCCTTTTAAATTCCCTTTTCTAAAAAAAATTTTTTCCAAAGACAATCAAAATTAAATTTCAAAGCTTTTTTCTAGCAATAATGAGAAGTTTTTCAATTTTTTTTTTAAGCTCATTACTTTCAATATTTTTTTTTAAAAGCATGGATAATTGAATTTTGAAGTGACTGAAATGATACTAATATCGTATATCATAAACTCTGTAATTAATTATATCTGTTGATCTAATATTAAATACTTTAAAATCACGGGTTAATGAATTCGGCGATTTAATTGATAGCAGTTATTATAGCGTAAAGCTACATTGGTCAATAAATCGATTACATACCTCATCGATATCCAATATTATCGATGAAATTTATCAGTTTTCAGCGGTAACGATGAAACAGGAAGTTGAAAGTAGAAACTTTAATAAGTCATAACGTTGCAATAAAAAAATCAGTTCTGCTATCTGCGAGATCAATACAAAATTAATAAAGTAAGTTAGTGTCATTTGTCCAATAGCAATGTTTTCTTAATAACCAGTTTTTTTATTATATATAGATCGCAATAAATTATTTCAGTCAAAAAGGTTTTAATACATTAGCAGTTGTTTCAGTAGCTACGTGCTGCCTTCTTCAGAACAAAACTGATTCGGTTAACACTCGCTGCCAGCCGACGTTTCCATCTCATCGATCACAAATCCGTTGGAAAGAGGACAAAAATTTTGAGTCCATAGCCTCTCTTTTTGTAAGATGAGAAATAGTTTCTAAATATTTGAAATAACATTGGACAAAATCTGGTAATTGATTGTGATATCGGCATTGAAAACGATATGAAAGGTCTCAAAACATTAAAGTCGAGTGGTGATGATGAAACTTTTTCGATTAAATGGAAAATTGGAATATGTGACCAGATTCCCATGTATGTTTAGCCAAAGCAGATTTATGGAATCTTTGTTTCCGGACATATGCGTCATGTCCTTGAAACAAATAAGCAGTTTATAATGTAATAATTTTTATGGAACGGAATAATTAACCAACAAGCAAGTGAAAGAAAATCGCCTAAGGTCAATATTTAAATTTAGCGGGTTTTAATTAACATTAATTTGCAACTCTCTAGTTTGCAACTCACCAGTTCCCAACTCTCTAATTCGCCACCCTCTAATTCGCCACTATCTAATTCGCCACTCTCTAATTTGCCTCTCTCTTATTCACAACTCTCTAATTCTTTATTCTCTAAGTCGCAGCTCTGTAATTCGCAGCTCTCTAATTCACAACTCTCCAATTCATCACTCTCTAATTCGCAATTTCATAATTCGCCACTCTTTAAATCGCACCTCTCCAATTCGCAACTCTCTCACTCTAATTCTCAAGTAACTCTGTAGGTTTTCAACGTTAACAATAGTTATTATTATTGCCTGCATTTACGGAAAGGTCTTTACCTTACCCTGGTATTGTGGACAGACAGAAAACCCCAAAAGCAATACAAGGTTCATCTATCTATTGAAACCCACTAATAAACAATAAATTTGCTTTATGTCGGCTTATTTTCACTTGTTATTTAACCCAAAATTACCTTGCGTACCCCCACTATGATGAAATTTTTCATATATATAAAGAATCAATAAATTTAGACAGATGATATCTAGTCTGAATAAGAAAGACGAATTGGACCTGCAACGCACAAATATTAATTGTCGTTATAAGTCAATAATCATGGGTTAAACGATGTTTTAAGGATCTAACATTCCTCATTTAATGTAGACATTATACAGGGAGACCTGTTTGTTTATAACCATCCATGTGGCAAAGATTAAAACAAATTTTTGTTTGAAATAGACAAAGAATAGAAAGTAATAGAAAGTCCTATATTCATATTATATCAAAGTAACACTGTTGAATAACTTACAAGTAGTAATTCAACGAACTCAGTCCAAGCAATAACACACATGCAATAAACAATAGATGAATTTGTTCAATGTTAAAAAAAATTTATATTTAAACATTCTTAGAAGAGTTTTGCAAGCATATTTTATTAATAATAAAATAGGAAGTGGTTAAATTACCTTGTAATAGCAGTAATGTAGAAATTAAATTCAAACTCGTAACTAAAAAAAAAAGATAGCACATAATCAGTTGAAGGCAGTTTTGAAAGTGTTTCCACATCTTATAAATTAAGCAATACCAGTTATCCAAAAGAAATAAACAGGTGCTTCCATCTATATTTGAGAACTGCGATTAGATGTATTTAATTGCAGTAATTATTCATTATAAGGAACATTTAAGATTTCTTTCTAGGGATGAAATTTACAAGTGTTCTATTTATATAGTTCATTGGAAAACCATTTAAAACCATGAAGTTCAGTACTTGCAATATGACACATGTCTCAGAAAACATGTTATAAAAAATTTGATTTTAGGTGAACTCTCCAGACAGAAAGTGCTTTCAAATAGAGTTGAAGCCATTTCTGAAGGCTTAAGATCTTTTAAAAAATGTTTGGTTTTAAATGGTTTTCCAATGAACTATATAAATAGGACATTTGCAAATTTCATCGCTAGAAAGAAATCTTAAATGTTTCTTATAAAGAATAATTACTGGAATTAAATCTAATCGCCGTTCTCAAATATAGATGGAAGCACCTGTTCATTACTCCTTTTGGATATCTGGTATTGCTTGGTTTGTAACATGTGGCGACACTTTCAAAACTGCCTTTGACTGATCATGTGCTATCTTTTTAGCTACGAGTTTGAATTTAATTTCTACATTACTGCTATTACAAGGTAATTTAATTTCTACATTACTGCTATTTCAAGGTTATTTAACCACTTCCTATTTTATTATTTATAAAATATGCTTGTAAAAACTCTACAAAAAATGTTTAAAAGTAAAAAAACTTCTGAAACTGAACAAATTCATCTATATTTGTTTGTTTGGGTTTTACGGCTCAAAGACTACAATGGTCATGCTGCGCCGGGACCTACTGTTTTCCGAGGAATCCGAACCTCTTATGGCCTAGGGAACCAAACCCCGGACTACAGTGAGCAGTGCGATCTTTTATGAGATCTCTGAGTAAGCGTTCTTTGCACTGTTGGGAGTCGAACCCGGATTAGCGGCGCACTAGGAGAACGCGTTACCACACTGCGCCACCGCAGGGCCCAAAATTCATCTATAGTTTTTTGCATTTGTAGTATTGCTTGGACTGGGTTTGTTGAATTACTACTTGTAAGTTATTCAGCAGTGTTACTTTGATATGAGATGTATATGCGACTTCTATTACTTTCTATTTCTTTCTATTTTTTGTCTCTTTCAAACAAAAAATTTCTTTTAATCTCTGCCACATGGATGGTTATAAACAAACAGGTCTTCCTGTATAATGTCTGCATTGAATGGGGAATGTTGGATCCTTAAAACACTCTTTAACCCATGATTATTGGCTCATAACGCCAATCAATGTCTACACATTGCAGGTCCAATTCTTCTTTCTAATTCAGACCAACTATGATCTGTCTAAATTTATTGATTCTTCATTTATATATTAAATGGAATGTTAAAAATGCTGTGTTTTATAACAACTCCATTTGCATCATTTAAAATGGGTACATATTGGGCAGTGGTTAATGGTATTGGTATGGGATTTAAATACCTGGTACTACAAATTTATTACGTTGGTGTGATATTTGTATATTTAATGATAAAACTATTCAAAAACAATGTTATTACTATTGTATAATTTGTTCTGAGTACATATTGTAAAATATTTTTTAATTGTTTTCAAACCTACACACACACACACACGTATATAAATATATATAAATATATCATCATCATTTCAGCCGTTGTCAATCCGCTGCAGGATAAAGGCCTCCTCTGCATCTTTCCAACGAAGTCGATCTTGTGCATTTTGCTGCCACTTGTGCCCAATATATTTAATTATTTCATCCACCCATCTCGTCTTTGGCCTTTTTCTTGGGCATGTGGTGTCCAGTGGGATCCATTCTAGGATGTTTTTGGTCCATCTGTTGTCAGTTCTTCTAGCAATATGGGCTGCCCACTTCCATTTCAAACTTTTTACCTTCGCAATGATATCACAAACTTTTGTTTGATCTCTTATCCAACTGAAGGTCTTTCGATCTCGTCGCGTGATACCAAGCATCTGCCGTTCCATGTTCCTTTGTACCACTCGTAACTTTTGGATACCTTTGGCAGTCAATGTCCATGTCTCACTACCATAAGTCAGAACAGGTAGGATGCATTGATCGAAAACTTTCCTCTGTAAAGAAATAGGGAGCTTTTTTTTAAAAATTATTTGTAGCCGGTAGAATGCTTGCCAGCTAAGCTTGATACGACGTTCGATCTCTTGATTTATGTCGCCTTTCATCGTAATTTGTTGACCAAGGTAAATATAATTTTCAGCTTGCTGTATTTCTTCTCTCGAAATAAAGATTTTCTTAGTTTGTATAAACTTATTAAACATGAAAATGCTTTTCTTCAAGTTGATTTTTAAGCCAGATGTTTCTCCTTTCGTTCTTAGATCTTCAATGAGTCTTTGGAGCTCTTCTGGATCTTTTACGAAAAATACGATGTCGTCGGAGAATCTTAGATGGTTTAAATACTCTCCGTTGATTTTTAAGCCCCTTTGATCCCAGTGTAATTTACGAAAAACTTCCTCAAGGCAAGCTGAAAAAGAGTATGGGCGAGATTGTATCTCCCTGTTGTATACCTTTCTCAAGGTTAATTTCAACTTTGTGTCTGTTTATAGATATGGTCGCTTTTGCTTTATAAAATATGGACTGGAGTAAGCTAACATAAGCTGGGTTCACACCTTGGTTACCTAGTGCATTTAAAATATATGGTTTGAAAATTGAGTCAAAAGCTTTTTCGTAGTGGATGAAGGCAATGCATAGTGGTAAAGTGTATTCATTGTGTCTTTCTATTATTCTCTGAAGAACCTGAATGTGGTCAATCGTACTATAGCCACTTTTAAACTCTACTTGTTCTAGAGGTTTGGCATAGTTTAATGTTCTATAAATTCTATTTGCAGTGATTTTGCTAAAAAACTGTGTACATAACAGGAAGAAGGCTAATTGGTCGATAGTTTTTAAGATCATCTTGAGCTCCTTTCTTATGCAAAAGGATAACACCGCCATTTTTCCATGCATTAGGAATTTTTTGTTCCTTAAGACATTTTGAGAAGAGATTTGCCAATATTTTGTGAAGCGTTTTACACCCAGCTTTTAACATTTCAGCAGAAATGCCATCTTTTCCTGTGGATTTCCCATTTTTCATTGATCGTATGGCATCTGTTACCTCTGATACTAAAACATCCGGCATTTCTTCTGTAACTACAATTGTTGGCAGATTTTGCTGATCGTTACTTTTATAGAGGTCTGTGTAGAATTCTTTTACCCTCTTAAGCATTTCCTGGCGTGTTCTGCATACTGAGCCGTTATTACATTTTAAGGCAAGTATTTGCTTTTTTCCATTTATTAGCCTGCGTTTTGAATTTTTGATGCCTTTATTTTCTTCAATTGTTTTTTGTACCAACTTTGTATTGAATTTACGAGTTTCTTCCCGGATACGTTTCCTTACCGTCTTGCAAATTTCCACATATTCCACTTTGTTAGCAATTATTCCTGTGTTCTTCCAAGACCTTCGTTTATATATATATATAGATAGCCCCTCGATGAACTTTCTATATATACGTCTATGCCGAGACTTTAGACTTCTCTTACGAAAAGTAGCAATCCTTGTTTCTTGTCTTTGCTATAACTGAAGAAGCGAAATTATAAAGCTGTTTTTTTTTTTGCTGTTATTTTTAAAGCTGTTATTATTCCTTATCAGCCGAGATAATATTATCGTATCATCGTTATTATCTATAATTCAGAAATCGTGTCTGTGAGCAGTAGTTCCAAATCTCGATACCAATGAAAATAAACTATCTCTGAATATAAACATTTGGTTGAATTAGCTCTTGACGCCTCACGTAAAAATGTTAATAATCAAAACAGCACAAAATTAACACAGTTTTAATCAGGTTTATTTAACCGGTTTTTCGGTAGCTACATGTTTTCAGCATCAGAACGAAAACTGAAGTATTTTCTTTGCGCCATAAACACCCAACCAATAACTGACATGAGTGGCATTTCTAATAATGATAGCTACCAAGATACCTCTCAAAGGTTGAATAAACCTGTTTAAAACTGTATTCATTCTATGTTGGTTTTACTATTAATATGGACATTTAGTTTCTCCAATTTCTTCATACAAAAAAAATATAACGTTTCAAAATACTCCATTTTTTTTAATAAACTTTGAATTTCGATATGTAAGGCGGACATTTGAATCTATTGGTGGGGACTTCTGTGCCTCTAAAAGGATTCTATATCCGTACGTAAAAGTAGAGCAACTAAAGAACGAAAAGGAGAAAATGTGACAGTCAAAATCTTCGTAAATATTTTATGAGTTCCCATGAGAATGGTGTGTCGGGAACACATGGTATCTTCCCTGCGGATTCAGCCAAAAGTTTCAAAAGGTCACTGGTGAGCTAGATATAAATAATTTAGTCCGTTTTAAACATTGTAATGGTATTTCTCTTTTTCGTGAAACGGCCCACGGAACTACGATGTTTCTTCAGACAGAATTAATTTTAAAAACATATTATTTTTTCATTGGTAGCAAATTCTAAACGAAATCCCTCAACCGGAAACTAAAGAATAAAAAAAACTTGGAAAAGAGATAAAAATCTTTTAATGTTCATCAAGATTAGCATATTTTTGGGAATAATCAACCTTACACATAACTAATTACCTTACGCTGTTAAAATCTATTATCCAGTGGCGAGATAAATCAAAGTTTTTTGGCGATACTCGGAAAATTGGTTACCACGGAGTTTGATAAAGCATCTCAGCTAAAACTCAGTTCATCTTTCGGCGATAAAAAGAAAAATATGGAAATTTCCGGGCTTCAAAAAGAAGATTGGAAACTGAAAGCAATATTGTTATTAACAATATTTATTCATTTTTATAGCCAGCAAAAGATAATGGTTTCTTGGCTATATAGGAATTGTGAAGGTAATTGATTGTATTGTTTGTTTGGTATTGTAGTTTATTTATTTACATCTAAGTCAACTTTAAGACATATCTAATAAAATAATGTTGAAATATTATTGGTTAAACCATATTGCGATAGTCAATCGTTGTTAGTTTTGTTTGTCATATTACATTAAACAAAACTGTTAGTTATAATCAAGGAAAATTATTTTAAATGATGTAAAAAGTGAATACTGAATGAAGGAAGGAAGGAAGGAAGGACGTGATGATAACCTGGAGAATGCAATATGAAATTCGTGAAACCTTAAGAACGTTGTAAATAGAAAAGTTCATGAATTGCATGGACAGAAACGCAAAAATAAGCTATAAGACATAAGAAATGGAATGAGGAATATCCAATATAAATATATATATATTAGAATTATAATCCAGACCTTGGTGCTGTCATAAATGTGTTTAAAAAAATTACATGTTTTACTGGAAGCTTTATAAATTTCAAGAATGAGGCAATTCTAACCTTATTTTCTTGAAGATACAGTTCCAAGATTAAGTTCCTCAAGTATCGGTTTTATTAACCTAAGGAAATTGAAAATAATTTCAAACTTAATATTAAAGAATTTTTAGGACGGAAAATAAATTTTACTTTCCCTACTTGCGTCCGTGTTGACCCTATGGATAACGAATACAAGCTTAGCTCTTTTTCTTTAAGAATCCACTTATTTTTACGTACAAAATATTCCTCTTTTTGTATAATTTTGATCTCATTCATATGCAAATATGCTTTTGAAACCGAAATTTATATTGCGTAAAGGTTTACTCAACGGAGAATATCCAGTTCTAAAAAATTCAAATCGCGTTCGATTCGAAAACCAAAAAAATGTAAGTTGGAAACCGAATTTTTTTATAGCTCTGAAGTTTGATCCGGAAAATGCAAACAGGATCCGGGTTTGTGACAAGCCGTCACCCGAATATCAAATTATAGCCTTTAAAGAATTTCGGAAAAAAAAATTGCCCGTCAAATTCCAGTTTTTCTTCAGAAGCTAAACTCTAAAGAAAACTGTTTCCTCTCGATTGCTTTTGCCAAAATATAAAATGCTCAGATTTTTATACGAAAGAAACTAAATTTCATCCTGCCGGATTCCACAAACACGTTCCGGTCAAAGCGATTAAAATTTAAAATTTTTAAATCAAATATTGATAAATATTTTCGACCTAAGTGGGAATCCAAATAAACATATATTTAAAAACTCACATAACCTTGTATTATTATTGAGACTTCTGTGTGTTACTGATATAGGGAAGTAATGTAATCCAATTAGTGTTGATTTATATCAGTGATTAGCAACCTTTTTCAAGCCGCGACCCACTTTTATAGTAGCCAAGTAATCCGCGACCCCCTTTTATAGTAACCAAAAGATCCGCGATCTCCCCTTTGTTTGCCGCTGCCACATTTACATAATAAAAGCATTTTTAACAGAGTAAAGAAAACACATTAAATACAAAATTATATTAATTATATATAAGCCTATTACATGAATTATGTATATTAATTATATATATTATAATAGAGAATATAAGAGATATTAATGTATATATAATAATAAAGTTAACAACCATTAGTAAAATATTGCAATATGTGTAGCCATGTTGTTATAAAAGCGTTGGAAACATTTGGTATGAAATTCCTTACAAAAATAATTGCAACTAAAAGTAGTCGCAGCGACTCCCCCAGAAACCTGCTCGCGACCTCCTTGAAAGTCGTGACAATCAGGTTATGAACCACTGATCTATATAAAGCTCTACTACCGAAATACGCAGCATTATGTTAAGTGGATAATGTGAGAAGAATATGTTGAATGAAGTCGTTCTCGCATACATTCAAGGGCATATCCGGGCGCGATCGCAGGCATGCCCTAGAGGAGCAGTTCTTTAACTTTCCTAGACCGCGAACTTCCTTTAGAGATCACTCTTTCTCACGGACCCCCAAGAATTAACTCAAAGTTTAAAGCCCGGAATTTGCATCATATGTATTTATTTCTAGTGTTTCATCACTGATTTTCACTATTTAAGGAAAGAATTTTTCGTCCCCTCATAATTTATTCTTAGCATTAAAGAGCAAATGCTCGTGTCTTAGTACTTTTCCGAACTTTTGTGGCACACTGAAAGGGTTTCGAGGAACCCTTAATAGGATTCCGCGGACCACAATTAAAGAATTGCTGCCATAGAATAAAAAATTTACCTTCTTCTATTTCGTTTTGGGTCTCTGCATTGGCTTTGAATCTTTCGCCCCCACCCCCATTATATTACCTTG
Organism: Dysdera silvatica; assembly: GCA_006491805.2. Classification (NCBI taxonomy): domain Eukaryota; kingdom Metazoa; phylum Arthropoda; class Arachnida; order Araneae; family Dysderidae; genus Dysdera; species Dysdera silvatica. The sequence goes on along the minus strand of QLNU02015003.1, from coordinate 40,490,471 downwards.
ATATACCCCTGTATGCATCCATAACTTTTTTTGCATACCAATAATTATAGAATAGCATACAGAGATACCTCATTTATATATCTTCAATTATATATCTAACCAAAAACCCATTTATATAGTTTTTTTATTGAAAATATGTGACAGCATTAAGTCACACAAATCTTTCGGCGTCATTTTCCCAACAGCGTGTGTTTACTTCGTCTAACTTTGTCTCATTTTTATAATTAATAAATAAATTAAAGATTTTATTACACACTCAATAGTTACAGAATAATATAAACGTAATTTTTATGTACACTTAGAAGCCAAAATTCCTGTGTGCCTGGCGTTATTAGAGTGGCCTGGAGCTTTATATTTAATTTCTCAAAAGTATTCCCGTAATTCCCTTGTTTAAAACTTCAGATAAAAATAAAAATATTGAAATTACATCAAAATTATTTATGACCAGGCGAAGCATGGGGGAGCACACGTGGGGGGTGAAGTTGATGAATATGTGAATATATTATATATTATGCTGCAAATTTACACATACGTGTGCGGTGGTTGCAAGTCATTTATACCACATATGACTCCATATTGTTCTCAGAAAGTTATTATTATTATAGTTATAGTAGTCTTAAACATGATTTTAATATTATAAAGACGAAATCCATATTCGAATACCAACGATGTAAAAACAAAATTTAACAGATTTTTATTAATAACAAAAAGGGAACGGAATGAATATATAAATTAAACTTTTAGAAAATGCAATGAACGTAATTGTGAACACGTAATCCGCACGATTTACGACATTATTAAACTCTTATATTTTGTTTATCTATTGACATTCAGTCACAATACGTGTATATATGGAATTGTAGACTTGTCACTCCACCCTTGTAAACCTTCTGCATACTTTATTTATGTAAAGATTCAGAAAAATCCATAATATCACAGAGTAAATGTTGCAAGCTGAAGGGAATAACTAATATAAGAATTCTTTGAAACATAGAAATCATGGAAGTAAAACGACTCACTGTGCTGAATATATCACAATCGTAAAATAACACAATGGGCACAGTTTCTGAACTATATGTTTTAATATAGCTTTAAAACGTTCTCTCGAAGGCTTTTAGCCCTCTTCAAAGAAGGTTACATAATACTGGAACTATTAAGACTAAAATAATAATAAACAAAATTTTCACATACTGTCACACTATCTAAAGTCACGTACAATTGACTAAAACCAAATGAGTTTAATAAAATTATTAAAAATACACTTAAAGAAAAAAAAGTAAACAACCAAACACAAACAATAATCTAAAATCGAGAAATCTAGTGTAACTTAATGTGTAGGAAATTAGTCCATGCCGGATGTAATTTTGTGGTAATATCCATGTCCTCATTGTTTCCTGTCCTCATTCGTCTAGCGGTCCAAGACACTCCGGGCTAAACGGAGGGACCCTGGTTCGAATCCAGGATGGGGAAAGCGTCTCTTTTTCTCCAAAACGAATAAAGCTCTAGTTTGAGCTATAATCTATACGTGGGTGGCAGAAATTATTGTATAATATCCATGTCATTGACCAAACTAACCTTGTTTTGGTGAATGATGAAAGTTTCGAAAAAAATTCAAATCAGTATTCACCAAAACAAGCTTAATTTGGTCAATGACATGGATATTACCAACAACAACAGCATTTAATTTCTTTTGAACGTATTAAAAGACTATTTACTGAAGCAGGTTATTTCTAAATTAAATTCTGTCCTTCGTAGCTCAGTGGGTAGAGCCTCCGCCCGGCAAGTGGAAGGTCGTGGGTTCAGGTCCCACCGAAGGCAGAAATATTTATTTTCTTTCGAACGTTTCACCATCTAATCACGCCATACCATCGGCGTTGGTATCACTACGCCAATAAACGTTGATTTATATTATTGTTTAATTTAATCTGCGTAGTGTTCGATTTATATAAATAAATATACATGTTGAAGTTAAGAAAGAGAACAGCGAAAAAGAATAAAAGAAAAATAAAGAAAGAGCAATGTGCTCAACGAAAAGAAGGTAAAGAAAGCGAAAATTCTAAAACCGTAGGGAAAACTTTTCTACGTTTTCTAAGTTTCCTTGTTTTTTCCCTTTCTTATTTTTTTTTTTTTTACTTCTGTCTCCTGTAATTTTAATTTTACTTTTCCTTTTCATAGTTGCTTTCCTAATTTCCGTTTTTCGTTCCTGCCGCTTTCTTAATTTTACCTTATTTCTTTATTCTCATTTCATTTTCTTCCTGCTTTTTTACCTTTTTTTTTAATTATGCTTGTTCTTTATTTCCTCTTTTTATAATTTTTTCGCTTTCTAATCAATAGTAGAACTTCATTAACTATGGAAAATCTCGTTAAATAATTGCATTTATTTATTAAGCCTTTTCTGTTATTTCCTTCCTTCCTTTTCTGAGTATCTTTCTAGTACAGAATATTTTCCAGAAAACATAAAATGTATAACCATAAACGTGTGGGTAATGCACCCATCTGTTTGCTGAATGTCGGGAGCAATTTACTTTACCCCATGTCATCATTAGGGAAGACCGTGGCTGGTTGTAACGCGGGTTGGTTGTAACGTTTGCGATTACACAGTCCTGGATTATGTAAAAATCTTGAAGCTTGGTGGAATAATGCCCATCAGGTTCTTACATCTACCAGCATTTTTTTTTATATGGCTCTGGCAAACGCAACACGTACAGTTCAGCAAAGAATTTTAAAAACGAGAAAAGTAAAAAATCATTATTGTTTAAAAGTTTCTGTAAACGTATTTCAGTTGTCAAGGATTGTTTCTGTGTTGTAACCATGTTGTAATATATATTATAATGTTGTAAACAAGCCTATTATAACGGATGTCGGCCACGCCTAACTTCGGTGGTACATTCAAATCCAACATGGGGCAGGTTGTAACAGAGCGATGGGGGTAAGTTGTAACTATTTTACGACCTGCCCCGTGCATATTGCAGTAATAAAAGGTTGATCTAGTACCACTTTTGGTTAAATAAATCGTAGTTTGTTCGTTTTTTAATTTTTTTTTTTATTAAATGAACAAATACTTCAAGCTTTTTTGAAAGAAATTACGTTTTTGTTTTTCTTCTATATCCCTTAAATCCCCAAGATAGAAAAATTCCAATAAGGCTTGAATAGGAGTAGGCTTACTTAAAAATTTTGAATGAATTTTTTCGACTTTAGCTTTTTGAAGGTGACAATTTTTCAAATTGATATCACCTATCTTCAAAACCATTTAATAAAGACAGTGGTATTTTTAGTATGTGTCCCTAATATATATTTCTTTAATTTGTTTTCCCAGAATTTTCGTATATGAATTGTAACCTAAATTTTAAATTTAATGGCAATAGTTGTGGAGTTAAAATACAAAAAGTATTAATTTTAAATTTAATTTATTTTTATATTTTTTCTAAAAACCCTATCAAATATTTCAGAAGAAAATTCATTCTTTATCTCTCTGTTTATGGAGAGTAGTTTTATTTTATCAAAATTTGAATAATGTCATAGGTTATATCAAAAACATGCTGTATACCACTTTCTAGGTCTTTTTCACGATTTTTGGATTTTTAGAAAGGAATTTATAAAAACAAGGGTTCATGGAAGATTTCATCAAATGTTTGCTACCATCAATTGATCGAAAGGTGCTAGTGCTGCTGGACAATCACGGATCCCATCTTGACATTGAGATGCTTGATCTTGCCAATGCTAATGATGTTGTGCTTCATTCTTTCCGCCCCATTTTTTGCATCGTTTACAGCCTTTGGATAAATCTGTATATGGCCATTCAAGAAATATATTAACACAGCAGAGGACGCGTAGTTGTGGAATAACCTTTGCAAAACAATGAAAATTTATAATGTGCCATCTGTTGTTAATCATCACATGAAGTTGATCATCATCACAAGCGGCTTTGTAGCTATTGGCATCGCTCTATTTAACCCACAAACCTTTACCGGTGATGATTTTGCCCTAGCTTTTGTTGCAGACAGACCTGTACCCGACGTTGAAAACCTAGATCAACCACAACAAATTAAGTCCCAAAGTCAACTAGGCCCCAAAACAGCAGTTCCTATTTCTTCTTCAAATGAGGGTGAAGTTAGGCCTCCAACGTCACATGGCACTAATCTACATCATCACATGACATTGATTTAGAACCATATACATCACGTGGAATTGATATAGAATCATGCACATCACGTGGCATTGATACAGAACCATTAACATCACATAGTATTGATCCAGAACTATCACCATCACATGGCATTAATACACAACCATCAACATCACAGGGAATTGAGCCAGAATCATTAACATCCGGTCAAAATGATCCGAAACTAACAGCAGTAAAAACATTGGCCCTTTCGCCAGAGGTTGTTCAAGTTTTTCCCAAGGCTGGTGCTAGAAAAGTTGTGACAAAGGGTAAAATAAAGTTCTGCAGAAGTACTAACCGATACGTCAGCAAAAACTGCTGATGGAAGCAAAGAAAACAGCAGACGCTAAATAAGGCAAGTCTAAGGCACCACTAAAGCCAAAACGAAAAGTCGTGGAGAAAGCTGCAAAACGGTCATGTAAGAAAAGAATCAGGTTTTAGAAGTCTGATAAATCTGTCCAAGACTCAGTCTCTAACAGTAGTTCAGATTCAGAAGAACAGTTTTACTGCTGGGTGTGTTTGGAAGACTACAACAACAGTCGTAGTGGCGAGAAATGGATTCAGTGCACTGAATGTAAGAACTGGAGCCACGGAAAATGCACAGAAGGAAATGTTTTCTCATTTGTCATAACCATAACTCCGATGAC
>QLNU02015003.1:40459990-40475240 GCA_006491805.2 Dysdera silvatica | reverse complement strand
GCAATGTTACCACTTTCAATTTCCGTTCTTTCTCCAAGAATCTTTATAACGTAATACCAAATTAACTACTTGTTTGTTTTATATCTGTTCAACAGCTTTGGGATTCAAAAGATTACGATAATAATTAACATGATCTTGTTTTGCAGAAACATGTCCTGACAAATCAAATTATAAGCCTGTATTCAACAACTCAACTTATCCTAAAAGTACTATGCTAGTCCCTTGCTCATTCGACTTTTATTCCCAGAAACGATAACTTTAACGACCACGACTACCAGAAATAATTTCCCAAAAGTGTATTCTGGGAGATGGTTCTCAAGGGCTACATAAAAAGTATTACAATTGAAACGAAGATTCTTCAATTGTTTCTTATTGTTCCACTCATATTTAATTGGGCAGGAAGCAATAGTTTAAGCTTCTACGTTGGAATATTTTTTAAATTATTATGGTTAAAATAGAAAATTTAAAGAAAATTATTAGAAAATCCATATCCGAGCATTATTGATTGATATATTGAAAAGAACTGTTTTTTCTTTTTTCTTTCGTATAATTTCTATTTTAGTTCCAAGCTTATTTTTCTAAAAATAAATACACCAAACACAAAATTGGCAACGTATTTAGGAAATATTGTTGACATTTTACTATGCTTTGTTTTTGTTTTCAACGGTTAGGGTTTTGTGTTCGAGCAATAAACGAAAAGTCAAAGACGGTGCTCGGCCTAAGATAGGGATTCTTCCTGCCTATGGTAACATTTTTTACGCCTTCAAAATATTTTTTGACAAAAATAACTAATAAATCAAGCTTCGGTCAATTCCTTGATGTTTGGTAAAAATGAGATTTTTCAATTTTATCAAAAAAGGAGCTTTGTTTTGATACAACCCACAAATGAAATGAAAAAACACAAATCGTGGCGTCACACATAGTACATTTTATTACAAATAAATTTGACACCCACGTATTAGTAGCTCAAACTAGAGCTATTTTTGTTTAGGAGAAAAAGAGACGCCGTCCTCATCCCAGATTCGAACCAGGGTCCCCGCTTTGAGCTCGCGGTGTCTTGACCTACTAGACGAATGAGAACAAGAACAGACGCTCTTTTCTCCATATATTAAGTTGCAGGATATTATTACCCTTCACAGTCATAACAAATGCCAAATATTGGTCAAATTTATTTGTAATAAAAATCCTCCACAGAACATTAACAAAAAATCTCGCCCCGGTGGCTTTGTGTGTTGACCAATATTTGGCAATTTTGTTATCCCTGTGAAAGATAATAATATCTTACAACTTAATATACGGAGAAAAAAGCATTTGTTCTTGTTCTCATTCGTCTAGTGAATCACACCGCGAATACTGGTTCGGAATCAGGATGAGACAGCACTACTCTTAAAACAAAATAGCTGTTTACTAATACAATGATTAATCCAAGTATTTGTAATAAAAAATCCCCCACGAAAAACTCACAAAAATCTCGCCCCGGTGGCTTTGTGTGTTGACCATTATTTGGCAATTGTGTTATCCCTGTGAAGGGTAATAATATCTTACATGGTACATTTACCACGTAGATTAAGGAAGATCTTCCACAACTGGCGATTTTATTCAATGAAATTCTTCAAAACATGTTTTAGAAAATATTAATCTGAGAGATAACATTTTTAGTAAAATTGTGACACACTGTGCGAAACTATATAAATAATATAAAAACACAAAATAGCGCAGTTAGAATTTTAATACACCTAAAGTCTTCTCAATAGCACGTAGGCTCGTTTCTTTAGAATGAATACAATTAATTTGTTGGCTAACGATGTCAGCAAACATTAACATCGTGAAAGACGTCAATTCGATGAAAATTAAAGTTACATTAAAATATAAAATTAAAAATTTGAGACGTCTCTGGTTACGGAATAAGAAAAATAAGATAAATCTATGTAGGCGTCAATGTCATAACGTAACAAGAAAAAGGTGTTAAAAACGGGAAAATTTTCTCATCATAGTCGATAACGTGGTAATATTAGATGACAAATTGTTTTTTATGCATGATATTATTTCCAAACTCATTTATAGTGAAGCTTTATACGTGCTCGCAGAGAGGAGGGTAACAGGTCATCTGTAGCTCAGTTGGAAGAGCCCTTGGCCGAATACCAAGAAGTTGCGGGTTCGGCTCCCACCAGCCACCGTGAAATCTTTCTTTGATAATTTTAGGAGATCTTGATTGTGGGCAGAATTTTAATGTTCCTTGATCCTAATGCAAAGTACTCTGTCGGAGTATTTAGGGTTTCTCGAGAGGAATATAACGTGAAAACTCTGGATACTAACCAGAAGAATGAACTCATCTTTTATGATGATGTTCCACCCTCAATCACACTACTGAACTTTCGCATATTAAGGATATTGCGCAGTAATGGAGATACAACCCTTCGGTTATTGAGAAGGTGTTCAATAAACTTTCAAGAAGGACTTGACCATCATCAACACTTTCTCCTGACTCCACTTCTGCTGAAGAGACTGTTTGCATTCCATTTGTCCCCACAATTGCATCCAAAAGTGCTGTAGTTTCAACTTCTTGGTTGTCATTACTCCCACCAACAAGATAGTTTCTACTCAGCTGAAGAACACTATCCCTGATTTTGAAAATTTCCTGGAAAATTATAGGTCGACAGGTTCGGATTCCTCGCAAAACATTAGTGTGACGTGACATCACACCCCATCCTAATCTAATGCAACAAGGACCCCTTTAGGAATTCCTGAAAGAAGGGGAATATCTTAGCAGAGGGATATTTTCGATGGGATATATATAGTTTTCATCATTACGTAGATTTTAGCACAAATAAAGTAGCATTATTAGTCACGGTAGTGTGACTTCCGTAAGGTTCGTAAACTGTCTCACATTTTGGATACAAGGAAAAGCAACCCAATCGCCTCTGAACGAGACAGGACGAGAGGTTGTGCCTATAGGCACATGGTGGCAGTGAAATAAATCCATTCTTCCACGCCAGCACAAGTGAAACGGTGTCTACCTACCTTTTTTTTCCCCACCACAAATAAATCCCTACGCCACATCACCACTGTCCTTCTTAAGCCGTAAAATCACAAACAAACATCAATCAATAAGATATTTTGTTTATTTAACCAAAATCAATTCGTAAGTTAAAAAAAAAGTTGACCTACGTTGTAGTATTGTGACTGAAAAAGTCATTTTTATGATAAAAGCTTGGAATTTAATAGTTTTACCCATCTAAAACTTGTTTTACAGACATTTTAAATCTTATTCCGTTTAATCCGGACTTTCGATGATACTGACGGAGTCCAGTCCCATCATGTCCGGATTAGCAAGACTCTACTCTATATCAATTTGGAAAACGAATTTAATTATTTTAAAAACAAGATTTTATAAGAGACTGATGTGAAATTATATATGCGAAATTATATGCGCATTTTATTTTTGAAAGGGGGCCACTAGCCTCACAAATATAAAAACTATTTATTGTCATTGTATTTTTAACGACTTACTAATTAAGTAATGTGGGCTTCTTTACAAGTTAATGTTTTTGTTATATTTGTTCTGACTTAATTAATTCTAAAGTTGTAGTGTCAATTCATTTTTTATATATTCTGTCTTCAGTGATAATTTTTACCATTCGAAGAAAAGTTAAGTCACTCTGATTATGTACGCAAATAAAAGTTCTCAGTGAAAAAAATAAGTTAGCGAATGAATTTTTTTTTTTACGTTTCGGGACAACTCAAAAACCTAGTGGCTTTTAATTCGCACAAATTGGCATTTAATTAAAAAAACTTTTCAGTTTATCGTCAAGCCCCCCCTCTTTAATCAAACTTTATTCACAAATTTCTATTCTTTACTTTATTGTTGTAGAAGGGAAAGCTTTCCTCAACCCCCATCCTTTCAAAATATTCCATGTTATAATATTCATATTAAAATATTCCATATTATAAAATATTTTATGAAACGCCACTTACGGCGATGTAACCTGGAAAGGTAGTAAAGCAACTTGGGAATTTCTAATAGAAAAGTCAATATGTCAGGAAACAAACAAAAATAAATACATTGCAGTCAAGTCATCTTTATCACAAAGATAGAGGATTGGCGAGCTCAGAAATCAGAAAAATATATCATGGATAACGAGTTGGAAAATACCTTCTGGGGCAAATGATGCTGACTTCAGAAGATGTTTGAAAACGACGTTTTTCATCAGTTTCCCCTAAAGGCTGGACTAAATTGCTGAATGCTGAAATGCTGAAAACGTAGACTCCCGAATATATTTGTGACCTTTGTTTTGCTTTCTCGCTTTTCACAGTATGTCAAAATGAGAAATTTTTACCTTTGAGTATCGGAATACTTATGATGGAGCCTTTGAGTCTTTTTCTTAGAAACCGAAAAATATTTTCAAAATATAAACAACATTAGATAGCTTTATTCTTAAAGCATTACATACTCTAATACAGAGAGTCCTCGCCTTACGTAAAAATATATATACTTATACTTGCTTAAGTTTTTCCTAACTTACGAAATCACTTGGTATGTTCTCAACTTATGTAAGTCGAAATAAGCTCGTCAAAACACATATATTTTATTTACAGCCACATAAAGTGCTACATTAGCATATTTTAAACGTTAGTTCTATAATTTTAACTTCAATATACAAGCACAAACTATTTTTTATTCTTTACCAAACAGGGATGCCAAACGTCATTCTGCACTTGATCTATCGTTTTCCTAACCTCAAAAGATCAGGCACTTAAACCAAACCTCACCCGCTTCAACCACGTTTTATGGGCAAAAACTAATAGATTTTCATGATCGTAATGTTTTAATAATTCTCATGAATATTATTTAAAAACGTAAAAACGGAAACGTTTCGTACCAGGCCCCCTTGGATTGAATCCACAGCCCCTGAGCATTTGCCTCCTTTGTGCCCCTGTCACCATCCCTGCGTCCTACAATACCATTGAGGGTCGAACCAGGGTTGATGATAAACCACCACTTTACCACTACGTCATTACGCAGAGCAGTGAACCCACATTTTCCAGCGTAATCTGAACTTCTTTAAGGCCTACATAACCATGACCCCGGACTACAGTGGGCCGTTAGTTGATAATCATTTTGTTCTGGCACCGTTGAGAATCAAACCCAGATTAACAGCAGGCTAAGTGAACCCGTTACCACTGAGTCGCCGAAGAGCAACATAAATTATATTTCAATACGTAATTCATTATGCAGGGAAATACAATGCAGTGTGAATGGTATAAGGAAATGAAGGCGAGCTATTCATAAAGCAACATTTTATTCTTGGATCTGTTCTGAAGAATTCTTCAGAAATATGCCAACCTTAAGGTTGGTATATTTCTGCTGAAACAGGTGTCAAAAACATTATACATAATATCATTTTGTGCCTGTTTACTTACATCACGTTGTGCCTTTTTCATATTTACGTCACTTTGTGCCTGTTTTGCTCAATTAACAATATAGTTTTCTGCAACAGCTAGCTGACGATTCATAGTAAAATTCATTGAAGTACGCCCCAGAGAAATTTGAAGAATCTAACTTATACCACCTTTGCCGCCAAAATCTAAATAACCCAAACATGTTGAAAATTAACGATGACGTTCATCATATACGCCCTGATTTATAGAAAATATGTTGTGCCCAAGTAAAACCCAATATTTTCCGATCTCTTGGGTTTGGTTTTAAGACAGGCAGGGTTCTTGTTCTCTCCCCTCCCCCCCCAAAATTTTATTAAACAGAAATTCCCAAAACTTAAAAAATAAATAAAAAATTACAACTATTTCATTTGCTTGATAATTATTACAAAATTGTAGGCCTAAATTGATGTAATATGTACGTCTATTTCCGTCTAAGTAGCATCCTATTAAATCTTTACAGTGACAACACTTGAACACAATAAAAAATTCACAAAAAACTCGCCTCAGAAGCTTTTCTGTGTTTACTATTTAGCAATTATGTTATCCCTGTGAAGGGTAATAATACCTTTCATCCTAATATACGTAGAAAATGTGTTCATTCTTGTCCTCGTTCGTCTAGTAGGTCAAGACACCGCGGGCTAAACGCGGGGACCCTGGTTCGAATCCAAGATGAGGACGGCTCCTCTTTTTCTCCAAATATAAAAAAGCTCTAGTTTGAGCTACATAAACGTGGGTGGCAAAAATTATTGTATAATAAATTTCGCCATGAAAAACTCACAATAATCTCACCCCAGAGGCTTTTCTGTGTTGACCATTATTTGGCAATTGTGTTATCCCTGTGAAGGGTAATAATATCTTACATCCTAATATACGGAGAAAAATGCGTTTGTTCTTATCCTCATTCGTCTATTTGGTCAAGATACCGCGGGCTAAACGTGGGGACCCTGGTTCGAATCCAGGATGAGGACGACGTCTCTTTTTCTCCAAATATAAAAAAGCTCTAGTTTGAGCTACATAAACGTGGGTGGCCAAAAAAATATTGTATAGCAAGAAAAACAGAAATATTTACAGAAGGAGCACAATAAACGTTTATATTATATATATATAATAAGGAAAATATGAAATAACATAAAAATAAATATATATACATACTTATATATTAAAGGAATTAAAAAATTAAATAAATTAAATGAAAAGAAATATAAGCAATTAACAAAATTAAATGAAAAGAAACATAAGCAATTCATAAAAGGTGACTGCGCAAAAGCTGCAATTGCATTTTTTATGATAAAAACAGTATTTTTAGAAATGTAAGAAAGTTATGAAAAATTGAAATGACAGGAAATTGACAGAAATAGAGATAGCAGAAACACAGTAAAAACATTAAAAATAAAAATCAACAGAGTAACAGTAAATTAGTAAAACTTTTCACTACCAATAAGTTTAACAACTTCATGAGAAACACAAAATTACCGTTAAGTGATTAAAAACCAACAATTTAAGAAATGGAGAGAATTCGACAAACATAGCATAATAAATGGAAAATGAAAAAAGTGACACCACGTGTAGGAACTTTTTCAAGGGAGGCTCCAAATACGTGGTCCCTAAGCAATGGAATGTTTCTGTATAGAAAGTAGCTTAAGATGAAAAAATTCCAGGCGTCCTGACATTCCAAGAGCGAAAACGAGCCGAATTAAAGACGTTTGCAATATACAAATTATATTTAAATTCGAAAAGCACTCAAAAGCTCTCTTTGCAATTACAATCAGTTTAGAAAAAACCTGAACATCGAATGTGATGCATGCTTCTGTGAAAAAAAAAAAGAATATAGCGACTTCATCGATAAAAAATTCTTGCATACCATTACAGGTGACCTTAGAATTTTCAAAAAATGAGGCTTCCGTAATCTTTTGGAAAAAGGAGCCAACTACCGTCCCAATAAAAAATTCAGTACCGAATTTTTAATTCAGAGATTCCGGGAGGAAATTCGTACATTTATCCTAAAAGTTGCTCTTAAATATATAGTTACCCTGTGGAAAGCTTCAGTGAGTGGTTGCACGGGGTCGCCTCTACGGTGGATGGAAAAATAAAAGATTTTAATACAAATTCCAACGTTGGAAACCACCTCTCCTCTTCAATAAAGAAACCAATAAAAGAGGCTAGGAGTAAGTTTGTCATTTCTACCATTGAAAAAGCCAGCAACAACTTTAGTGTCGTGTATAAAAAATTCTACAAAGTAGAACTTATTACTGAATACCATTCCAACTCCACTTTCAAAGAACTGTCCGGCGATATTAATATATTTAAAAAACGTGTTATTGCCCAGAACAAGAGGTTGAATTTACCTATTGGACGTTTCAATTTTCCGCACCTTTTCATTAATGTCAAATTCCATAAAAAGCCGGTTGGTTTTAGATTTATTACTTGCAGATCTTCGGCTTATAATAAATCTACTGTCGGTGCATTTCAATGTATCCTCAAGCGCATTCTACCTAAGAGAAAATCGGAAAAGGATTCCTTCAATATCTACAATCGCTGAGAAGTTTTAAATTAGAATTAACTCCTGTAATATACAGGATATAGATACATTTGATTTTAAGCATCTGTTTACAAGTTTGTCTCTAGACTAGGATATTATTACCCTTCACAGGGATAACACAATTGCCAAATAATGGTCAACACAGAAAAGCCTCCGGGGCTTGTATTGACCATTATTTGGCAATTGTGTTTGTCCCTGTAAAGGGTAATAAGATCTCACGCCCTAATATACGGAGAAAAAACGTTTGTTCTCGTTCGTCTAGTAGGTCAAGACACCGCAGGCTCAGCGCGGAGACCCTGGTTCGAATCCAGGATGAGGACGGCGTCTCTTTTTCTCCAAAAACAAAAATCTCTAGTTTGAGCTATATGTATGTAGGTGGCAAAAATTATTGTATAAAAAACATATAAATGCCTTTTTTTTTTCGGGAAAGTGCTTCTTCAAGATGTATTGATTTATTTTTAATTTAATTTAAAAAACTCTTAACCCTAAATAAAATGTAATGAACGCTTGTGTGAATGCTTGTGAAAATGTAATCTTACGCCGGGAATAAGATGAAATGTTAGCTGAAGACTATTTGGAAAGTCATTATTAATTACTACGGTATTTTATCCTGAAATGTACAAGGATTGTTTATTTCGATTTTGTACTTAGTTTTGATTACGGATCATCATCCGGATATCGTATACGAGACTCAGGCTGCAAATATTTTATTTGGCCCCTGCCCAAATGCAGCTTTTAGTTGAGTGAACTCTACCTGGGATCAATTTATCTGTGCATTTGAAAAGTTTGAACGTTTTTGTCGAAAGCGGCGCCATCTATTGCTGACAAAACCAACTTCATATAATATATTTACCGGCGTTAAAATTATTTTATTTATTTATTTATTTATTTATTTATTATTTAATTTGGCACAATTAAAAAACTTTTATAGTTAATACGAATTTCTTAGGAAAGTTAAAGTTAATAATAATTTACTTTTATATTATTTTTTAGGTATTGTACTTAATGGTCTTGATGAAGTTTATTTTACATAGTACTACTGCATACTATTTTAAATTTTATTGAGTTTTTATGTTACATATTATTTTAAATAACTGTTGGATAGGATAGGAGACATGACAATATGCTCCAGAAAATAGAGGGCATTAAGTATTGGTTCATGTAGTAGAGAGAGAGAGAGAGAGAGTGGTGGTCTGCGAAAATTTAAGGTTTACTGGTTTTAAGCTACCATGTAAAGAGATGACGCTAGAGTAGTCCGTTGATAGCATCATTTTCATAACAGAGAAATCATTGCATATCTGCTTAATGCATGGACGCCAATATAAGTACTTCGGGGTGGTGGGCAAAGAAAAATTATTACTTTCTTCTCAAGACTGTCAAACATTTTAGTGAATGTACAAGATACTAAAATGCTACAAAAATAATTGATACTGCTTGACAATTAGTAATGAGCTAAAAAGTACCTTATTTTAAAATGTGACTGTAAATTTTTTTTAAAGTAGCATAGTACTAGTAGTAATAGCATTGTAAAGTTTCATAGCAGAATCGGGCAAATCAAATGTTTCGAAGTCTAGGGCGGGCTCCAGCTCCCCATCTACTCACATGGGCGCCCATGGCTTGATATGAAGGTTATCTGAGTATTCAAAATAGCCCCCTTGAAGCATTTGTAATACAATAATTTTAATGTAAATTAAGAAAATTATGGAAGCTCTACTAATAGATTTATGCATAAAAAAAACATAATAACGATTTTGATGCGCTTTCAAGTTTTAACACGTTCATATTCACCTTTCAAAGTTTTGAGCTCATTACTAATATTAATCGACTCAAGGATCCCCACCCTCTCACTCGTATAACCGTGACTTACGGCCACCATTTTTCTATATAACCCCACGTATCTATAAAATACAACGAATTGAAACAAGATTTCGTTTCCAGTCACTAATCCGTGTGAATGATGATTCATCAAGTTAGCTTTCTATTGCAGAAGTCCATTGGATGTTGTTATCATTCTTCAGCTATCAGATTCCAACTATTTCGGATTTTAATATCTAAAGAAATTATTTTCTTAACCAGGTACTTACTTAGCCTTTCCGTTAGCCGTCCATTATTGACCCGATCATTGCGTGTTCTATATTTTTCTCATTGGTTAAAATTATAATTGTTCTGGCACTGTTGATACGCAAAGGTCCTTTTTTTTCATCTCTCTCAAGAGATCTGTCAACCGCAACGATGTCCCGCGACCAATTTTTCCCGCATTTTTATGTGGCCATCTGCTCCAAGTCAAATAAAATTGTATATAGTATTTGAAAGCATCATTACTAAAGACCTTCTGGAAAAAAATAATGTGTTGTCGCGAAACTAATATTTGATACACTGCATTGCACTTCAAACGTGATCTGGGTGCTATTTATTTCCAGAAAAAATTAAAGATATCAAAGGGAATACAGAGTCCATATATATATATATATATTCGCTCAAAGTTAGAGTACGCTTCTTGTGCCAGAATGCTACAAACTACAGCATGAATAAAAGATGTATTCTCTTCCAAAGAACCTCAGCAGATGGCAGATTAAGTCGCTCTTACTCTTCTCTCTTCTCCTTGGAACCAAAACCCCTTTTTTGTTTTAGCCTGTCGTCCCTCATTTCCCATTAAGGAAAAAGGTTTTGTAAGACTGTAATATTCGTATGTATACTTGTTATTTTTTGCCTTCTCGCCGATGAAATCAGTATTCGTGACTTCGGAAAAAGAATTCTTTAGTAGAATGGGATTTGTCCATGAGAGTATGTATCGATGCAGAACACTGTCGATTCTAGGAAGATTCAAACCGAGACCAATCTCATTTCTGAAATTGGTTTGAACGACCTGGAGGTGTGCTTCTTAGTTGTGTCTTATTTTAGATATACAGTGAAAACTGGTAACGTGACCACCTAGGCAAATTGACCATCTGAATGAAGTGACCACTTTTTACAAGGGAGAGCTAATAGGGACTTAGTCACTGCCTATACCACAGTCAGTCGTGTATTGCAGTGGAGGATCCAGAGGGGAGAATGAGAGAAATCCCCCAAATCCATAAAAATGCAGTGGAAATCGGTTATAACGAGCTCCGATTATAACGACTAACCTCATATAACGACGGAATTTTTACAAAAAGTTTGATTTCTTCCCAATAATCCCTTTCTGAATCCACCTTTGTACATAGTGACCACCTGTCTATGATGACCATTGCAGTCCAGTCCCAAAGATTGCCAGTTTAGGCAAGTTCTGCTGTATATAGCGATATAATAGTTATTATCCTACCTCCTCAAGACCTTCGGGGGCGTAGTGCTAACGAGTTCAATTAGCCTACCGTTAACTCGGGTTCGTCGCCAAATGGTGCCAAAAAAATAGAATGCTCACCAGGCCCGTGGCCAAGCCAGGTCCAGCAGGGGCTAGTCCGTAGTTGCCCCATCGAGCTGTTTATATAGAGAGAGCAATCTGCGGGTGCCCTGTGCCCCCTGTGCCCTTGCCTTGCCCCAGTGTCCCTTCATCCTGGCTACAGACCTGATGCTTACCGACTAACTGCTAACTGTAATCCTAGGCCTAGGCCTGAGAAGTTCGGATTTTTAGGAGCCGTGTGGGTCCATTGCCCTGTGTTGACACTATAGTAAAGTTTTCGTCCATGGTGACATTAACCCGAGTTTCACTCCAAATAGTATCATAGGCAAGGCCGGATTATCGCATAGACAAACAACACGAATATCTAGGGCCAGCTTGTTTTGGTTTTTTTTAGGGGCCAATCTCGGTAAATACTCGACGCTACTTCAAAATCGTTGCCAATCAGACCTTACCACTAGCGCAGTAATTTAACTATGGCGCGAATTTCCGCGTCGTTCTTCGCGAATTTTAGAGTTTTTTGTAAATAAGTTGCATGTAAATATGTTACCTTTACCGACTTAATTTTCAAAGTTTAAAATTTAAATTTCGGAACGGATTTAGCGAGCGATCGAATGCAGCGAACATTTTCGGACCAAATTTTCCACTCTCTGTAGTTCGGGATATGGTTCCTATGGCGACAAATGCTCGAATTCCTCGGCTCACTTTTTAAAAGTTCCTTTACCAGTAGCACGCGTTCCCTAAATGCCTAAATGGAGCTAATTTTAATATGTTATGTAAGCAATATTATTTAGTACTAAAGCCAGGGTAAATATTCAATATTCCTTTAATGATACGTGAACCTAAAAGGTGTCCATAAACTCTTTTGACAGAATAAGAGGGGTGATAGGACCCATCAAGAAGAACAATATTTTCTATGGAACCTAGGGTAACATTCCACTCATAGCACCAAAAAGAGAAAGTTTGGAAAACGTCCAGTATGCACATATACAGTCGAATATCTAACGAAGTGCCATCGTTCCTCTGAAAAACTTCGTTATAAGGAAAATTCGTTAAATGGAAATTAACATAAATGTTGAAACTTAATTTCGATAAAATGAAAAAGGTTAAATTTGGACAGTAAAAACTAAGTTCAGTAGACTCTTCTTTTCTTACGAATTTAAATATTTTTTGTATACAAGTACGTACAAATTAATAACAAAAAGCAAAGACCAGGCTTACCTTGCACCTGTATAATCCTCATACTATATATTTGAAACAGAGAAATAATTCTTAAAAACTTATTCCAGATGTTCCTTGCATGCTCCCTACCCCTTCCCCATTGAGTTCAAACCCATTTTAAAACAATGCAACACGTATGTGCGAGAAGCAAATTTCGTGGCTTAACTGGACCTGCACAGTAATAACACTTTTTACTACACCCCTGCTTCTTCTAAGTCACCAGTTTAGAACAAGAAAATTTAACGGGCTGTATGTCCACAATACAGAAGGCTACCTCACCTCCATCTTTTTGCTTAAAATGCTCAACTATCTATTCTACCTAACCATCCCGCTGAAAAATTGTAAAAGGTAAATTAAAAAAAAAATCAAATTCTTTATAAAAAGAACTTCGTTACATAGAAATTGTTTTTCGTAACATGGAGACAAATTTGCATGTTAATGTCATTGAAAGTCAAGGTTCTGTCGAAAATTTCGTTAAATAAAAAAATTCGTTAAATGGAAGTTCGTTATATGGAGATTCTACTGTATTTACAATCAGTGCATGAGAACCACGAAATACGATGTCTTGATCATCTATGTACTTGACCAACTGACTCAATTGGTTTCGTGGACATTTCATGGTATGAAATATCCAAGATTCGAATAGATATCAACATTATACCGTCAATAATACTGCTTTGACAGTGCCCCCCGACGTATCTATTGTTAAAAAAATTAGCGTCTCTTTACCTGTACATTTTTTTTCAGTCTTTGTGAAACTATCGATCTTAAAACCTAGTTCTTTGAGAAATCAGTAAAATTCGAAATCGTTAAATATTTGTTGTTTTGTGATTAATTTTATTTTAAGGGTTTAATTAACTAATTAACATCTAATTAACAATTAATTTATCTAATTAACAATTAATTTATCTAATTAACATTTTATGATTACTGTTAGAGATTTATAACAATAAATGGCGCCACAAGTTTATGGCCGTAAAAGATTTCTCACTCCCCAATTCTCCAAAACGTTGGTAAACGTCCCTGTTTCATACACCTATAATAAATACTTGTATACGTTGGACGTATTTCAAAGTCACTCCTTTCTGTCACTTTGAGTGGAATGCGACCCTATGTTCCATAGTAAATATTGTTCGCCTTGGTGTATACTATAACCCCTCTTATTTTGTCGAAGCAGTTTACAAATACCCTGTATAGTAAAAGTCATCCACAACTCTTCAAAACCGCAATGCACGTAAAATACCAAGTAAGGTAATTAAAATACTAACCTTGTCTTCCTTGAAATCGTATAGCGTGATCTAGATGTCATCAATATTCGCCTTTAAAAAGCATAAAATATATGCATTTAGGCAGAGAAAAAATGCAATAAACATTGGAATTAAACATAAATATGGGAAATATGTATATGGAAACTAAACATGGGAAATGAAAGTTGTCTCATTTGATAAGAATTAAACTTCTAATGGTAAAATATTGTTGTGCCTTATGTTTACATTTATTTTAGTTACAAAAAGCATAGAAAATTGTCAGAAACCTAAATAGAAAGGCATTCCCTGAATATGCCTATATATTTGCACGGCTTCCATATATTATATTAACCTACTAAGCATAATATGAAGTTCTTTTCCTAAGTAACCTTTGCCATAAAATGAAGTCTGATCCATGCCCCATGCAACCAGGTTCAAGCCTAAATTTTTAACAAGAATAAATTAAAAATGCCTTAGAATCCTCAAATCTTAAGCTAAATGTCATGAATGCAGACTAGAAACAACGAACTAAATTTGGGTGGTGGGGGTTAGGATCTGGGTGGAAGAAACAGACAAAATTCAACCATCTAGGTACATAAAATTTTTAAACCTACTATTTTTTACCTATATATTTCCCTCCCATCACTATAATTTAAACATCATATAAGGCTTTTATATTTTCTCTGTAAAACTTGCAACTTATGACATAAGATATATTTTTGCAGATACGATTGTTAAGGTGAAAATTCAAAATTCTCTTTTTAAAATGACTAATTAAATTTAAACACACATAAGCACAGAGGTGGACAATTAAATTAAATAAATAAATAAATAAATAAATAAATAAATAAACAAAAAAAATACATAAAAACCACACTCTCTCTCTTTCTCACTATTGTACAAATATATGTGTCAATGTCATTAAGTGTTGTGTTTATTTTTTCGAGATTCTGCCGCTCTTTTTTCTTTTAATTTTTCATAAAAAAGAATGTAACTTCAGATAACGGTGTACCTTAATCCTTTGATGACATTACGCTTTTCCATTGATGACGTCCATATCAATTATTGTTCCCCTATGGTCAACTCCTTGGCAGAAACTTAATCTCTACAACCCGAGTCCAGTGTAAAAGTGAAACATCAACAAGGCAACAAATGAACTTTGATAAAAGAACAATGAATTCATTGGAGTATCCACTACAATCGGACTTTAAAAAAAAACAACTATCATCAAGGCACCAGTATTAATTTTTTCATATTTATAATTTGATTGATTTGTTAAATTCATTCTATATGTTAATGTCGTTGTCCCTATCATTTTTATATCATTGGTACTTGTAAATTAATGTCAAATTCTAAAAATGCTCATAAGTTAAAATCATATTAATTGAAAGTATTGATGTACGTGTTGTACAAAATTATGCGATTAAT
>QLNU02015003.1:40439328-40452361 GCA_006491805.2 Dysdera silvatica | reverse complement strand
CTCTAATTTTTCGCCAGGAGCGCTATAATCGCTTTCTTTTCTGCCAGGCTCTGCCACTTTGTCATAAATAGATCTCATTTTTGTATCATTTTCACCCCCCCCTCCTTTCGCAGTTATTCCCTGAATAGGGACTCTCCTTTGAAAACTCTGTATGTCAAACACATAATTGGATTTGGGATCTGTGTGCATATAATTCACGGCTGGAAACTTTTTAGTTTCTGTTTTGTAATTTTCATCGTGCAATATTATTTTGCGATATATCTGCCAACGATTCGTCAATGTCTGGTCACCAGGTGAGTCTGATAAGGCTTTGAATGTGATAAGCGGAACAAAGCGATATGGTTGTGATGGAAGTATGGGTGCAATGCAGTTTTCAGATATAAAAAAAGCTTTTATTGAAGACGATATCCGTAAATCATGGCGTTTGAAATTTGTGTTTTTCGTTTGGTTATTATACTTCTAGCATTAGCTCATTTTCAGAAAGTTGTGGATGGAAGAGTTCGACGAAATAATTACAATATCTGTAAGTAAATGGTTCCCGCCATTTCTTTTTCTTTTATACCTGTTCTTAAAAATAAGTAAATGTGAAAAAATTTAGTTAAATATGTTCAAACCTTTCCAGTTTTCGTGTTACAATCTTGATACTATGAATAGATGTTGAGGGAAGGAAGGTGGTGAATTGCAGGCGCATTGAAGATACGGAAATGCATAGAATAAAAGTCATTAAAAACAAGGTTATTGTGCAAAGCGAATAAAACTTTAAAGTTCATTTTTAAGCAAAAATTCTTTTAAAAAAAAGCTCTCGGCTTTTAAGTTTTGCTTTTACATCTTTTAGAGTATTTATTTATTGTTCCTTTTTTATATTTTATTTATATGGAGTACCCTTATACACAGAAACGTAGGGTTTTCAAAATTATTGGGGCCCAAGTATAATACATCATGTACATTTATTTTATTGTAATATACATATCATGTATATTACAATATACATAAAATTGCAATTTATTTCAAATTATTGGGGTTCGGAGGCATAGATATCTCTACATCTATGCGCATAATTGTATAAATAGACGAGGCAGTAGTTATTTGAGACAAGGATAAAGGCACTTAAATTTTTGAATACCAAGACATTTGCGTTAATAAAAAGGAATTACGTTATTCTGTCTTCCTGTTCCATGATTTAAAATTTTTGAGTGGCTATGGTACAATTGTACCCCAGAGAGAAATTAATTCGAAGTTAGGACATAGTGTACTGAGTACATGGGGTACTGAGCGGTAAAAACCTTGTCACTACGTTTTAAGCTGCATTTTAATAAGCTGCGTGAGAGCATTCGAACCAAACCTGAGTATTTGTTCCGATAATTGTTGGCTGAGTAAGCTATCTACTTCATGCTTTTTGTTCACAACTAAAAAATGTAGTTGGCTAGGCCTCAAATTCTATGCTGCCTATCTGTAACTAAAACCGTTAGACGAGTAAGTTGTCAACTTCACGCTTTCTATTTACAACTAAAACCATTATCTGAGTAAATTGACATTTACTGCTCAAATAATTTTACTCAGCTTATCGTAAAGGAGCCTAGAAGCACTGATAAAATTTCACCTTTTTTAGTTCGATGATTGCTCAACGCATTATCTTAAGAATAGATAATTAAAAGAAGAAATTTACCCTTCTTGTAAGTTTTACTTACTAATGCAAGCAATCTTACAAGACGTAATAAAAACACATGTTTTTAGAAAACGGAAACGTTCGTAGCTTGTTTCCGTTTTCTAAAAACATGTGTTTTTATTACCTCTTGTAAGATTGCTTGCATTAGTAAGTAAAACTTACAAGAAGGGTGAATTTCTTCTTTTCTACGTTCGTAGCTTGTTTAATTTTACCATGTTTGGCGCAGTATAGCCCAGATGCTCTTGCGCCATAAAAAAGCCAAACAATCAATCAATCGTAGCTTGTTTCATACGATTAAGCTTCTTTGAACTTAATAGGTTGTGCAACTTAAACCTTATGTATAGTTCGTTCACGAAAAGTAGTCCGATGGTACCGTTAGAAATAACGGGAGCTGACGTCACAAACGGCCTAGCCGATTACAGCAGAGGGGAGGATGTCATTTCAGAACTGGATTCTAGCTAACGTTTGTCTGCGCCAACAACCAGTTCTGAAATAACGTCCTCCCCTCTGCTGTAATCGGCTAGGCCGTTTGTGACGTCAGCTCCCGTTATTTTTAACGGTACCATCGGACTACTTTTCGTGAACGAACTATAGATTGTTCAAGATAATCTAGATAAATGAGTGGCAACCCGTCCGTTGTGATCAATGACTGTAGATCGCAATCCCGATGGCGATCGTTCTGAAAAAAAAAAGTCCCCTCACCCAACAGCTTTTGTGCAGCATTCTTAGATATTATTCAGATAATAATCTAGTGCTTCTTTAAAAATGACGAACGTTGTCATAAAACTATATTATAAGTATAAAACTGCCATTATTTTTGTAATATTCAAAAGTACGCATATTGAAAATCAGTAAATTTTTAGTACGGAAATGGCTAATTTGGCAAATAGCAAGCTGGGGTTAAGTAACTCGCTTCTGTAATTAGGCTGGCGGTCGACATGGTCATTATTGAATAACAACGACCACGAAAGTCTGGAAGCCACAAGTTTCTTAAAACACTTAAAAAAAGCAGGTTTATACAATTTTTGTTTAAGTAGAAAAAAGAAGAGAAAGAGAGAGAGAGACGTTTGATTGTTTGTTTGGATTTTTATGGCGCAAGAGCATCTGGGCTATACTGCGCCAAACATGGTAAAATCAAAGACTGTTGTAAAAGCCAGTTCTCTGTAAAAAGTTAAATATATGTGTGTGGTTAGCATGGTCGTTTAAAATGTTAGAGAGTGGTGAAGAGTTAAAGGCAAGAATAAGAGCAAGGTTAAAATAAGGGCATTGAGTTAAAATATGTAAAATACTCATGGGTTCATTGCACACTTGGCAAATTGGTGCTGGTTTTCCTTCCAACAGATGTCTATGGGTGGGAAGAAAGAGAGAGAGTGAGATTAGACATAGATTCACATATGTAATTTTAAACTAAATGTATATAGTTAAGTTTTTATTCAATCTTATATTACAAGTTTAAGAACTAGAATCGTATAATAAACTATTTAAACACGACTACCACAGTTAAAATTATTTAATTAGGTGGATGACGATCGTTTCGGCAGTGAATGACTGCCTTTGTCGAATCCAGTTACAAAAGTGAAGGTAAACTATCAACTTCACCGCACTTGGCGTATAAATACGTGTTGCCATCTTTATACGCCAATTGCGGTGAAGTTGATAGTTTACCTTCACTTAATCGGATTCGATAAAGGCAGTCATTCCCTGCCGAAACGATCGTCATCCACCTAATTAAATCATTTTAACTGTGGTAGTCGTATGTAAATAGTTTATTACAATTTTAGTACAGTGTTTCACGTTACTAACTAGAGTCCTAATCAAAACGTATCGCGGTTTTAATTTCGTTTATCATGTAGGGTTAAATGCAAAATTAAAATTGCAGCACCAGGAGTGGGTGACCGAAACTCATGGACGAAGGATAGTAGTAAATAAGAGATGCTACTACTTACGGAACAAAAGGACACATTTATAGTTTAAAATATTGCTAACATGACAATACTAATACAGAGTGGCTCCTCCTTTACAAGCGATGCATTTCGCTGCCCGTCGCTGCATTGAATATTATGGATCAAGTGTGGCCAATTAGTTTGTTGTCGTAGACTTTTCATATACGAAATTATTCACGGTCTATTTATAAAACTCCTAAAATTTAACGCATTTAAGACAGCTGGGCTAATGGACATACAGGGGGGCAAGATAGAAGAACGTTTTCTAATAATAAAATTATGCTTTTGCTGCTGATACGAATCTTTTGTAAAAATAAAGGTTTTATAAACAATAATAATACTTAGATAAAGAAATATTTAATAATAAAAACATAGAGGCCTTATAAATATATATACACTCTAGGGTTACAGTTCTATTATCCCAGTGATAAAGATGTCCCTGCATACATGTTAACATACAGAATTAGAGTAAATATATTAAAAAAAGTATAAACGATATCTAAAAAATTTTAAAACATTTGGGAATTTGACAACATTGCAAACAGATGCAATGGCGTCCGATGTTGGCGAATACAAATATGGCCGCGATCGACTAAAAATTGCTTCACAATCGACCTGTTAGCCACACCTAGTATAGATCTATAGAGTCTTAGAAAACTTATTGCTATGTTACTCATTCTATTGGAAAAGATTTTCTGTTTTCACCCGTGTTTGTGTCTGGGCTTGTAGATGACACACCATGATGACTCAAACCATTTGTACTGAGAATAAATCTGACAGACAATTGTAGTATGTTGGTATAGATATTCCCATACCGTATGTAGATGGGTGCACTGAAATAAGCTGATTCCCATACACATGAAGGAAAGTGCTGCAGGCTTTCATACGCCATCAACACGCTGACGAGCTGTTCAGTTGTCTTCAACGCTCACTATAATGGACTTGCTATCGTAATTAACTATGATCCAACTGTGTGCCATTCGATAAAGTTGGCTGAATTATCAGGTTCACAACGTCACCACCTTATACACCACGCTTATATGGCTGTCATAGGAGCCTAATTACAAACGGGATTCGTCACTGAAGACAACGTCATTATGCATCACGGGTCACTAATCAAAAACGTAAGATCCAAGTGCGAACTAAGATTTGGAGGTGGATCATACTATCATTACGCTGTCAAGTCACCCTCCTTACCCCCAGTTCCGACTTTATGGGTATGGATTACATGGGTGCCATCTGTCATCCACCATCGTTTTGTTATAACTTTACGTCTTTTTGCTTTACCTGTATCATTGAGAATTTAATAATATCATCGTTTCATTAGATAACAAGCCATTTCATTAGATAGATAACGCATCATTTCATTAGATAACACATCATTTCATTAGGTAACACATCATTTCATTAGACAACACATCATTTCATCAGATAGATAATACATCATTTAATCAGATAGATAATACATCATTTAATTAGATAGATAATACATCATTTAATAAGATAACACATCATTTCATTAGATAACACATCATTTCATCAGATAGCACATCATTTCATCAGATAATACATCATTTCATCAGATAAGATAACATCATTTCATCAGATTCACCCATCATTTTATTAGATAACACAACATTTCATTAGACAACACATCATTTCATTAGATAACACATTATTTCATTAGATAACACATCATTTCATTAGATCAATAAAACTAAATATTTTCTCTCTCTCTCTCTATCTATCTATCTCTTACCTTATGAAACAAAACTTATTTCACATAGCCAGTACCAAGGAATAAATAGAATTGAGTGGCAGATTGGTCTTTAAATATCCTTAGTAAGTGTAATTTAATTTTGAGTTCCTCAATTGCAACTTAATTGCAGCTGAAGTCAGTGTGATTTGATTTTGGTGCCTCTGAAAATTTAAAAAAGAACTGCATAACTGAATTACAGCGAGAGACTTGTCAGGTTTCATCTTCGCCCTTTGCTGTCCAGGTGGACATGTAACGTGTGTATACATAGCCTTATATTATTATTCATTTGTGTATTGTTCACTGTGTACAAATCTTCTTACTTTGATTCTCAATAACGTTTCTTATTATCATTAATGTTCATTTCTTCGTGTTCCACATAAAATAAAGTAATTTTTAAAATTTACATACATTAAATTTAAAACAGTAAAATCCTCAAGCATGCACAGAATTAATACTCAAGCAATAAATAGGTCTTTAATCATATCCCATCCCCAGCCCAATAATGAATTGCAAAATTTAAAAAGCAATAAATTTGCTAAATTTTATTTTGAAAATAAATCACATTTCGAAAAGTAAATTTTAATTGTATTGAAAAATATGAATAGTTGTTAAAGATTTATAATTAATGAACTGAAATAGATCAATATGTATATTTTTTTTTCAGCTGATATAGAAGATCAATGTCATGATCCATATGCCACATATACGTATTTTCTTGGTAGTAACAGTATGTCAAGTTCCATAAAATTGAGAGCATATAAGAAGGTGGATATAACTAATAGCCTGTATTGTCATTTTAATATACGGCCACCATCAGGCTACAGCGTTGTCGTTAATCTGGAAAAATTTCAGTTGGGTTTCAATTTCAAAAACTATTGTAGTAGCGCATTTCTTGAGGTAAGTATTTTTTATCGTTTCAAAAACCAACTAGGAAAAACGGGAACTGATTTATAGTTTTAATAGTGTTGATAGTCAGCAAAGTGAATTTACGCACGTACTGTAAGGTAGTGAAGGTATTGGTAACGTTGATAGTCAAGCACAAGGCGATTTAGTACTATTCTCCGTTTATATTTACACAGCCAGATATACATATAACATATTGCGGAGCTAAGGATATTTGCTTAAAAATGGAAAACACAAGCAAATTAAAAGGAGGAATTTTGTTTCGCTCTTAACCAAACAGAGAGTACACTACTGCCTCGCTTTAATGTAAGGTTCTTAGTCTCTTAACGAGTTAAGGACAAAATCAATACTGCTCGCAGGAGGTATAATAGACTAAACTTAAACTAGACCCAGGAAGCGGCCTATAATCACACACGTTTCCTCGTGCTCCGTAGTTTTGTTCCAAATTTAGCGGGAGGAGTCACCAACGAGTACAGCGACGTTATTGGATGAAAACTTTTTCGAAAGCACATAGGGGTGGGTTTGAACTTGCGCTAATACTGTTGAACATCATCTCCGCACTGATGATAGATAATAAATGGGCTTAATATAATAAATGGGCAATTTATATTGTCAACCTTTGGAGGTTTACGACTGCTAAAGTGTTAAGTTGGGTCAAGGATAGACTAGGCCGCCGGCCGTTGGGCCGGTGCGCCCTCTTATAATTTTTGAGTTGTTATGCCCCTATATATATTTGGAGTTCCTTGAATGCAGCCTTATTCGATTATGACTAATTTAATGCGACCTTCCAACATGAAAACATTCAAATGAAATACAGGGTACCAGGGAGGAAATTACATAAAAAGGTTAAACACTGGTAAAATAGCAATGAAAAAGATCACTCAAGCTTTCGGACGCATCAGCAGCAGTCCTTCATCAGGAGTAATGACGATGTTATGTTTCTGTCTCTTTTTTATACTTGAAATTTCTGGAAAACCCTTCATCAGAGTAGTCCCGCAGAATGGGAAAACCCAATGAGAACCAATGGGAGGCCTCCAATAGAATCATGGAAGAACCCCAATAGGGACCAATGAGAAACCCACACTGCGGGTTACCTAATTTGGGGATGTCTCATACATTTCAGAGTAAGAGTTGTTTATAAGTTTCTGGAAGTGGTTGTGATGTATTAATGGCTTTCCCGTGTAGTTTGTAAGTTTCCCAAGATTCTAAGAAGAGTCTACTATTCTTGTTTGTGATGTGACGGTGTAGTATTTTTGTTGAGTCCCAGTCGGGTTCGTGTCCGTGTCCGTGTTGTAAAGCATGTTCTGCCAGATGCATTTTAACATTAAATTCTGGAAAAGATACGTCGACGACACGTTTGTTATACTTAAAACTAATACACTCCAAAGCTTCTTCCATTACCTTAATAACTTAAACTCACATATAAAATTCACATACGAAACAGAACAGAACAATAAACTCCCTTTCCTAGACGTTCTTGTACACAGATCTCACGATAACTCAATCTTCACCTCAGTTTACCGTAAACCCACACATACAGACAGATATCTCGATTTTAAATCGCATCATCCAACATGCCACAAAGCTTCCGTTGTTAAAACATTAAGTCTTAGAGCGAATTCTCACTGCAGTAATGAAACACTTTCAAACACAGAAACAAAACACATACACACGGCACTTAAAAATAATGGATACCCTAAACGATTCATTCTCAGAAACTGTAGACCCAATAGTACATCTTTAAACAATACATCTCACACCCGCATATCTATTCCATATATTCACGGCATTTCCGAAACAATCTCTCGCATCCTTAAAGAGGCAAATATCCAAACATTCTATTCCCCTGTCACAACACTTCGCAAACAACTTACAAAAGTTAAAGACCCAGTTCCACCAGAAGATCTCACAGGCGCAATATACCAAATACCATGCAAAGACTGCAACAAACATTACATAGGACAAACAAAAAGAATGATCAAAACAAGAAAAAAAGAACACAAACAAGCACTCGCGAAAGGAGACATAGCCTCACGTCTGGCAGAACACGCTTTACAACACGGACACGAACCCGACTGGGACTCAACAAAAATACTACACCGTCACATCAAAAACAAAAATAGACTCTTCTTAGAATAGTAGACTCTTCTTAGAATCTTGGGAAACTTACAAACTACACGGGGAAGCTCTGAAATGTATGAGAGATCTCCAACTTAGGTAGCCTGCAGTATGGGTTTCTCATTGGTCCCTATTGGGGTTTTTCCATGATTCTATTGGAGGCCTCCCATTGGTTCTC
This sequence comes from Dysdera silvatica, assembly GCA_006491805.2. Classification (NCBI taxonomy): domain Eukaryota; kingdom Metazoa; phylum Arthropoda; class Arachnida; order Araneae; family Dysderidae; genus Dysdera; species Dysdera silvatica. Next base: position 40,443,794 of record QLNU02015003.1, on the reverse strand, counting down.
ATTGGGTTTTCCATTCTGCGGGACTACTCTGATGAAGGGTTTTCCAGAAATTTCAAGTATAAAAAGAGGCAGAAGCATAACATCGTCATTTACTCCTGATGAAGGACCTTTTTCATTGCTATTTTACCAGTAATAAACTTTTATGTAATGAAAACATTCCTTACACCGACTTTATACAAATGAAAAAAATTTCTTTTTCCTATACACATATATATGTAAAAAGAAATTTTCCTATGTAAGACTCATAAACATTTTTTTCGTTTTATTCAAAGTGTCGCTTCATTTCAAAGAACTAAACTTCCTTCTTTTTTGCAAAATTAAGAGGAAAAAAAAAACATTCCCACGTTGGGAATCGTACATGCGACCCCGTGCAGTCATTTGGTGACGTCACTCCCTTCTCAGACAAGAGGTTCCGAGTTCGAGTCTCGTTCACGCAAAAGCTATTATCACACTTTTTTAAAATTTCATGCGTTTAATAAGCTGTAAATTACATAAAATAAAAAATATTTTTCTGCATCTAAAGCATATTTTTTTACTTTATTAAGTTGAAAACGTAATTTTTAAATACATTCTTAAATTATACAATAATTTTTTTGCCACCCACGTTTAAGTAGCTCAAACTAGAGCTTTTTTTTTTTATATTTGGAGAAAAAAAAATGCGGCGCCGTCCTCATCCTGGATTCGAACCAGGTTCCCCGCGTTGAGTCCGCGGTGTCTTGATCTACTAGACGAATACTAACCGAACTAGAAGACGAATATAGACCTACTAGAAGACTAGAAGACGAATATAGACCTACTAGACAAAGGCATTTTACTCCGTATATGAGTTTGAGCTAATTAATACGTGGGTGGCAAAAATTATTGTATAATAAATTCCCCCACGAAAACTCACAAAAATCTCGCCCCGGAGGCTTTTCTGTGTTGACCATATTTGGCAATTGTGTTATCCCTGTGAAGGGTAATAATATCTTACATCCTCATATACGGAGAAAAATGCGTTTGTTCTTATCTACATTCGTCTAGTAGGTCAAGACACCGCGTGCTCAATGCGGGGAATTGGTTCGAATCCAGGATGAGGACGGCGCCTCTTTTTCTCCAAATATAAAAAAAGCTCTAGTTTGAGCTGTAATTAATACGTGGGTGGCAAAAATTATAGTATAATAAATTCCCCCACGAAAACTCACAAAATTCTCGCCCCGGAGGCTTTCTTGTGTTGACCATATGTGGCAATTGTGTTATCTCTGTGAAGGGCAATGATATCTTACATACATTCTTAAAGCCAGGCTAAATCACATTTTTAAGTAATTTTTCACTCACTCACTCAGCCATCTTTCTTTCGTTCTTTCTTTCTTTCTTTCTTTCTTTCTTTCTTTCTTTCTTTTTCTTTCTAACCTTACTATTAAGGAAAATAAGACGTTTTTAACCCTATGGCTTCTCATGAACATATATTTCCATTATTATTTACAATCATATTCATCACCATTATTCTATATATTTACAAAACGGAACTTCCTTTTTATTTGCAAAATTAAAAAAAAAGAAAAAAAGAAAACGCATTCTCACGCCGTGAATCGTACTTGCAACCCTGTTTAGTGATCCGGTGACTTCACTTGCCTCCCAGCTAAGAGATTCCGAGTTCGACTCCCCTTTATGATGAAACCATTATTACAATTTTTTTCTAATTTTGTCATCCTGACAAGCTATAATTTAAATTCATAAACATACTTACATGAAAAAAGTATGTACAATATGCTGCTTGATAATGCCTTTTCGGAAAATATTTAAGATCAAAGGGGTTTCTAAGGGATTTTAGTCTTGCAGTTTAATGATCAGCATTTAATTTTCTGTTTGCCTTCTTTCTGCAGATGGGTCATTTGGAACGAACTTTTTCTTTTTTAGGTAGAAGGTGATAACTTTAAGAAAAAACGATTATGCGGATCCAGTGTTGAAGGATCTAGTTTTTACTTAGGGAAAGAGGCTCGTCTTTATTATTATGCTGGGTACTTTTTGCGAAATAAAGGATTTACACTCGTTGCAACTGCGTACTCTAAAGGTATGTGCACAAATTGTATATCAATGAATCACAAATAAAACGGTACAACATTGGTTGTATCGTTTTATTTGTGATTCCATCAGCAAACTAGTTTTTATTTCAAGTTACCTTTTATCTCCGAAGACCAAACGAAAAACTAATATATTTTTCAAATAGAGACATCGAAGCATTTATAAGCTGTTTGAGAATTTTAAATTTAATGAAATTTAAATTTACTCATAGAAATTTATAGTTCAACAAATAGGAAGGAGAAACGATTCTTTTCTTCCATAGCGGCTAGAGCACTTGTCCAGCAAACAAGAGACGTGGAATTGAAACCCACCAGATTTCCGGAAATTACTTCTCTTTCTGCGAGTCGTTGTACTAAATAAGAAAAACTTGAGTAAAATATAGAGTTTGTACCATAGATGCGGCAAACAGTTCATTAAAGGAATGAATGAATCATTTTGCCCGTCTGTCATCGACGAGAAAACTCATTCAAAGATTCGGTCATCGAGCCAGGGGCGGACTGGACCGCCGGCCAACCGACACTTGGGGCGGTGCGCCCTCCGATAACACAAGATATACTCCCTGTGGGAGAACGTAGTCCGGCCCTGCATCGAGCTATTCGATACATTGCTGAAAAAAGTACTGTTTACATATCTCTAATTAGGGTCCTCCTCTAATTCCAGCTCCAGGCTTGCCCACAAGCCCCTAGCCACTCAAAAGTTTAGGGGGGGCCAACCTGACTTTTTGTAGAGTCAGAATTAAAAAAAAAGTTGATTTTGTAGCCTTTGTGTCAACAATTTAGGGTCCCTACAACTGCTTTCTACGGGTCTGCCTACCCCAAATCCAGTCTCAATCTTTATTAATTACGTGTAAAGTATACAAAAGAGATTATAACGAAACAATACAGAGTTTCACCAGGAGATTCCATAACAAACAGTTATTTCGACACTGGCGAAAGGTTTAAAAACACGACGTTGACTCAAGTGACGGCAGAATTCTGCCTTCACTTGACAAAGGGAGCAGTTGGCTCCCGAAACGTCGTGTTTTTAAACCTTACGCCAGTGTCGAAATAACTGTTTGTTAAATAGATTCTATTTTAAAAGAAATATTCGTTAAAAGACCAAGTGCTTTAAAAAAAGAAATCCGACGAAATTCCGGGTTCACCGCTGAATATAGTTATTTTTCTAAGTTCTTTTTTATAATCTACAAAGAAATTATAAACGTGTAAAAGTCGTTTTATAAAATAATAATAATATTAAAAAAAAAAACCCGCCATGTTGACGACAAAACGGCGATAAGTAGCCAAATTAGGCGGAAATCGCCAATCCGTATCTTATGGTAAAATTCGATGTACCGGCAATATATCAAAAGAAAAATATCGATACATTTTTTAGATACACTGAAGGGAAAATATCGCGATGTTATTAGCATCACTAGTTTGTGCACCAAGGAAATCATGCCACTGACTGGAGATTCATGGATGCAGATACAGAGAAGGAACTGCACCTAACATGCCCTTTTAGATTTATAATCCATTGATAGCGATTAATATAATTGTGTATTTATTTTATTAATCGAAATGCACAATTAATAATTGTATATTGCAGTTAATGAAATATTGCTCCATGTCGCTAAAGCTAAAAATCATAAAACAACAATGACAACATTATTCCGAATAATATGTTATATATCTATCGGAATTGTGTATGGTTATATTTTTAAGCAAGGGCGTAGAGAGAGGTTTTAACTATGGGGAAGCGACAAGATAGATTCACTGGTTTGGTTTCACAAAATCTGGCGCTAAACACCATTGCCCCTCCCCCCTACCTTCTAACTCATTAGAAATGCGCACGTTCTGCAGATTTCAATCACAAAAGTAAGGGAAAACATATACAGATAAACAAACATAGTCAATTAAATCTATTTGTAGAAAACCCTAAAATATATTTACTATTTATTTCATTTTTCAGGATGCCATACGACTCGAAATTTCAAGTGTGCTAACGGAAACTGCATATGGTCTGAATTGGTAAAGGATGGAGTAAATAACTGCGGCGATAACAGTGACGAAAGTTAGAAATAGTCATGATTTTTATTTGCATAAAACTTATCATTATTATTATTATTATTATTCATATAAGTCTTTACATAATTGCACTTATTCGTATTAACAGCGATATTTATTTTAATTCTTTTTTCTTGCAGAACGAATGCCTCCACTCATGTTTATACTCGTTTCATATTATTGCTGTTTAATAAGTTATTTAACAGATATTGATTTAATTTTGCTGACGTTTTTATGACATTGATCATCATTTCTAAACTTCATGGTCGTAAAATTTTGAAATAATGTTAGTTTTCTGAAGATTTTTAGATGATTCAAAACTAAAATAGCATATTTATGTAAGGAGAAAGACTAAGAGAG
>QLNU02015003.1:40426676-40439228 GCA_006491805.2 Dysdera silvatica | reverse complement strand
CAGACAGATACCTTGATTTTAAATCACATCATCCAACATGCCACAAAGCTTCCGTTGTTAAAACATTAAGTCTTAGAGCGAATTCTCACTGCAGTAATGAAACACTTCCAAACACAGAAACAAAACACATACACACGGCACTTAAAAATAATGGATACCCTAAACGTTTCATTCTCAGAAACTGTAGACCCAATAGTACATCTTTAAACAATACATCTCACACCCGCATATCCATTCCATATATTCACGGCATTTCCGAAACAATCTCTCGCATCCTCAAGGAAGCAAATATCAAAACATTCTATTCCCCTGTCACAACACTTCGCAAACAACTTACAAAAGTTAAAGACCCAGTTCCACCAGAAGATCTCACAGGCGCCATATACCAAATACCATGCAAAGACTGCAACAAACATTACATAGGACAAACAAAAAGAATGATCAAAACAAGAAAAAAAGAACACAAACAAGCACTCGCGAAAGGAGACATAGCCTCACGTCTGGCAGAACACGCTTTACAACACGGACACGAACCCGACTGGGACTCAACAAAAATACTACACCGGCACATCACAAACAAGAATAGTAGACTCTTCTTAGAATCTTGGGAAACTTACAAACTACACGGGAAAGCCATTAATACATCACAACCACTTCCAGAAACTTATAAACAACTCTTACTCTGAAATGTATGAGACACCTCCAAATTAGGTAGCCTGCAGTATGAGTTTCTCATTGGTCCCTATTGGGGTTCTTCCATGATTCCTATTGGAGGCCTCTCATTAGTTCCCACTGGGTTTTCCCATTCTGCGGGACTACTCTGATGAAGGGTTTTTCCAGAAATTTCAAGTATAAAAAGAGACAGAAACATAACATCGTCATTACTCCTGATGAAGGACTGCTGCTGATGCGTCCGAAAGCTTGAGTGATCTTTTTCATTGCTATTTTACCACTGTTTAACCCTTTTTATGTATGTCGATATGAACTAAAGGTGGCCTTTGGGAGAAGAGTGCCACTATCTGGAAAAAAATTATGCGTACCACTTCCAATTTTTCCAATATACTAAAAAATATAAAAAGGTGAAAAAATGTTATCTATTGGCTGACTGTGGGATTTTTACGCAAATAGCACATTTTTTTCCATGTAAGTCTGAGTAGTGGAGATTTAAAAAATAATATAGTAAATAAAACAAAAGTACAAACTTAGGTTTTATTGTTAATAAACGTTTTTAAAGGTTCAGTTAGGCTATGTATGAAATAAAAATGAATAACTTGAAACATTTAATTCTAAATAATTATTAAACAGCCAGTACCTAATTAATGTGGCTTTTGAATTTGTAGTTTTTTTACCAAGTCATCTATATTAGGATTAGTTCCTAAAGATGCTAACAAAATTAAGCGTTTTAGGTGCATATCAGTTAATCTTGAACGATATTTTGATTTTATTATGTTCATAATAGAAAACATTTGTTTAAAAACATATGTTGATCCAGACCTACATCAATATCTGACAGCCAAACCTTGTAAATTTGGAAAATTGCTTGTTGGTACGAATTTCCAAAATTCAATATAATTTGGATCACTTGCAGTTGAAATAAGTTCCTTGTATTTGCTTTTCAATGTAATATGGTGCTTTAGGTCAATAATTTCGATTTGGATTTCAGGTGGATAATAATTAACGTCTTGCAGAGAAATTGAAAAAAAATTTGTGAAAAGATCAGCATTTTTTTTATCATCTTGAAAATCATCAAACCTAGCACTCAATGAATCCTGCAAAAAAGAATAATAAATTTTTAAATCTATCATAGTTCGAAGCATTATTGACTTTGGTAGTTAGTTCCTGCATTAATGTGAAATGTGTTAATCTTTTTTCTCCAAAATCGAGACAAAAAAAGCAAAAGTTTGTTCACAAAAGAAGATATATGACCAACTAGAGTAGGAAAAATACAATATTTTCCCTGTAATCTTAAATTTAAATTATTTAAATGTCCCATAATATCGGTGAGAAAAGCTAAATCCCATAGCCAATCTTCATTTTTGAGTAGCAAGCACTCACTGGGCAGTTCATTGTTTTCTTCCAGATATTTTAAAACACATTCCCTCAAATTCCAAAATTTCGCGAGCGCACTTCCTTCGGAAAGCCAGCGTACACTACAATGAAGAAGTAACTCGCCATCCTGTTCCGTTTCTTCCAGGAAAAGCTCACGAAATCGTCGTCGATTCAGTGCTCGAGCTCGTATTTTGTTGATACAGTGCGCTACAGGGTCAACAACAGTAGACAGGTTTAAGTCCTTGGCACAAAGAGCTTCTTGATGGATAATACAATGATGCTTAAAAACTTTTCTTCCCAAATAATTTTCAAGCAATGTAACAAAACTTTTTATCCTGCCAACCATGCAAGGCGCTCCATCTGTGCAAACACTATCTAATTTTGTAATGTTTAATAAGAAGCCTTCACCATAGTTTCCATTTCGTCATTTCTCTTCTGGAACGACGATTGTCGGCCGGCTAAAGATTTCTATTTTTTTATTGATAAATTCCGTCCACAAGTGTGATGCGACAGGATATTTGCTGTTGAAATCACTATGCAGTAGTTTGAAATTTCGGTTCAGGTTAAATTTTTCGGCATTGCTACACAAATTCCACATATCAAACGAACAGGCTTGGAAGTATTTTGATGCGTAAACAAAAATTGTTCTTCCCAGGCAGTTTTAAAATCACGAATTGCAATATCCTCTTCATATGTTCTTTTCGATGTCAAAGGTTTACTCATAGACATAGTGAAAATAAAATTTTTAAAACAAGGACTCCCGACGCCAAAATCTAAAAAACAGTTTAAAAAAAGCTTAACATCTTGCTCGGTAGTTTAAAATCAACTGAGCTAGACAGCCAGAGTGTCGCACTCGCTCGAGAATGGACAACCATAGCAAGACACAACGGCGCCAAAGCAAAGCAACTCAAACCATTGGGCTCGTCCCATGACCACGCTGTCTTACCGCACTGTTGTATTGGTGTCAAGCAGTGCTGCTTTTCGGCGCTGTTGTATTCAGTAGCGTGTGAGTAGGGTTTTTACGGATTTTGACAAAGTTCTTGAAGACGACATTATTATTTTTTCAAATTTTTTAATTTTTCAATAAGTCTTAATGTGCCACTGTTAAAACTCCTCCGTGCCACACTGTGGCACGCGTGCCGCGGGTTGGCCATCCCTGATATAGACTATAACAATTTTTGAGCCCCCCCAAAATTAAATCCTGGCCACGACCTTGCATAGCACACAGTGTAAAATATGGTATTACAATAGACTCTCTCGTTTGCGAACTTTCAGTTTACGAACTAAGCATGTTTACGAATCATTACCTTTGTCCCGAAAAGTGTCTCATAGAATTAATGTTAGATCCCACTTATGAACTTTTTCGAGGTCAGTGTGAGTTCGTAAAACCAAGAGTCCACTGTACTTATAATAACTGTATAATGATAATGAATAAATGATGCCCGAACCTTATTGAATTATTAAAAGGCTGTAAGAGAAGTCAGAATGTGTGACATAATTTTGAGAAAAGATGCCAGAATTTAAACATAGCATAAACCTAAGTGGTGAATTGTCTAAAAAAAGGAGAAGTTCTGTAATTTGGGGCGGAAGTTCATATTTTGTTATCCATACTTTTTTCTATAAAAACATCAGCAATTCTCTATGTATTGCGCTTATTGAAATCATTTTAAACAGTTTCTCACTTTATTATTTCTCGTGTACTTTCTCCTTTATTTCATTTTGCATCTTTTAAATTCTTACCTTTTAAATTTTCTCCCCATTATCTTGTTTATTTTTTTTCGTTTTGTTTTCACTTTTACATCGTCATTGTCTTCACCCATCACGTAAAGTTTGCTAGTTTTGATTTTATTTCTCTCTCTCTATATTTTTTAATTCCCTTTTTTCTGGCCTTTCTTTTTATTTTTATTAGTACTAACAATGACAAAATTTTGATAGAGAATTGCGTTATTATAAATTTATGGAAATGACCACTCTATCAAAAAAAAACCCACCTCAAAATTTTCAGTAGGGAAACAGAAATTTCAGTGTAATTTTTCCTTTAAACAGGGATTGTTTCCTATATATATTTATTGGCATTACTCTATAGAGCTCACATTATTATGTTATTTCATTTCGTTAAACGGTGGAGCCGTGAATGTGAAGGGAATTGCTGAAAACGAATTTGAAATTTCGGAAACAATTCACATGTAGAAGAGCTGGTGTAAAATGTAAGGAGCTGAATATTCTAAAATGATTATATTTTATGAACAAAGTTGTATTTCACTTTTTGCATGTTTTTAAGAAGGATTAATAGCATTATATGTTTATTTATACAAGTCGAATACTACGCAGATTAAATTAAGAAACAATTTTTATCAACTTTTTTAGGCGTAGTAATAGTAACACCGATGTTATGGCATGGTTAGATGGTGAAACGTTCATACAGAAAAGAAATTTTTCTGCGTCTGGTGAGGTATGATCCCACGGCCGTCTGCTATCTCGGCAGGTGCTCTTACCAACTGAGCTACAGACGACAAACACTCAATCCCTTACGAACGTATTTAAAGCTTATTTTCCGAAACCGGTTGTTATTTTACGGAACAGGGGCAATGCATTTACCGCTTTTTAAACCTAATTGCGAAGAGATCGGTATTAAATTAATCGAAAAGCCCGTTGTAGCAGATATATTTATACAAGTCGAACACTACGCAGATTAAATTAAGAAACAATTTTTACATTCCCTTTCTGTATAAACGTTTCACCATCTAACCATGCCATAACATCGGCGTTACTATTACTACGCCTAAAAAACGTTGATAAAAATTGTTTCTTAATTATATGTTTAGTTATAATAATCTATTGGAAACAAACTTTAGCGAAAAATATTTTTCTTTTTAAATTTCAGAAACGATCCCACAACCAACAAACCCACCACGTGTCTTGGAAAAAACTAATAAATCTAGCATTTCAACCAACAGCATAATTTCCATCGTTATCCCATGTGCGATTTTGCTCGTAATACTTATAGTACTTGTTGTAATTCGAAAACGCTTGAAAGCGATGCTAAATCAACACTGGGCAGCAGGTGCCTCCAACCGACAATCAAGAGCAGATCGTCCTTCACGTGGGCATCCCCGATTATCAATTGCCAATTCTGTAATTGCGGCAGTCAGGACGAGATCTACAGGTGGGAGGAACACAACCGATGATAGCTCGCCTCCACCATATTCCATCGTTATGAAGGAAGATGCTAAAAACCTTCCGTTTGCACCACGGCCTCCATCCTATAATTCTGCCACTTCTGAAAATTTCGGAGAGCCAATTGCAGTAAGGGTGTCGCTGCCTCCTATTGTAGAAGAGAGAAGAACCGTTGCTTCAAATCTAACATCAGACGAGAGGCCTACGCCGTCGGCACCAGCTGAAGGGATATAAGGAGTGGTGACAACTACTCGAATGGTGGCTGAAGCTTGAGTAACACCGACAGTTGAATCATAATCTCATATCCAACATATTGCAATTCAATAAACAAAACTAACTTCTGAAATTCAAATACAGCTCAATGCGCATATATTGATCGTATAGCTCTGTATTTAGTTCCGAGATGCTATACAGAAACTTCCTGAATTTACAAACTTACGAAGTTGACTATTCAAAATTAGAAAACGTTTCTCCAAATGAGGAACAAATGCATTTACTCTGAATGCAATTTTTCGTTGTACAGGATTTAATGACATGACTTTCTCAAGTAATGATCGGACATTCAGATAAAGAAACGTTTACTCAAACGAGTTGAAATTCTCTTTGATGTATTATGATAATATTTCATAAAGTACGTTGATAATTTAAATAATTAGTTGAGTTGTCCCGAGACCCAAAATTTTATGGTCAAAATCATTAACATATATATTTGTTTTATAAGCAAAACACAACGTTATAAGCGTAAGTAATGTACGTCAGAAGGCCCGTTGCAGCAAAAATATTTAAGATAATTTGACGTAGTATTACGCAGATTAGATTTATAAGCGTGAGTAATGTAACATTACGCAGATTGGATTTATAAGCAAAAAACGTTATAAGCGTAAGTAATATACATCACTTACGCTTATAATGTTGTTCTTTGCTTATAAATCTAATCTGCGTAATGCTACGTCAAATTATCTTAAATACATATTTGCGTCTTAGTAAGAGATCCACGTGCGGAAATAAAAGAATCAGAGTTTTCAGAGGGAATTTGGTTTGGTTTAGGCGGTTTTTATCAAAAGTTCAATTGCCAATTAAAATAAGGTATTACAGAAAAAATAATTACGGTTAAGTGAAAAAAAGTTTCATTTGTCGCATTTTGAAGTGTTTATTACTGTAAAGTTGACCCATGCTTTCATTTTTGATGCGAATTTGTCAAATTTAATGTTTTATTTTGGCTGTATATTTATAATGGCCGTTGGAAAGACATGTGGATATTATGATATGAGTGTATCAATAAAATATTTGACTACAAGGCAAGCATTTTTTTTTTGTAAATTTTGCTGTGTTACCATTTGTTTTTGTTTTACATTACTATCTTATAATATGACTTCTGTATTAAATATGTCTGCATTTATTTATTAATACCTTTGTCACATTAATGTGATCAACAAATTAATTGTTCTGAAAAATAATCCGTACACCATTTGTTATAGCAAGAATTTATGAAATATTTAGAAAATTAAGTACTGTTTCGTCATTTCCTGTCATAAGAACGTCGAAATAATTTCACCGTAATTATCGCCAATCAAAACGAAGAAAAAAATTGAATAATATATTTTTATATTATTTACCGTTTCTAAATTAACGGTTTGTAATAAGGTTAAGTCTGAAGCGAGCTAATTTCATTGTTCCAAACCAATAGCTTTTCTTAGTAAAACGCAAAACTTTTAGCTGATAGATTACTCGTAAGCAAAAGAACGATTTCTCGTCAGCTGGTGGGACCCGAACCCACAACCACTTGTTAACCGGTCAAGTGCTCTTACCCACTGAGGTACGGGATTGGACAAAACTCCCCTCTGCGAGAAATCATAAAGCTTCAAAGCACGCATAACATTATTCAGCACAATATGCAGAGTTTTCATGGTAAAAATATATAAAATTTTCATAATAAACTATATAAATACTTTTTATAGTAAGATGAAAGTAGTCTTTTTTCTTGTATTGCACATATTCGTTTAAGCTTAAATTTATAATATGTTTCTAAAATATCAATAAATTTGTTTGGAAGATTTCATGTTATTAGTATAGATTACATTTATTTGGAATATTAAGAGAGTTTTAAATTAATATTTTTATGTTAACGAAATAATCTTAACTATTTGTATTCATGAAAAAATTAATTTTTCAGAAAGTTCAGCGATTTAAAATAATTTTTAATTTAAAAATGAAATAATGAAGACTATAAACAAAATTAATTTTGTTCGTTGGCCGCACATGGTTTTATATTCGTAATTTTTTTCTCTCTTATTATTTATTACTACGAGTTATTTCATTCATAATTTCTTTTCCTGTTACTATTTATTGCCGTGAATTATTTCATTCGTAATTTCTTTTCCTGTTACTATTTATTGCTGTGAATTATTTCATTCATAATTTCTTTTCCTATTATTATTTATTACTGTGAATTATTTTATCCATGATTCCTTTTCCTGTTATTATTTATTGTTACACGTTGTTTCATTCATAATTTCTTACTTATTAAATTATTAGTCATTACTCATCGCTTCCCATCATTTCATTGCCTGCCTTTCCCCTCTTCTTGGTTTTTCTGGGAATTTAAAAATTTTCATTTTCAATTTAGTGCTCATTTACATATTCTGTTTTTCACTATCTATCGCATGTTTTATTTTCCATAAACGCCTAAAATAGGCTCATCTAGAAATAATTCTAAATTCAAAGAAAATAAGGATTAGTGCAAAAACATAAAACGTATAAAGTATTAGAAAACAAGTGAAAATATTTATAAACAGTCTAATTTCCATGTTTCATCTGGATTTTCATAAATCACGCAGATTTCGATGAATCACATAGATTTCCATCAATTGCAAAGATGTAATGATATATCTTTCCATGAATCACAAATATTTAATGATATATATTTCTGTAAATCAAAAGGATGTATAAATTTTTCAATTTTAACAAAACTACATAAGCTTTGTTTCGTGTATAAATAAACGTCTTAAGCTTTTTGTTAAATTTAGAAAGTGAGTACTTTCTTATTTAAATTAACAAATTATTAATTAATTTTCAAAATCTTGCGAGTAATTGGACATCTAATATTTAAGTTAATACAGTAATTATTAATCTATAGCATTTGTAGAAAAATTGACAGTAAACTTAGGATAAATGTTCTATCATAAAAGAAACGATAATCACAATGTAATATTTATTTTAATAATATAAAACCTATGTACATAGAAGAGATTCCTAAACTTGTTAGAACCGTAACCTAATTCGAAACTGATTTTTTAATGAGATTTGGCTACGGCCTGGCTACGGTATTACGTGACCCACGTTTCAGAACGACAACGTTCGTAATCTACGTTTTTTAGACCAAAAAAAAAAGTTTACGATCCACTCATTAGAACAACAAATGGTTGCACTCCCCCCCCTAACTTTTACATGCATGGCGTCTATTTCTTAATACAATATATCTTTCTTATTGCATATATGTATAGTGAATGTGCATTATATGCATGTGTAATATATTAAATGACATATATTATATAATTGCAAATGATTACCGAAGTTTTATATTTAGAAAACCTTTTCACTATCCACCAAGCATTAATTCGCGGCTTTCAGTGTGCGAACCGTTGTTCAATAGAAATATAAAAATTTAATTTAATCAGTCGCTAATAATTTAGTACTGGAAAAGTGGATTGATGGAGGCTTTTATCTGTATAACTATTCATAAATGGAGAATATATATCAAAGACAATTTTTATTAATAAGAATAAAAGATAATCAATTAAAGTTATAAACAAATATACATACGCACCACCATGAATTTTGAAGAAATTTTCAACATTATATATTTATTGCGACGTTTACTTTCTTTGCTTACTACCGTATTCAATATTACCAAGGACGTTTTATGGAAAAAAAAGGGGCTAGCGCAGTATAGCCCAGATGCTCTTGCGCCATAAAACATCCAAACAAACAAACAAAAAAAGGGAGACATAACTAATTAATTTTCTCTTTATGAAAAAATATAAAATATTTTAAATACAGTGCAAACTGTCACAGTTGTGGTATCTTATATATGTAATTTACGTTTCATATATGCACTGCGCAATGTAAAAATTGCACTACCAAATTTCAAGGTGAAACAATGCATTATGAGACGGCGTAGTTAAAGGTACCAAGTGAGATTTACCATTATCGTAGGACAAAAAATTATTTGCATGTATATGCTGAGTCAATGGTGGAGTAGAGTGGTGTTATCCGATGTATTCTTCATAGGTTTTGAATTTTTTTACCCACAATTACTTCAAGAATGATGGGTACAAAAATTGAAACTATTTATGTGTCAAGGATATAAAGTATATAATCACGGCTAAGGTTTTTCTATTTTTTGTTTCCTTTCAGTTATATACTTTTCGTTTTTAAGAAAGATCAGAACAAGATAAAAATTAAATTATCAACTATTATAAAAATGCATGTTTTAAACTGATTTATGGGCCAATTCTGTTTAGAATTCAGTTGTGAGTTAACTACGTTTAGATCTCAGTTATGAGTTGATTATATTTCGAACTCGATCGTGAGTCAATTACGTTTCGAACTCAGTTGTGAGTCAATTACGTTTAGAGCTCAGTTATGAGTTAATTATATTTCGAACTTGATCATGAGTCAATTATGTTTCGAACTCAGCTATGAGTCAATTATATTTTGAATAGTTATGGGATTGTTTTAATTGAATTTTAAAATATTCTTTCTTTAGTTACGTATTAAAAATTACAAACAATCGCTAATGCATAAGAATTTAAATTCTTTTTTTTTTTGCTTTAAAAAAATAATCGTACCTGAACAAAGACGTTGTGTCAGAACAACGTTTACGAAGAGTTCAAATTTAAGAAAGCAATGAATTCTGGTTAAGGTTAAAGATAAACCGAAAAATATTTCTGATAATATATTTAATATGATTATATAATATCATTATTGAACAGAAGATCAAATTTTTCGCTACAAATAAATTTTCTTTTCAAATTTCAGCGACTATTCTGCAAGGAAGAGTAAAGCCCATCATAAAACCGAAACCACGGATTAAACCGCCACCCATCTGGATAACATCTCATAACAATAACGATAAAACTGTCGAAAAAGATATGCTTCCTTTTTTAATTCTAGCCATATGTGTAATAATAACGATTATTGTCATAATTTACAAATTATGGAAACTACTTTACATGAACGCCATTGAGCAGTCTGGAACAACGCCCGATGCTCAAGCACCTTCTCAGAGGTCAGTGGAACCTTTTACAGTTATGGCATCGAGAACAAATTCTGCGAGAGACATCGCAATGCCAGATGCTCCTCCTCCATCATATTCCAATGTGATGAAAGAAGATATGAAAAACCCACCATTCCAGCCATCTCCACCTTCTTATTCCTTCGTTATTTCTTCGAACGCTAATCATGCAACGATAACCAGGCGAAAATCTCTGCTTTGTATTTCAGATACTGAGAACACTAAAAAAGATACAGCTGTAAAACCAATTTTAGATTGCAGGGATACTCCCTCTACACCGCATGATTGGATATGAATAAGTTGTCTATCGTTCCATGCAAAAATTTTTGTAATACTTTTACAATTAAATAATCAAATTAATTGATAACTTTAAATAAAGTTGAATGCAGTTTAAAAATGCTCAAATTTAAATAGTTGCGCAAAAGTAATAAATTGTTAAATGCGATAAGTTTATGCAGTTATAAAATTAAATAACTATTTTGCGCAATTATCTTTCACTTGGTACTAGTTAGGGAAGGTTAGGATTCCGTAATGAAATATTACGAAGCAAACATGGAAAGATAGTGTTTCGCTAGTAAAAGATGAACAGCAAGAAAAGCAAAAACATTTGCAAGAAGAATTAAAAGCGAAAAAATAAAATTTTAGAAAAGTATGTAAAATAAGTATGAAAGAATAAAGATCTGTTAATGAGAGTGAAGTTTGATTAATAAAATGTAACCATTGGAAAATAATAATGATTTGTCAATAAAAAGGAAACAAAGATGGAAATGCTGACAATTTAATAAAGACGATCTTTATCTCACAATTAGGACCTCCGATATGGGGGGGGGACAGCGGGGCCCTTTTGTTCCGGGCCGCTCTTTATCGGAGTGTCTCAAATTTTGCCTTAAAAGAAATGGGCTTTTCTTTATTAAAAAAAGTATAGCCTATTTCTATAGAGTCCGATCTGCTAAACCATCCAGAGATCTATAACTCTTGTCTCCCGGCCCTTTCTTTTTCAAATCCCCCCCCCCCTACCTTTGACAGGGATTTGATTTATGGGCCAATTCTGTTTAGAATTCAGTTGTGAGTCAATTACGTTTAGATTTCAGTTATGAGTTGATTATATTTCGAACTCGATCATGAGTCAATTACGTTTCGAACTCAGTTGTGAGTCAATTACGTTTAGAGCTCAGTTATGAGTTAATTATAATGCACCGAATAAGGCCCCCCCCCCCCGAGAGGATGAGAGAGGCCCGGGGGGGCCTTACTCGGTGCAACTAGAGAACAGGGGGTTGTTCATGTATTACGTAAACATCTTTTGGGGAAGAGGGGGATGCGTTGAAATTTGTTAATTTTTCCTGACAACGAGGAGGACTAGATCCGAACCATACTACAATTATATACACGTAATCGCAGTTTAATATTTAATTATTTAAATCAGTGGCTCTCAAACATTTTCCTCTCAGAGACCGCCCCTCCTTGGCTCGGCACAGCCGCCCTGACATTCTTAAATTATATACAGTAAAACCTCCCTAAGGCGACAACCGTCAGTTCAGTGAAAAAAGCGGTCGCTCAGAGAAGTTGTCTTTGAATGGAGGTAAATTTAGCGTTGGGTCTATGGGGGGGGGGAGGAGAAATCCGTTTAAAGAAAATATGGTCGTTACGGGAGGTGGTCGCCGAATAGAGGTGGTCGGTGAGGGAGGTTTTACTGTGTAATGAATGCATTTTATAAAATCTACCTCTTATTTATTACAAGCTATTCGCTTATAACGTAAGAAATATTAACATATGTAATAAAAATGTATATATGAGTATGGTGCAGTATAGTCTAGATGCTCTTGCGCCATAAAAGTCCAAACAAATAGTATATATACAAGTATATCACAAATCGCATTTTTGGTATAACGCACTGCATTCTTCAGGATGTTAAGAATGAAAGTGATAGAATTTATAATAATATATTGAATACAGACACAAGGCAGTGGATTTGGAGGTTAACTCCCCTGTTTGGAAAAAAAAAAGTTATTTAGTTGCAAAGTAAAAGAAAA
>QLNU02015003.1:40308206-40426576 GCA_006491805.2 Dysdera silvatica | reverse complement strand
AAGTATTACGGTATAAAAATTATTTTGGCTATCTTTTTGATCTCGATTCAGGTGTTTAGCAAAGGACATTAAAGTAAAAATCTTTTAGCAAGTGCTAAATATGATTTAGATTCGCTATTTTATTCTATTGCTCTCCTTAAATCTACGCTGTCTTTTGAAGTAACGTTGATAAGAAAATCTTATTCATATTAAAAGATTCGTAGAAAAATAACTAAGTTAGCCTTGTCTTTATAAAAGAAAGGACCAATTGAAATTTACATGGAAGTACTTGTCCAAGGTATTTCGCAATGTTATCTTTATTTGAGAGCTGTTGAAAAAACCCATTTTTTAAAAATATCTTTGATTTTCAATAAGATTAGAATAGAATACTATTGCTAATGAATTATCGATAAGTACAGTCCGTTCGCGGAAAATTGAAAAACGCGAAAAACCAGTTATGAAATGACGCCCTTCCCTCTACTGTAATGAACCAACCCGTTTGTGACGTCAGCTCCCGTGAATTCTAACGGTACCAGCGGTCAATTTTCCGCGAACGGACTATATTTGTATGCGAGAAGAAATTGACAAATATGGCAACAATTGATTAGCTCAGAGTTGTAACGCGTGTATTCCAGACAATTGAATATCGAATGAGAGGCGGTTATTATAAGTGTATTTGCAGTAGATATCATGAATATGAATTCAATTTTTGTTGCAACACACACTGTTTTACAGAAAAATTTGATAAAATATAAGTAATTTAGTGTAAAGTGATGAAAATGAAACAAGCTGGTTTACAGATTGCCAAAAATTCGATCGTTTAGCCCAGTGGTCGGCAATCTTTTTAGTCAAAAGAACCAAATATCAACAAAAAAACGATGTCGATTTCTTTTGAGAGACAAATTTCTAAACGAAAAACCCTGTTTTTAGAAATTAGTTAAAACTAGGTACGCTGCATAATACTAGATATCATATTTTAACATAATTTATTTATAGATAAAAATAATTTTTTATTATTAAAATTAAAACATTGTCTTACATTTCCTTGGGAAGTTTGGGTAAGTCGTTTTTGTATGTTGTTGTTTTTAATTTCAGGCACGATTCTAGATTCTCATCTACAAGACGATTTCTCAATTTACTTTTGATAAGATTCGTACTTGAAAAAATTGTTCGCGTGAATATGTAAAGCCGAATAGAGGAAGAACAGCAAATGCTAGCTTTTAAATAAATAAAAAAAATAGTTTAAACATGTCATTCGTGAAAGAGCCGCACTCCAATAGCCAAAGAGCCAAATTTGGCTCGCGAGCCGCAGATTCCGAACACTGGCGTAGCCATTCCGGGTTGCACTTTAAAACTCACAATTGTTGCCCTTACAGTCGGATGGGTTAATGTAGAGCTCTGGAATAATTTTACATGCGAAGACAGGCATCGAACAGGGGCAGTGCGTGTTCATAGCTGTTATCATAGACTCTATATCTTATCATAAAAAGATAAGAAGGCTTTCTGTTATTCAGATGATAAGTGAGGAGAAAGCATGCATTTATTTATGAACTTTGGTAAAAATATTATTTGTATATTGTTTTACCTTTGGTGTTCGTTAGCTTGAATGATTTGCAGTTAAAAACAGTTCGGAAAGGTGGCCGTAAACATCCTTGTCACAGAATATTTGCTAGTTTATTGTAACAGCGTGTTCACAAATGGACCAGCATTTACGGTCCATGCAAGATATTAGTCTTTGTTTCTATAAAAGTGGATGTCGATGCTTTTCTGAGTTGAGGTCGTTAGGCCCGCGTCTAAGGGACCTATAGTGTAAAAAGGAATGAGACATGCAACCAACCTATTTCACCGCCGAAATCAAATTCGAGAACATGGGCTATAAAAGGGCGTCCAGTGCCCTATAGTTACTCTATCACGAGTCCCGTTTCGAATGGAACAGCATTGTTTTATGACCGTGTCCCCTTTCGTCTATTTGCCAGCTGGGCCGCCGGCCAAACGGTCCCAGGGCCGGCGTGCGCTTATGGGCAATAGGATTTGAGCCCTCATGGACTTGTACCCTCTGATTATCCAAAATATGCGCCCTTTTAGAGGACCTAGTTCACCCCTGTTTCATCTCGTCGTTTTAGCAAAAATACGAATTTTGCTTCGTTTTTATAAATAAAGTGTTGGTCAGTCGATGTAACCTGTAAACAACTTTGTGTCAATGGTACGAATTATCCTTGTAGAGATGCGCTTATTGATATAAAAGAGGAAATCACGTATTGGCAACACTTGTGCGTTTTAAATGCTGCGTATGTTCAGCAGGGTTAGTTTTTAGTACATGTACTTATTGGTATAATGTTTCATATAGGCTACTTATAAGTGTATACACGCTGTACACTTTTAAATTTTTATTTCGCATTTCCTTCATCGTTTTGTTGCCACAAATTCAAAATGTCAAAGAGACGGAAATACAGTCTCAATGATAACCTTCAAATAAATTCAAAATCATCAATTGGATAAATTATACAGGAATCAAACATTTTTAAATGTAATGTTTTTTAAAATATCACAAAGCTTATGAAATACTCCTTCTGCCCGTCCTATTTATGTCTGATGGGAATATCGTCAGCCTACCTATAGTACTCTTATAGTAAATCTATAGTAAACTTAATTTCGCTCCTTCAAACATCAAATCTCTCTTCAATTTCTACTAGATTATTTTTGTCACCAACAGATATCGCTAGCGTCGCGCAAATAGATCGGTAAACACGGCAGCACTTCAGCTCCGATACGGCAACACTTCAGTTCTGATACGGCAACGCTTCATTTCTGTTTAATTTTAGATCACTCGAATTCCTGACGAGGGACGGCCATTGCCCGTCCGAAACGTACGTCGAATAATGTGTTAAAATTTTTTCTCTTACACCTAAAACGTTGTTCTTCTTAAATCCATTTATACTGAGTGGTATTACGTCACCAATCAATCTTTTAAAAATGAGTCCAAGTTTAGTTGGTTGACTCCAAAAAAGAGCTATTCTGCCCATCTTTGGAGTCAGCGTTACAGCTTTTTCAATTTTTAATGAGAAGAACATTTATTTCACTTACATTTCCTACTAATATATAGTTGTGGGTTGTACAGGGTGTCTCAGCACCAGGGTTACAAACTTCTAGGAGGGGTAGGGTACACCTAGATGGCTCGGAATCACATAGCAATGCTGGTCGCAAACCACTCACAGCGCTAGTTCTAAAACCGTCCAGCATGCACAAATAGTGACAACCAGTGCATGAGAAGCGCAAAATGCGATGTCCTAATCATCTATGCACTTGAGCAGCTGACCTGAGTTTTATCTGGCGCTTTTTAGGAAGTGGTTGTCACTATTTGTGTATGCTGGACGGTTTTAGAACTAGCTCTGTGAGTGGTTTGCGACCATCATTGCTATGTGATCCCGAGTCGTCTAGGTGTACCCTACCCCTCCTAAAAGTTTGTAACTAACCCTGGTGCTGAGACACCTTCTATATCCAACCAATATTAAAATAAAATACAAATGGATTTTTTTAGTCAACAAATTTTATTTTTATTTGCTTGGATGTAAAACAATTTTTCCCCATTTTATTTTCAGTCGAAGTAGAAGACTATTGTGAGGCTGTGGAGGTATATTATCTGGGAAGCAAAATGACATCAGCTATAAAACTGGAAGCATTTAACAACGTCAGTAGAAATACAAAAACCGTTTATTGCAACTTCACCATAAAACCTTCAAGTGGGCAAGGAGTAATAATTCATCTGGAACATTTCAAATTGGACGATCCTGTGAAAGATGTTTGTCACTGGGCATTTCTTAATGTAAGCATAATAGAATTGTATTAATTTCAGAGTCAGGGCTGTCTTAACGCATTCTGGGACTCACTGACGTATGCAGGGGTGGCTGATGAGGGTCACAATCCCCCCATACGATGCAATTTTGTATATATATGTATAAACATGTAGAATTGTGGCTCTGTAGCCCCTTATCAACTTCCTACGTATGCTAATAATTCTTTGGAGCCCGTTTACACTAATATTTGAATTTCTAAATTTTGCAACAATAAAAATATATATATATGTATCATATATTAAACAAATTTTACCAATTTGAAGATCCTGTTTGGGTCGAGTCCTGTTAGTCCACTTGATGGTACGGCAAGTAAAAATGAGTTTCTCTCTAAAAAAAGACAAGTTTAGAGAAATTTTTAGAGACATCTTTAGAGAAATTTTTAGAGACATCTTTAGAAAATTTTTTAGAGACATCCTTAGAGAAATTTTTAGACACCTGTAGAGGAATTTTTAGAGACATATTTAGAGAAATTTTTAGAGACACCTTTAGAGAAATTTTTAGAGACATCTTTAGAGAAATTCTTTCAGAGACTTTTGGCCACTGTTATAGGGCATATGGCTCACTGCGCATCTGTGAAAATCTCCTGTTTTCGCCGGAGGGGGAGGGGCATCAAAAAGCAATCCGTGCCATGCCGCCCGGGTTTAAAATCAATCTCTAACCTCCCCTGCAGACACGGGTGCCTTCGATAGGATGGATATGCTACTGATGAACTATTTATATACAATAAATATATACATCAATCCTTAATGGTAGTTATAATGTAGACTCGGTGACAATTACTATGCTTAACTAATAATAATAATAATAATGTATTTACAACGAGATAGCGATTGCAATAACAGAAGTTAGAAGAGATACGAACTTGGCCCACAAACGGGACGTTTTAGAAATAAAAGGACAAGTAAACTTAGGATTTCCTCTATTTTCTCAGTCTGCCGACGCTTAATGAAATATGAAATGGGTTCCTTAAATGCCGTTTTTTATACCTCGCTACAGCGTGTCAAAATATATTATTATATATTTTTTCACCAAAATTTAAAAAGGAAATAAGAGTTAAATTTGTTAATTATATTGTTTTAGGATTTTGCTCAAGATTTATATACTCTCATTAATTTTACTCTCGTTGTTCCAAAACTACATTTTTATTGGTATTTTCCTTCCCATAGATATCTAATAAGAACACCGCACCTAATTCGATGTGCGGTAAACAGCCAGAAGGAACTAGCATGTATCTCGAAGATGCGGCTGACTGTTATTTCTATGCTGAAAGCTGGGTGAAGCATAAAAGCTTTACACTTGTTGCAACTGCTTATGAAAAAGGTAAACTTTTTATATATAAGTGAAATATAAATTTATTACAATATTTTGAAAACACGAAAGTTCTAAACTATTTTTATATACACGTTCTTTTATAAATGCTTGCTATTCTGGTAAATGAGTTTCTCACTGGCTATACTAATTAAACTCACTGAACTCGTTTGTAAAAATTGCAACACCATTCATCATCATTCAAAATCATGTGATTGAGCTGAAACTTCCAGGAAATGCAAATTAGGGTATGCTATTCAAATGATTAGAATTTCAGAGTCATCACGCATGCGTGGGCTGAGCAGCGCCCTCTGAACTGCTGATGGATCCGTATAAATAGAGGGCTGTAGCGGGGCGTGTATGGTTATCTGCTAGTGGTAAACGTTACATGAGACGTCACTATGCCTCTACGACGAAAGAGGGCGACATTTCAGCAAGTTACGGAGTTTGAACGGGGACGAATGATCGGCCTTCGTGAAGGAGGGTTTTCTTATCGTGCAATAGCAGCTCGTATGGGGCGTAACAGCAGCACAGTGATGCGAGTGTGGAAGCAGTGGGTTCAAGAGAACCAGACAACTCAGAAATCAGAGAGTGGACGCAGAAAGGTAACGTCAGCACGGGATGATAGACACCTGGTCCGCATGGCGGTGACGGACCGTTTTGCTTCATCTGGACAGTTGGCAGAACGTTGGTGCACTGCTACAGGTGCATCATTGTGTGCTTCATCAATTCGTCGGAGGAGAGGCGTGCTGTACTTTTGTAATCCTTTTTATTACGTATTCCACCGAATGCGACTAACTGAGGTAAATTTCTTATTTGGTAATTAACCTCTTCACTACCAGGCATACCACTCATGGTGTGATGTTTTGCCGTCCACTACCAGATACGTGTGTGGAGGGGCATCATCGTAATGGAGCCCCTCCTTGGGGCCGCCGAAGTATTCATTGTCCGAAAAATGTTGCGAAAAGAAATGGAAGTACACGGTCATGCAATGAATTAGATGGTTCTAAAGCATCTTCTGGAGCTAAAACGAGAGAGGTACATTGGCCATGAGGATGGGAAAAATCCAAGTTGGCGGACATCTAATGAGCATTCAATTAAGTCCCTAACTCGATATCTCTTAGACAGGTTTTGTTTTAACTAAGCCTCAGTTCTAGGTAGCTAACCCAAATATTAATTACTATCATAAGCGCAATTATTTATTATGCTTTAAATTACTATGCTATTTAAGCTGTAATTAGATGTGACCACAGCATGTGAATTAACTTGTGATTTATTACTCTTGCTATATATTGTTCAACGGATTATTTATGATTTTGTAATGAAACTTGAAGTACTAGTTTATGATAACTGGCGCAGTATAGCCCAGATGCTCTTGCGCCATAAAAAAGCCAAACAAACAAACAAACAAACAAACAATAGTTTATGATAAGCGTCCAGATACATGAGTCAAAATGAAGGGCAATTGAGGTGTGGCAAGGAGCATATCCGGCAGCCGCGGGTTGTTCTATATATATATATATGTAAATAGATTGATGGGGCAATTGGGGCCTCGCCCCTGCCGGCCCAAGTTTGGCTATAGGCCTAATAATCGTACTAGTGTCTTGGATTTTTTATTCCATTTAGGTAATTGGTAGTTAAAGGAGTTTTTTTCTTTGCTTCCATTGCAGTTTTAGTGCCTGACAAATGGTTTTTTTGTTTTAAAGTATGTCTTTTCCTAGTTCTGTTGACTTCTTTGGCACCCAAGTTTAAAACATATAGGTAGAAGCATGCCTGTATCCAGGAGGGGGCATCTCAGGGACCGTCCCCGAAATAAATTTTAACGGTCTTGGTTACGGACTTGCATGCGGTGATTTTATCAATACTTGCTGTAAAAAATTTGGAACCCCACGAAATTAAATCCTGACTGCGGTCTTGGTTAGGAGAGTGATCTAAACAGTAGTTATTGCAATATAAACACAACGCATGAAGTTAGGTGTTAGTTTTGACCAAATTAAAAAATGCATTAAATTAATATTTATTTCAGCCCCTAATTTACTCGGAACATACCTAGAACTCGTGACACACCGTATTCGGGGGTTTCGTTTCCTTGGCGGCCGAGTTTGGGATTTCTCGTAAAACTGTAGATTACAGTGCAGCATAACTCTTTCTGTAAAACGCAAATGAAACATCAAGGCAGTTCCGTTTATGGAGAGTCGGTGATAATTGTTAAACATTTCCTCGAAAAAGAATGTGTGCATTGATTTTGATTCAGTAGCAGATGAACTTCATTAAGAGAAACACTCAGAAAAATTTGTTCATATTAAAGATAATTCGCGTAATCAGTAAAGGATGGGACCACGTTACCCAGTTATTCATATTGGCAGGGATTCGTAACAGTCCGTGTTAAAAGTAATTGGTGTTAATCAGGTTCAAATTTATTATCAACAATTTCGTCGTTTGGAGGCCTCTTTTGAGAAAACTGCCATAATTGAAATCAATAGACATTTTTTTTATTGCGATTCCGTTTGTGTTTGGGAATGATGAGCTGCCCAAGGCGCCTCTGTTTTCGTAAAGAGGCTGTAGCAGACGCAGTGGTTTGTCTCCTGAAACAATAGGTGGAGAATTCTTGAGCAAAGCCCCCCCTCCACCAAGTCAAGGTGGAATAGACATTTTTGAAGTTCTTTAAAATATTAAGCTTTTAAAGGTCAATTCATGTCCACAACACCAGGAGGCTACCTCACTTCCATCCTTCTTTCTTAAAAATCTTAACTATTCCTTCTACCGAACTGGCCCACCAAAAAATTGTAAAAGATAAACTAAAAAAATCAAATTCTTTATAAAAAGAACTTCGTTATATAGAAATTGTTTTTCGTAATATGGAGACAAATTTACATGTTAGTGCCATTCAAAGTCAAGGTTCCGCCGAAAATTTCATTAAATAGAAAACTTTGTTATATGGAAGTTCGTTATATGGAGACTCTACTGTAGTTGTTTATACTTATCATATAGTATAACAACTATACACATATGTAATATAAATAACATACATATAACATACATAACATACATATAATATACATAACATACATATAATATACATAACATACATATAATATACATACATACATATAATAACTACATACATATAATATCATAAAATAATAATATACTATGTAATATACATATAGTTAACATAGCAAAATTATATAATTCATGATTACTGTACCTTCATAAGTCTAACAGTAATTGTAAGCAACTTTGACTTTATATAAATTTCCACCATTCTAGAAAATGTTCGCTAGATTTAAAACAATATATAATGGAATATAATACTATAACTATGATTAATTTTCCTGTGTGTGTGTGTGAAATTTGCAGTTATCTTTGTGGATAACGTGTTTTCAATAAGTTTTGATTTCTCATCAAAATAAGTTATCGCCTTTATTAATATAATTATTAATCTATCTCGGAATTGTTTTTTGCATTTCAACAGAATGCAAGCCGGATTCGTTCCATTGTGCGAATGGGAAATGCATATGGAAAGGGCTTGTCCAAGACGGTGTGAACAACTGCGGAGATTACAGCGACGAACGTAAGGAAAATCCATTTTATAGCACTTCTAAGTTTTAAGAAATTTTTAAATATCACATAGATAATGAAATCTCCCACGTCCCTGTAACATTTGATAGAAACATGGTCAACAGAGTCCTGCAATACATACTGATTAACATATAAATCATAGCAATGCAGATACAAATGATGCAGATGAATCATACTGGTGCAGATACGAGTCGTGCTAATGCAGATATGGATCATGCATATTTTCAAGTGAGTAAGCATTAAAAAAAAAGTCCAAGTGCAATCAGTTTTTCAGTTTTGTTGCACATTTCTATATCACCTTTAGTTTTCAACTGCCACTTTTCGCCATAAAATATTTTTATACTAATCTATATATACATCATGACAAGACATACTTCCATAAGAATAAGGTTCCTTAAATTTGCAGTTGCATTTACTTTAAGTGTATCATAAACAAAGAACGTCTCATATATAAAGTAGCTTTGATTGAATATATTTATAAAAACACAGTTTGGAAATAAAATGTGACTTATTATGTATTCTGTTTTATATTTCAATGCATGGAATTTTATATATAACTTAAATATAAAAAATACTAAAAATAAAGTGTTTTAATTCTTTTCTATATATACTTAACTAATAAGCATTAAGAAACAAAATGTGTATTGTAGAGCTAGATATATATATCAATTATCAACCATATTAATATTTATATTGGCACCAATATAGAATTATTAATAGTTACGTTGATGTCAACAGCATACAATCGCATATTTTATTAAGTCTAATTTAAAAACTTTTTAGCTTATTAATTTTTCATTTTTTTTATATGCAGAGTGTCTCAGTACCAGGGTTAAAAACATAGGAGGGGTAGGGTACACCTAGAAGAACAATATTTGTCATATAACCTAGGGTCGCAAACCACTCACAGCTATAGTTCTAAAACCATCCAGCATGCACAAATATTTACAACCAGTTTGTGAAAAGCGCCAAATAAAACTCAAGTCAGCTGCTCATGCGCTGGGATGATTAGAACCTTGAATTTTGCGCTTCTCATGCACTGGTTGTCACTATTTGTGCATGCTGGACGGTTTTAGAATTGGCACTGTGAGTGGTTTGCGACCCTAGGTTCTATGACAAATATTGTTCGTCTAGGTGTACCCTATCCCTCCTCGATGTTTGCAACCCTGGTGCTGAGACACCCTGTATATGAATCCTCGAAACCATTTGTTAAATTAACAGAAAAATTAATATCAGTTAAAGAAAACAGTGGCCATCTGGTGATGTAGTAATAAAGTGATTAGGTCACTTAATTACCTTACCACTGATCCGGGTTTAACTACCAATGGTATTGTAGAACGAGTGCCGCTTTTCTACACACCGCAGTCCAGATTAGGATTACAGCGTTGCAATGGCGACCACCTTTCCCAATTTTTGTGCATTAATTTTAATTAAAAAAAAAAGTAATCCAGGTTTCCTTTGGTATCCGAAGTTTGGATTCCTCGGAAAACTCTATGTACCGACATAGTCTGTACTTAACTATCCTTGCGCCTTAAAAAGGCATAAAATTTTATATTTTAATAAATTAGTTTCTTGTATCACATTGTATGTGTCTCCTCTGATGGAAGACATTTTCCATCTACGATAACATTTTTCTCTTTGTATTTCAGTACCAGATGAATCGATACATGATAACACTTGGGAAGACGCATTATTTTTCACAGGTTTAGCTGGAATGCTTATATTATTGGCGGTATTATCAATTGTGTTGATTCGAAGCCGATATTTAAACGCAAACCGACCTCCAAGTTCTTCAGAATCTGTACTGGAACTCACAGCAGCTTGAGGAAAAAATTTACGAAAACTATGGATACAGCAGCTTGAAGAAAAAATTACGAAAACTATGGATACAGAGATCTTTACTAGGCATCTTTAACTCTATATCCATCCTCTCCTTATCATTCTAACCTCAGAAAACGATAAATATACCATCATTTATAAGTATTATCTTATCCTATTTCTCAAATTTTATTGATACACCCTTTTAATGCAATATTTCCAGATCAATGTGTAAGGTTTTCTAAGGCTATATTTTCTGTGTTCGGTTAAAGCCACAAAATTATATAATATGATGAAATATGTTATTTCCTTTTCCGGTATTTTAACTAAGTTATGTATTTTTTTTTACTTTCAGAAATTTTTGAAAACTTTCCAATTAAAACAATTACCTTTTTGAAATTTATTACTTTCCATGTATTGACGGTAAAAGTAAATGGACTTTTACGTACTTGTATATTCCGTCAATAAAAATAAGTTTTACTTATTATGTTCGTTTGTTTGGATTTTTATGGCGCAAGCGCATCTGAGCAAAACTTATAGATGCATGTAAACAATAAATAGATGTCATAGTTATTGCCCGATATTGGGTCAGGTACAGCAACGTAAATTTTTGAAAATTATTGAGGGGAAAGCACATATTATACATATTCGTACATTAAATACAATTAACATTGTAATTTATTTTAAATTTAGGGGGAGGGAGGCTCGGCCATATAACTGTGTGCCTATGGGCAGGTAATAAATTAGAGGCGTTCGTTTTATTGGTGGTGCACCTCTAATCAAAGAAACGAATATAGACTTATGGGTACTTAAGTACTAAAATAAATGCTGAATTTATTTCTTGAATTTATTTCTTGAAAGCAGTCTAGTGACGGTACATCAACTTTCAAATGCATGGTATTACCACACACATTGAAGGGTTTGTGAAACTTGTATCGCTTTAAAAATGCACTTTCATAATTTTACTGAACTTTAAAACAGATAATGGATTCTCATTTTCATGCATTTCTATTAATAGATGATCAGATACACTCGCAATGAAAAATAATATTTTCCACGCCTGGTACGAGCCAAACACAGATCTGCTTGATGGCCAGTCAAGTTCTATACCTATTAAGCAACAGGCTTCGATCATCCTCTCCCGCCATCCGAGAACGCTTTTACTACAGACAAGTTAACAAAGAATGATGCGGTGCTTTGACTGTGTTTTAAACAAAGACTGATAGTAATATTAGTCTGCAATTCCCTTAATTTTTTTTTTCAAAATAGAAGGTGGTGGTAGACCAGTTACATGTCATCTACTGAATGAATATAAGATTTACAAAGGATTAATTATGTGTTTCTCTGCCATTTCCTAATAATTCCTCTGGCATTTCATTCTGCCATTTTCTCCTAAGACTCTGCCATTTCCTCATAATTCCTCTGGCATTTCCTTCTGCCATTTCCTAATAATTCCTCTGGCATTTCCTTCTGCCATTTCCTCCTAAGACTCTGCCATTTCCCAAATTAAAAAAAGCGGCATGCACAAATAAAGCAGCTAGAATCGAAGGTAAGCGAAAATAGCGGGATAAGCTAATTTTGATACATTTACTTTACGCATGGAATCGCAGAATGAGCAGTCAATGGATTGAAGGCAGCTATAAAAAGGCATCGCATCAAAATTTTCAAATACATGTTGTATGCTGTCATAATTTATATGCGGAGATATTAAACGAATGAATATATGAATAGTTGAATGCATAATGAAATGAAAGCGTGATACTACTGATTTTTGAATAAAAATTGTTTTAGAATGTGTGCAAATTTCTTTATAAACCTGAATTAGTATGGTCCATTAGCGGAAAATTGTCCATCTCTCCCGTTAGAATACAAGGGAGCTGAATTAACAGACGGGTTAGTTCCATCGCAGTAGAGGGAAGGGCGTCTTACATAACTGGCTTTCCGCGCACGAAAACCAGTTATGTAAGACGACCTTCCTTCTACTGCAATGGAACAACCCGTCTGTTACTTCAGCTCCCTTAAATACTAACGGGAGAGGTGGACAATTTTCCGATAACAGACTATACATGTATACGTAGCATTTTCACACATGTGGTCTCAAAATATATCTTTTATGCATTATTTATCGATTTACGGAAAACTGGCCCCCCAGCATCTCGCCCCTCGAGCATTTCGCCGTAGGTGTTCACTGTAGATAATCAGTAGGCCATATAAATATGTAAATAATACACTCAATTTTTTAACAGTCGAATCCCTGTCATCCGAACTTCACTTAACCGAAATGACCTTCCATATAATTTATTTTTTAATTATTGTTTTTTAAGTGGACACTCAATACTTTTTAGTAAAAACGCTCACACAGTGGAAATCGTTCATAACGAACCTCGGTTATTCGATCTTCACTTAACCGAAATAATCTCCTTTACTATTTTTTTTTACTTACTTTTTAAGTGGACACTTAATAAAAAATAATAGAGAAGGTTGTTTCGATTAAGCGAGGTTCGGATAATCAGAGTTCGTTATGAACGATTTCCACTATGTAAGCGTTTTTGCCAAAAGACATTGATCGAGTGTCCACTTAAAAAACAATAATTAAAAAATAAAGTGTATGGAAGGTCATTTCCATTAAATGAAGTTCGGATGATAGGGGTTCTACTGTTGAAAAATTGAGTTTATTACTTACATAGCCTACGGATTATATAGACTACAATGGGCAAAATATAAAGGGACGAGATGTTGGGGCCACTTTTCCCGATCCCTATTTATCGTATCACATTTGCAAGTAAATACATCAAGACTTATGAAAGGCTTAAATGTATAATGGTGGTACCTATCTAGAGGTAATGTGGCTACGTGTTGACCATTTTCACAAAGTATTTGTTCAGAAAAAAAAAATGTTTCTGCTGAATTAATTGTCAACAACTTAATAAATTATGCAGCTGCATCAGTTTTATGTATATTTTATTCAATTGCTTAAATATTCACATCGATTATGACTACAGACAATAAAATAAAAATTATAAATATGCTTTTAAAAGCTTTATCTGATAATATTTCATTTAATTTTTACAATCGTCATTAAAAACTGAATTTTTACTTTTAAAATTAAAAAAGCGAAATATATGATACCATAGAATCAGTTGAGATGGTGTAAAGGGAAACGCAAATTTATTAAAGTAACAAAACGTTTACTTGCAGCAGCATTATGCTTTTGATTACGAAATTGATTATGAAGTTGGTTATCAAATTAGGATTGACTGTAGGTAAGATCAAGTCCTCATAATTTTTAGAAAATGATAAAATTGCAGCGATTATTCCATATCAGGTATAATTCGTTCACTAAAAGTAGTCCTATGGTACTATTCGAATTAATGGAAGCTGACGTCACAAATGGCCTAGCCGATTACAGCAGAGGGGGGGAGAGGATGTCATTCCAGAACTGGGTTTTAGCGAAGGTTTGCCTGCGCCAAAAACAGTTCTAAAATGATGCCTTCCCTTCGGGTGTAATCGACTAGGCCGTTTGTGACGTCAGCTCCCGTTAATTCTAAGAGTACCATCGGACTACTTTTCGTGAATGAACCATAAGTGAGATTTTTTTCGCGAAAAATAGGGATTTGAAATTTTGCTCTATTTTTTTAACCTTTTCAATTTTTAAAAACAGAAATAGAGACTTGTTTTTACTAAAGTACAATTGACTACTCGTGCTTTTTTAAGACACAAAGATGTTTATCATATTGTAACATGCTTTTAAAGATCTTAAACATAAATTCGTAATAAAATTTACTATTATAAATAAAGACAATATTTATTGGTCAAATCGCAGGGGTCAAGAACTCCAATTTCAACTCGAGCTTCGGATCCTTTCTGGGATTACAGCAGCGCCTTCGGCGGCCACCCTTCCCAATCGCCACCCCCATGCCCAATAATGTAATGCTTCGGACCCTTCGGGTTAGATTTGATTCACAGTAAGCTCAATTGTATGCAAATATGATGTTACCTCTCAGTGAGGGATATTCACGAGATCGGACATTTTGTCCCTCAAATAGGGGTGTCCCTTCTTCGGAGGTACACATGTGACCATTATAAGGACTATGGACTAGAGGAACAGTCCCTTAACTAAAGGTGTCCCTTATTCAGAAGTGCCCTTACGGGAGGTAACGCTGCATATTGTCGTTTGGAGATCATTTTCAGTCGTCCGTTCCGTTCCGGATCATACATAGCGCATTGTCGGGACGTAGCATATGCAAATATTATTTATTAAATCATTACGAAGAGAAGATAAACTAAAAATAATATTGACTTTTACTGTCTTCTGTATTCAGACTGTTATGTAAGCATTAAGACTGTATATAGTTATTTTTCTAAGGGATATGCTGGACTATGGCTGAATTACAAATATAGAAAGTATATATTCCTTAGAATCGCGCATTGCGGCAGTGGTCCTTAAACCTTTTATTCCACCGAATCCCTTCTTACTACGTGCCTAGACACGGGAGCTCTCAGTAAATATTAAAGGAACCAATAAAGGGCAATTATTTACCACTATTTGACATAAACTGAAAAGTGAGCAATAAATATACTAATACTAAAAGTCACTAATACGTTTCTATCGCAGAGCTGTAGCCAGGCTGGGGCTATAGGGGGCTGAGCCCCCCCCCCCGGAAAAATATTTTTTTCTCAAAATCAAATATTGTAGAATTTTATTTTAAATTTTTTATTTTGTACGAAATTGTACATAACAATGGGAATTGTTCTTTGACGTTAAATAAACTCGTTAAATAAACTTTTAACATTAAATGAACTTTTAACGTTAAATAAACTTTTAAGAAAATATATTCAAAATAGCTCTCTACTGTAGATCTTGTGTATGTAATTTTTTTTACATAGGTTTGAGTCTTCATATACTTTATAATAAGGATAAGAGAAATTATAGAGATGTATACTAAAATTCATAAGTTTTCAATATAAAATTTATGTTAAGAAATTTATTTATTAACGTTAAATATATTACTCTCCTTATATATTTAGTATTATTAAATATATTAATAAAATACATT
This sequence comes from Dysdera silvatica, assembly GCA_006491805.2. Classification (NCBI taxonomy): domain Eukaryota; kingdom Metazoa; phylum Arthropoda; class Arachnida; order Araneae; family Dysderidae; genus Dysdera; species Dysdera silvatica. Next base: position 40,410,978 of record QLNU02015003.1, on the reverse strand, counting down.
AAAATATTAAAGAATTTTAAGCCTCCTCTCTGTAGCTGACCCCCCCTGTAACAAACATTAGCTACGGGCCTGTTGTATATTGGTGCTGGATATTGGTTATTCGTTAACTCTCTGTATTTATTACCTGTGTTATTAATTACAATTAACTCTAAGTGATTGTCATGGGGAAATTACAGAATTTACAGATTTTCTTGGAATTACCGGCGATGTTTCACAAATGCTCGTGGGACCCCAGGAGGGTCGTCGCGGAACCCCGGGATTCCGCGGAACCTATTTTGAGAGACACTGCTCTATAACATGCTTCCTCTAGTCCACACTAAGTGGTTTGCACGGGGGAAATTTACTAAATTTGGATATTTTCTCGGAATTGTAGGATTTATTACAAATTTTTTGTGAAACCCTTGGAGGGTCGGCTCGGAACCCCGAGATTCCGCGGAACACATTTTGAGAGACACTGCTTTATAACATGCTTTATCTAGTCCACACTAAGTGGTTTGTACGGGGGAAAATAATGAATTTGGGTATTTTCTCGGAATTGTAGGATTTATTACAAATTGCTTGTGAAACCCCTGGAGGGTCGTCGCGGAACCATGGGGTTCCGCGGAACACACTTTGAGAAACAATGCTTTACAATATTTAAAACTAGACAGATGGATTTATTGTCATCAAACAGCTATCAGCACTTTCTTTCTCCGCTCTGAACGAGTTGGGGTTAGGTCCTAGAGTTTGTGAGCCCAATTTGGGACTCGTTGAAGGAAGGGGCTTACAGTTTTATGAAAAATTCAAACTCCGAACGGCCTATTTCACCTCGGGAGTCAAATATGGGACTAAGGAGTAGTGTGCAAGAACTTTGCCTCTCTACCATCGTAGCAGGAATTACTGCATATTCCAAATCTGAGACATACCACTTCATATCATATTAAAGTTGATGGTTTTTGTTTGTTGCATTTCCTTTGCAATCACGTCCAATTATTTCCTATATCATGGGTGGAGGGATCACCCTGGATTAAAATACTTTTAAGGCGACTCCAGATCAATCACGATGTGCAATCAATTTTGCTTGCAATCGGATATGCTCATGCAACCAACGAAATCAAGTTTCGCATTGTTTGCTTGCTCTTTAGCCTTTTGCTTGATTTATATTTTCTGTTCCTTTTTATCCCTGCGACATTTTTCTCGGTATCAAATGAAATCCCGTATGGTCTATTTACTTTTCTTGGAAAATATAAGAACCCTTCCTTTGTCCATAAGAAATCAAAAATAGCCGTTTAAACCCACAGATCACGTATTCAGTTTTTTCCACCCGAACTCCTCTATGGATGCTGTAACAGCCATGGACCATTTCTACTAGCAGTATGCTAAATTGTTCAATGACTGTCTCACTGAATGGGACAAAAGTTCAGGAAATCATACATTTTATAAACAAAATTCTGTTCAAGCTGTAAATAAACTATATGTGGATTCTACAATTCTGTTAAGAAAATTGTGTTTTAGAGCAATGACCCTAAAATTTTGAATAAATCAACTAAGAAGCGTGGGAATTAAAATGAAATTACAGCTTGGAACACGTATCATAAACTGCGTTCCGAATAATAAAAGCCACAATGCTGTTTGACACAATGAAGGCGACAAGGGCGAAAAGGTGGAATTTTGGCTATCTTGTTCAATTTTTTTCTTTATTTTATTATCTCACTTCAGAGGTCATTCCTGGTTTAGTTCGGCTTGGGCTCATGCGTTTGTATCACGGTATTATTATTTCACGCTTATATACCCCGAAGCTATATACTGTAGGCAGTGTCGGACCCAGGGGGGGCATTTTGGGGGTAGGGGACTTTCAATACCAGCTCAACAACCCATACATGATGATAATTTCTGCCCCTATCAGATTAATGGGCTATTGACTGGTTAGGGGGTTCCCTAATCCCCCCTGGATCCATCCCTGACTAAGAAGAGCGCTAGGCTACTTTTGTTTTTAGGACTACACCACTGGTCCCTTAAGTATAACTGTGTGCATGTTTTCACCTTGTTTGTCACAGAATGACCCTTGCTGTCCTTGCGCCATAAAAATACAACCAACCAACCAACCAACCAACCAACCAACCAACCAACCAACCGTTCCTTACGATTTCATGTCGTGGTCCAAGTATTCCTTTAAAACGAGAATATTTTAATTGGTTACTTAAGTATTGTGCGTTTACGCTCAGTTGGCGTGTGATACCGTTAGCAGACGGGTTAGTCCATTGCAGTTTAGGGAAGGGCGTCTTGCCGAAACTGGTTTTTCGCGCGGGAAAAACCAGTTCCTCCAAGACGGCCTTCCCTAAACTGCAATGGACTAACCCGTCTGCTAACGGTATCACGCGCCAACTGAGCGCGAACGTACAGTAGGTCTGCTTTGAGATCGTCCATTCTTCTACATAATTCTTTCTTTTAATCTATTACCCCATGCTTTTCATTTCCCCGCCCACTTTTTGATTTTGTTTAATATTAATCTTGCACATTTCTATCGTTTTTCTGCAAAAACGCCTACAGCAAAAGTTTCTGATTACGTGTGTGTGTGTGATTAGGTAAGTTTCTTGCATTAAGTATGTTTGCATGTCACGTGTTCAAGCACACTTACGTGTCACTTTTAATGTATGCATGCCCACCCAAAAATATTTTCTGTATCCGCCTTTGGGACTCAATATATATATATTACAATATAAAATACGTATGGAAGCAAAAAACATTTACAATACTTTTAGTTATTAATATGTAAAGCGAAATCAAACCTTTTAGCGAGATTTTTGGCACTGCTTATTTTCAATAATCCTGTCAATATTAAGTTTTATTTTTAATATTGCAACCCTAAGAGTGTTTACAAGGTGGACGTCAGTTATTCTGGTCTTAACTTTTCATTTTATCAACTTAATTTTTGGTTGATTGATTGATTGTTTGGCTTTTTTATGGCGCAAGAGCATCTGGGCTATACTGCGCCAAACACGGCCTTAATTTTTGGAAATAGCTGTTTACAGACGCATTGACAAACGCAAGGGGGGGGGTTGATGGTGATTACAATTCCCACGAAATTTTGTATGTATTTATATGGAGTTGCAGCTTTGTAACCCCCCCACCCAATTGCTAGCCTGTAACCCCCATTTATGAACTTTCTGCGTCAGCCTATGCGCAGATGTAAGTGCTCCGGATCAGTAGCATTTTCAGAGCACGCAGTCAGATGATTTTGAAGATGTTCTTATCGGCATATTTAGGATAGAATTTAATGAATCCTAAGTTGATTTTGTTTTAAATCACTGCCACTGCAAATGAATAAAACTAAACCTGATTCCCATATACGCTAGAAAACTAAAGTAAAACATGACTTAGGGAAAAATAGAGTGTTACTTTAGTTCTCTAGTGTTTTAAAATATTTATTACGAAATATGAAAATGCCAACAGAGTAAAATACATATATTTCAGACTCAGAAGGAGCAGGGAAATTACTTTTACGCGAAATAATTTGTATTTTTTCATGAGCTGGCGGGCTGCATAAAACATGTCGGGGGGGCCGCCGCTTTGACCCCTGTCCTAGTTGGTCGCCTAATCTGGCCTAATGGTAGAAACGACATTGAAAACTACACAACGCATGAGAATAAAATTGCAGCCAGCCATTTCACTGCGCACACATGCACGCCTCGATATGCACGGTGGTCTGTTTGAGCTTCTCCCTATATAAAAGTAATGTTATATGCAACTGCCGACGTTCATGTCTCCAATGCAGCTTATTTTCCGTGCACCCAATGTGTCATCATATTTCTTCTTTCGCAATTTTCTCGAAAACTAGGGTTCATAGAGGTGTGGTTCTTGGATCATTTTTATGCACTACGAGAGAGGGTTCTCTTTGTGCAGAGTTTATGCAGATCTGATACATCCTACACCCTGTATAAACAGATATTCCTTGGGAAAAAATAACTGAAGAATGCGAATTATAGCAAACATGTCGAATTATTTTAAATATTTAACGCTTCCGAAGTATCAAAATTCAACAACGGGAATTGAAAACTGAGAACCAAAAATATAAAAAGTTAAACTCTAAATTCAAAATTCGACTTGAAAATCAAAATTATGAAGCAAAAATCTGAAAAGACAAAAATGTAAGCATCGAAAATTTCCACGAAAGATTTAAAACGAACATTAAGAAATTTAACTGTATAAGTTAAGTATATGGGAATGACACCATTCTGAAAGATGATAATGATTGCACAGTGAACCACAATTTTTAAAACCATAATGAAAAACAAAATAAAAACTGTACATAAATGCCTGCTTATACCCAGATACCACAAAATCGTCCCGAGGACGTCCGGCGCGGACATCCCCAACGTCTCCAAGACATTCAGTGCACACTGTCGGACGTCCGTGGGACGTCCTGCAGTGATCCATGTGCATGCGTGAAGTACGTCCTTTGAGGGTCCTGAGGATGTCCGCGGAGAACATATTTCGGAGGATTTTAGGACAAAAACTGGAATTCCTTTTAGCATGTTTTAAGACTTGTTACTGCGGATTTTAGGACGAAATTTGGATTATTTAAGGATATTATTTTGATGTTTATAGCATGTGTTATGGCAGTTTTTAGGATGAAATTTTGATTTATTATTAGGTCTTTTTAAGGCCATTTTTTGGATGTATTTAAGAAAATAGTTTGATTTCCTTTTAGGACGTCTAAAGACCTTTATCTTGATATTTTCAGGACGTGTTATGGCAGTATTTAGGACAAAAGTGAGATTTATTTTTATGAGGGTTTAGGGATATTATTCGGATCTTTTCAGGACGTGTATTGGTAGTCCTTAGGACAAAAATTGGATTTCCCTCTGGGATATTCTAAGGACATTATTTTGATATTTTCAGGAAGTGTTACGGCTGTTCTTAGGACAAAAGTTGGATTTCCTTCTAGAATGTTTTCAGGGCGTGTTACTCTAGTTTTTGTGACAAAATTGGATTTTCTTTTAAAATGTGTTGTAAGCACATTATTTGGACCTTTCACGGCTGTGCATGGGACAAAAATAGCATTAAACCTAATTTTTATCTTTGACATATAGATTTCTTCAGATCATGTTTCGCCTGAATATGCGAAAAACTATATTTCCATATATATGTGTGGTTAGAGTAATTAGTAAGTGAAAGTTCTTTTCGCTGTGTTTCACCACTTAATTTCATTGATAATATTTATAACAATGAACTTTTAAATTATTTACCTGAAGTTTGTTTGCCAAACATTTTTTAGTAAACCTATAATTTGCTCTCTTTCAGTCTGACAACTTCCTTCACATTTTCACCCCTCCTTCTTATGAGGGAGAACCATATTTACTATAAACGACTTGCATATAATTTCCAAAGAATGATATACTTCATCAGAATTCACTCTTCAGGGGATGTAATATGTTAATAGAGAATGTGATACGTTAAATTTCATTTTTATTTCTTTCCTATATGCAACAGGGTATCTACAAAAAAGTTATTTTGAAATTTCTTTTAACTACGAACTTTTTCCCTGATTACAAAAATATCGGGGGGCATAAAAACACAGCCAAATAAATAGTTTCATGTACTCACAAACTAGCAAATTTTTCTGATAAAAAAGTTTTTGTAAATTAAATTTATATTTAAATTCCCTGATTAATTTCAACTCTTTGACAAATACCCTAATAATTCCGGGAATACCAAATTCCCTGATTTTTCCAATCTGTGGACTCCCTAATGCAACCATTACTCATTAATAGAAATTTTCGCAGCAATAAACTGTAATATTCAATCACTATACTTCACTTAAGCAATTGTCATCGTAATTCATCAATAAACCTTTGAATTCAAGTTAATTCGTAAAAGTAAAAACCAAATTCAAAAACTGATAAAAATTACCACAATTTAAATTCGTACAAACAAATCTTTTCTATTTTCAAGAAAACCGTTCAGACTTCAACAAGAAATTAGCCACCACGCGTCAAAAATTAAATCTTTTAGCGTTGTACTGAGTTGGGCATTGTAATTAACGTTTACTGAAACGAAACAGACTAATACTGAAACTCTTTCACGAGAACGTAGACATTATTGAGAAAAATTTTGAATTTAACGAACACTGTAGATAATATCACTCTCGTAGTATCAATAAGGGGCAGAAGAGAAATATACAAGAGTCATGAAGTAGTGAATTTCTGCTGCCACTTCAAATATAAAAAAGTTGGGAAGTAGTAATTGCCAAGTAAATCGTGCAGTGGGCAAGCTACTAAATTTGAAAAACTCTGTCTTAACGAACAGGTTAAAAAATATTTATTTTTTTGAAAGGTCATACATGAGTTAATAAGTTTCGAGAAACAATACAACTAAAATAATATAAATAAGTAGTCAGAAAAACTGTCTAAAAACTAGTCTGAAAACGCATTTTAGTTTCTAGAAAAGGAGGCACAAGGAAATATGTAATTATTTTAGTTTCCAGACACTAATTATACAAAGTGTAATCTTCAGTCTCTATTTACCTAACTTCTTACACAAAAAAATAAAACTATGCATAAAAAACTAATAATTTATAAAAATGTAATCACTCATTAAAAGTAGTAACTTATAAAAAGAAATAATAACCGATAAAACAAACAAGTCGCATATAGCGAACGGAGTACCAGCTGAAACGAATTAAAAATTGCAGTTTAAAGAATTAAAAATTGCATTTTAACGAATTAAAAATGCATCTTCTTTTGTGTATATATTTTACTTATAGTTTAGTTATTTCTTCCTTTCTCATTGCAGGTGTGTGTGTGGGTGGGGTTATACACCAATGGAGGAGTCGTCATTATTTTCCTAAAATATTCGGCGTGTTTTAGATTTCCTCGCCCCGTGGGTTGGGGATTATATATTTCACTCCCCGTACTCTCCTGATCGTCGAAAAAAGCTACTAAAGGAGGAGCCACCGGTATATACCTGTATAAGAGGCTTCCCTCATCACAATGCCGGATTCATTTATGGTCTCTAAGCTGGAAGGATATAATGATATATATATATTTCCTGTTCGACTCTAAGCCCGGGCTTGCTTGGCCTGTACGTAAATCCGGTGTTACCTCATCAGTCAAAATTCGAAAGCTATATACTGAGAATGCCGAATTGCTCGTCTGTAGCCAAAATTCCCATCAATAAGTAAATAGTGAAGTTAAGCCGCGGTTCGGAATCCACGTTGAATTGTACTTCCGGACTCTTGGTAAGTTGACTAATGCTTTATAAATTAGGGACATAAAACCTATCTGTGTTGAGAATTACAACAACAACAAATAGTCAAACAATTTTCATGAGATTCCATACAGAAAATATTCCCAAGCTTAGAAATTGATTTTGCTATCCCCATTAACAAGATGGCGATTGGATGTTAAATAAATGTAAGCATTCATAGAGATTATATATAAGAGAACGGCCATGACGATACGGCTGCTAGAAGAACCAATACTATGTAGAGTGAGAACAGCATAACGTTATAGAAACGCGTTATAGCGCATGATTTTGGTCACGTGGTGGGCATAAACATCATACGAACGTCGAAAATATGTCTATATTGTGCTACATCCTACGGACCATAGGTGTACCTAAAAAGTTCGTAAGAGGAGGTTACTCAATGGGGAGGGGGGTTACAAAGCTATAACTCACATATTCCTATGCAAAATTTCATTGCAATGGGGGGGGGGTTAAACCCCCATTAACACCCACTTGCGTACGCAAATGCTAGAGGTGTCCGAAAAGAACATCATAGGGACATTCCAAAACGAATATCCTACGAACGTCCGAAATATGTCCGTATTTTGCTACATCCTAGAGGCGTCCGAAATAAACATCCTAGGAACGTCGGAAATGAACATCCTACGGACGTTCCAAAAAGACGTCCTACGGAATCCCGAAATGAATATCCTACGGAAGTTCCAAAGCGGACGTCTTACGAACGTGCGAAATATGTCTGTATTTTGCTACATCCTAGAGGCGTCCAAAATAAACATCTTACGGACGTTCCAAAACGGACGTCCTACGGAAGCCCGAAATGAATTTTCCCACGGGCTTTCCAAAGCGGACGTCCTACGAACGTGTGAAATGTGTCCGTATTGTGTTACATCCTAGGGACGTCCGAAATAAACATCCATCCTACTGACGCTCCAAAACGAACGTCCTGTTGACTTCCGAAATCTGTTCGCATTGCGTGTGGACAAAGTATGGACATAAGGGACCAAAAAAGGACGTTCTGGGAACGTTTTGTGCTATCTGGATGGGCGAGCGGAACCGTTGGTGCAATAAGGCAGAAAAAAGAAGAGTAGAGAGGTAGAAAATACGTGTTCCACGATGAGAAACATTATCATGCGATAATGTGCCAGGCAACGCTGGCATGACCTAGAGGACCTCCCCATTGTTACGATAAAGCAATATCACGCAGTGAATACTCACATCTAAACTGATGCGATTATAACACATGATAATCTATTGTTTAAAATGCCATTAACGGAACATGGCGCTTAAGAGTAATTTTATTCCATTTATTACCTGCGCATTAATAATTTTCACTTCTACGAGTGGATTATTCGAACAAAATGCTAATCATATATGTAAGTAATTCGTTTTAATTATTTTTATATACCATCATCCGGGTGACTTTTTCTCTTTTTTCGTCTCTTGTATTGGAAACCATGAAACTGGGTGAAATTTCTATTTAAAAATAACTATATATTTATCTCACATTCTTAAGTGTTTAATATGCAATTTTATATGCATTTTAAAAATTTTGGAAATTTACAAGTGCAAAAAAAATATTTTTCAGAAAAGTGGGCAAAGTCACCCCGGTTTGGGTGACCTAGTCTCATGCCTCAAATAGTCATTCAAAAAGCTTTCAGAGGAGGCCTGGATATAATTCCACCCTTATATTCATGTGCAGTTGTGCATATATATATATATATATGCATATATATGCAGTTACGGGCCCTTAAGCAGTTTGGCAGATGGAGTGAAAATACTACTTGCCACCTTTTTTACATTAATGTAAAAGCAAGTTTTAAAAGAAATTGATCACAAGCAAATTTCGCAGAGACAGTACAGAAGAAATAACTGCAACAATGCTATTTTCGGTAATTAAAACTTTAAAATGAAACATTTCATATTCAAGCTAATACTTCTACATACCGGAATCAGGTCTTATTAAAATATTTCGACCAAACAAATAGAAGTTATCACCATTTGATCTTTCTTTAAGTGGTGGGCAAAATTCACCCCAGCGTAGGAAAAGTCACCCCGGATGACGGTACTTCAGAATGTTTTTTACGTAATTCAATTAATATTTCATTCTTTAGCTTCAAGCATGTATATCTATGATTTTTTCGTTTTGTGTTAATTTACAATAATTTATGTTTTGCGTATGGAGAAAAAAAATATTAAATCATTCTAGAACATAATGAAAATAAACATTAAGCGAAAAATTTGTAATAATATTACCTAAGTTTCTGAATTTAGCGAAAGAAACAATAAACATGTTGCAAACATTTCGGAATATAAGCATGTATCATATATAGTGCAGGAATTTTTTCGCAAAAAAGAAAAAAAAAAATTCGCAGGTACGTCACGCGGAAAATCTCGAATTTCGCCTAAATTTAAAACAAAATCGCGGAAGACATTAACATCGAAAAAAATTGGATATCTCAGTTTCGATACACTAATACAAATATCGATCACGTTACTGAATAAGCACTATATATATTAAAATTGTCCTATCCGCATCCCTGATATCACAATATGTCTTCAGGACGTCCTTTTTGTTTTTTTGGTTCCTTATGTTCATACTTTATCCACACGCAATATGGACATATTTTGGAAGTACACAGGATATCTATTTTGGAACGTCCGTAGGATGTTCATTTGGGACGTCCGTGGCAGGTTCATTTCCGATGTCCCTAGGATATGAATTTCGGACACCTTTCGGATGTAGCATAATGCGGACCTATTTCGGACGTTTGTAGAATATTCGTTTTGGAATGTCCCTATGATGTTCTTTTCGTATGCAAGGGGGTGTTGATGGGGGTTGTAACCCCCCATTGCAATGAAATTTTGCATAGGAATATGTGAGTTGTAGCTCTGTAACCCCCCATTGAGTAGCCCCCTTACGAACTTTCTGCGTAGGCCTATGGTCCGTAGGATGTAGCACAATACGGACATATTTTCGACGTTCGTATGATATTCATGTACGCCAAGTGACCAACGTTACGTGCCTTTCTATAACGTTATTTTGTCCTCACTCTACATAGTATTGGTTCTCCCAGCAGCCCTATCGTTATGCGCGTTTTCTTCTATATAATCTCTATGAATACTTACATTTATTTAACATCCAATCGCCATCTTGTTGACAGGGATAGCAAAATCAATTTCTAAACTTGTAATAATTTTCTATATGGAATCTCATGAAAATTGTTTGATTATTTGTTGTTGTTATAATGCTCAACACAGGTAGGTTTTATGTCCCTAATTTATAAAGCATTAGTCAACTTACCAAGAGTCCGGAAGTACAATTCAACGTGGATTCCGAACCAAGGCTTAACTTCACTATTTACTTATTGATGGGAATTTTGGCTACAGATGAGCAATTCGGCATTCTCAGTACATAGCTTTCGAATTTTGACTGATGAGGTAGCGCCGGATTTATGTATAGGCCAAGCAAGCCCGGGCTTAGAGTCGAACAGGAAATATATATATATCATTATATCCTTCCAGCTTAGAGACCATAAATGAATCCGGCATTGTGATGAGGAAGCCTCTTATACAGGTATAATTATACCGGTGGCTACTCCGTCTTCTTTTAGTCGTTTTTTTCGACAAGCGGGAGAGTACGGTGAGTGAAATGTATAATCCCCAAACCACGGATCGAGGAAATCTAAAACACGCCGAATATTTTAGGAAAATAATGACGACTCCTCCATTGGTGTACATAACCCCCCACACACCACACACACCTGCAATGAGAAAGGAAGAAATAACTAAACTATAAGTAAAATATATACACAAAAGAAGATGCATTTTTAATTCGTTAAAATGCATTTTTTAATTCATTAAAATGCAATTTTTAATTCACTTGAGCTTGTCCTTCGTTTGCTATATGACACTTGTTTGTTTTATCGGTTATTATTTCTTTTTATAAGTTACTACTTTTAATGAGTGATTACATTTTTATAAATTATTAGTTTTTTATGCATAGTTTTATTTTTTTGTGTAAGAAGTTAGGTAAATAGAGACTGAAGATTACACTTTGTATAATTAGTGTCTGGAAACTAAAATAATTACATATTTCCTTGTACCTCCTTTTCTAGAAACTAAAATGCGTTTTCAGACTAGTTTTTAGACAGTTTTTCTGACTACTTATTTATATTATTTTATTTGTATTGTTTCTCGAAACTTATGAACTCGTGTATGACCTTTCAAGAAAATAAATGTTTTTTAACCTGTTCGTTAAACCACATTTTTACAAAGTTAGTAGCTTGACCACTGGGCCATCGCGATTTGCTTGGCAATTACTACTTCCCAACTTTTTCTTATTTAGAGTGGCAACAGAAATTTACTACTTCATGCCTCTTGAGGTAATAGGCATATTTCGAGGTCTCGATGAGACATGACATGACAGATTTGTTTTCCCATCGCACGTTCAATGATACAAGCGTTCTTTTAATTTATTTTATTAAGTATTTAATTTTTCAAGTAGGATTATCATTTTGTACAAGAAATTGCGTTTTTTATTTGTCTCCGTTCTTTTAAGCTATTATTTGTCGTCCTACTAAATGCAACGCTGAAAAATTGAATGCTTCTCGCGTGCTGAATGGTTTTTTTAAACTGCCAGTTGGTCTTTGTAGTATGGAGGGAGTTTCTGGAAATAGAACAGCTTTAGTTTGTATGGTTTTATTCCACTTAATTTGATATTAACTCCCAAGTTTCGAAATCAGTATAATTAGTTTGAGGTTTTTAAAGAACTTATTGTTGTTCGAGGAAATTAAAGTCATGGAAATATAGTGATTGCAAAGTACGATTGATTTAAAGTGAAATAATTTAGTGTTTTAAACGATGATAACTATTGAAGCATAAAACAATACTGTGAATATGCAAAGTACGATTGAAATACGTTTAGAGAATATTAGAAACGTAGTGATTACAAAGTACGATTGATTAAAAGAGAGAAAAATTCAGTGTTTACGTACGAAAAGTAAATAGCTTACTTCGAGCAATACTTGAAGAGTTTCAGTTGTAGTACTGGACGTGTTTTGAGTCGCAAGGACTTGAGGCTAGTGATTTAGACGATTTCTTATAGTCTTGAGAATTTGTGAACTGCATTTTCATTCTGATTAGTAATGGAAAATTTTAAGTTCAATACAGTTTGTTGAATGAAAAGATCGAAGAATTTTGATAAGAAATCGGTTTAGAACCGAAAAGTTTAGAAACATCGTGATAGAACTTTTGAGTTATATAGAAAGGGTTTCAGTATAGGTTTATTTGGAATCAAACTTTTGTTGAACTAAATTCGTATTCTGACTGCTGACGTTAAAATTTAAATTTAAATTTAAGAGATTTGTTTAGTAAAATGATTGACGAATTACGAGAAGTGATAGGTTTTGAGTAATATTAGTGATATGAACTTTGGCCCTAGGCAGAAAAATTCTCTATTGTAGTATCTGTATATAACTCGCCCCGAAGAGAATTCGGGTGCAAAGAAAGAAATGTATATTTCTCTCCTACCGCTTGTTAATGATACGACAGTGATATGATCTACAGTTTTCGTTAAATTCAAAATTTTTCTCAATAATGTCTATGCTCTCATGAAAGAATTTCAGCATTAGTCTGTTCCGTTTCAGTAAACATTAATTATCAGCCCTACTCAGTACAACGCTGGAAGATTTTATTCTTACCGCGTGCTGGCTGGTTTCTTGTTGAAGTCTGGATGGTATACTTGAAAATAGAAAAGATTTGCTTGTGCGAATTTTAGTTACAATTTGTGATTATTTTTGTCAATTTTTGAATTTGGTTTTTACGCATTAACTTGAATTGAAAGGTTTATAGAATTACGATGATAATTGTTTAAGTGAAATATAGCGATTGAATATTACGATTTATTGATGCGAAAGTTTCTATAAATGAATAATGGTTGCATCAGGGAGTCCACAAATTGGAAAAATCAGGGAATTTGGTATTTCAGGAATTATTTATTATAAATAATTAATTAATTATAATAAATTATTATTTGTCAAAAGTTAAAATTAATCAGGGAATTTAAATATAAATGTAATTTACCCAAACTTTTTTTTAATAGAAAAATTAGCTAGTTTATGAGTACGTGAAACCATTTAGCTGTATTTTCATGCCCCCTAATGTTTTTGTAATCAGGGAAAAAATTCGTAGTTAAAACAAATTTCAAAATAACTTCTTTATTTGAGCTATATAAATGATTACCAAACATTATGTAACACACTTGATCTGCTCATTCAAAGGCAATTATAATATGCGCCATACCTTTCACAAGACTACGAATTCATTATAGTCACAGTAGTTAACTTTTCTGTTTGTAGGAAACCGTGTTATTACCTAAGGGTTATGTGCTTGTTTGCTCATACGAAAATCTGGATTTGAATAAAAATGGTATGAATATTTTCCATTTTTATTTTGCCCTGTACACCAATTCTCGACTCAATTGATGACCAAGGCACGAATCTTCCGAATAACTTTAGATCTTTGTGTAACATGAATATGGCTGCCTTTGAATCATAAAACTACAAACAATACACACATATAAAAGAGAATGGTCAGAGATATTCAAATTTCAAACATACATAGATTTATATACGAAGTTCATCTGTATTATCAATTTAATTTTGCTAAATTGTTTTTTCTCATCTTGCAGCTAATAATGCATCTATTAACGCCATTGGGAAGCCTACCACTCCGGTTCAAGCGTATGGATCTGTTGAAGAAGACACCACTCCACCTGTGGCCATGATAGTATTTTTCATCCTCTTCACCATATTTATCATTGCAATGTGCATTGCCATTCCGTTGCGTTGCTACAAGAAAGGTTACTGCAACGATAGCTGTTGTTGCAACGACCAGTGTTTCACTGAAATATGCTGCTGTAACGTTTGCGTAGTAGCTTTTCAAGAAGAAGAAAGGAGGAATTTTTCCTCGACAGAACGCCTTGTCAGTAGAGATTCGACACGTAGACCAGTAAGAGTTGGCACATTGACTTCAACGCCTAGTCCATCAATTAGGATTCAACAACAGATCAGACAATTAGACAGTCTTCAAACGAATCTTCCTCCTACATCTACAGTAATTCAACATGAGCGAACACCTCCACCATCATATTCAGCGGTAGTCAACGACGAATGGAACTACCCTCCGTTTCCAAAGCAACAATCCAGCCGCACAAATTCTTCGAAACGAAATACAATAACGGAATTGTCAACAGTGAGTTCAGAGAGATTTGCAACTGGTTACCCTGGTTGAGATCCAATACATCTATATCTTTACCATCTGCACCCTACAAGTGAATGCAAATACAGTAGCACCAACATATATCGAAGAAGATGGTCCAATAACAAAATCTTCGGCATACATAAACGATATTTTTTATACATATGTGTTGTATAATGCATATATTGTATTTAAAGATATAATCATACACAGTCTTCTTTATATGTAAATGGATAGGAATCCCATTATATACAAGTTATATTCATAAAAGTTATTCAAAACGGGAATTAAAAAAATATGCTGGCTATATTTGAAAATCATCATGTTTATACAGTATTCTTATCCATTTACATTTATGTCAGAAACTTTCTAGGATGTTGCTGCACAACAAATTTTAATGATAATTCATCATAAAAATGTTTGCACCTATAAAATCTGTGAAATACATCATAAACGTTTTCTGAAATTGAAAACCCCAAAATATTTTAAAATGTTTAGCGAAAAAAAAAATTCCCGATTTGTCTTAAAAAATTCGATATAAAAATATATTCGATACACAGAAAAGTTTTTTCCATGTAATGACCACAAAAACTTCGATACATATTTTTGCTATACGAAAGTTCTTAGTAAGATAGTAAGTTCGTTCTTAGTAAGTCATGGTTCTTCGAAAGTATTTCGATATATGGAAGTTCTACTGTACATTTTTACAATAAAGTCTATATTCTTAATTTCTCGGTGTTTGAAAATACAATAAATTACCCTAATGATATTTCTGTGGACTAAAATGGAAGTAAGAATTTGTATATGTTGCAAATGTAATAGGTTATAGAGAGTACATTATGTATTGCAAAATCTTCAATAATAGACAAAAATAATACCCTAGGATCAAGCAACATGTATTGAAAAGCATCATGTATTTCGTGAAAAGTTAAATTCTTCACTTTTTTCACGTGAACAAAGGACATTATGGGAACGAACGAAAATTTAGCTTTATTTATTAAATGCTATTTTGGAAATTGAATACAAAGAAATAAATAGTTCCAGAAAAATGCTGTCAATTTTAAAATAGATTAAAATTCGAAAATACCCTATAAATTTAATTGTATTTCATTATTTAAAATTAAATGTCATCATTTCAAATTTCCACTTTTCTTTAATTCCACTTTATTTCACACACTTATACCCAGAACACTATTAATAAATAAATAAATTATATTATTAATTATATAATAACATTATTAATATTAATTAAATAAATTATATTAATATTATTAAATAAGTGCATTAATTATATTAATATTATTAATTATATATTATAATAATTATATTAATTTATTAATATTAATCAATCAATATTGATTAACATTGATTAATCAATATTAATTAATTTATTAACATTAATTATTTGTCTTTAATAATAAGTATCGTAGATACAACATTATTCTGAAATAAGGGGACTGGGTGGACTCGGTTTCGGATGAATGAAATTTCAAATAATTTTGAAATTCAGTTTCGGGTGCAAAGAACAACAACATTTATTCACAACTACGTTTAATTAGATATTACTAAATCATTAAATTGATAGTGAGAAAGTCACATTATATATGAAGTATGTATATATTAAGTTTAATATATTAAATGCTTTGGAAATAATCCGATATCTTTATACGTGTGTGTGTGTCTAATATACTGTTCGTTCACGAAAAGAAGTCCGATGGAATAGTTAGAAATAACGGGAGGTGACGTCACAAACGGGTTAGTTCATTAGAGCAGAGGAGGACTACAATTTCAGAACTTGTTTTTGGTGAACGTTTGTCGGCGCCAAAATCAAGTTCTGAAATTGGAGCCCTCCTCTACTGTAATAGAATAGGCCGTTTGTAACGTCACCTCCCGTTATTTCTAATTTCGTTTTTCTGTTCTATTGGACTTATTTTCATGAACGAACAGTATATAAAGTATGGGCATACGAGGTGGAAGTTAATGAGAGTTATAACCCCAATTAAGATACAATTTTATATATAATCATATATGTTTCAGTCGTAGAAATTCAAACTTATGGGGTGGGGAGGGTCTCAGATGACTTTAAAGAAGATTCTATAATGTGTAGATCATATAATAATTTTTTCCACGCACGTATATTTAGCTCAAGCTAGAGCTTTTTGTTTTTGGAGAAAAAGAGCGCCGTCCTCATCCTGGATTCGAACCAGGGTCCCCGCGTTGAGCCCGCGGTGTTTGTTTTTTTTCCTCCAAAAACAAAAAAGCTCTAGTTTGAGCTATAAGCTATACGTGGGTGGCAAAAATTATTGTATAATAAATTCCCCCACGAAAAACTCACAAAAATCTCGCCCCGGAGGCTTTTCTGTGTTGACCATATTTGGCAATTGTGTTATCCCTGTAAGACGTAATATCTTTCATGTGTAGATTCCTTAGAGAAAATGTGTTTTTATATCCAATGGCAACTTGAGCCCCTCCCCTTCCTATGTCACTGATATGTATATATGAAGTTATAGTCCCATACCCCCTACAAACTTTCTGCGTAAGACTATGCCTCGACGATGCTTCTCTGCGCTTGGTTTTTTGGTTTTGGAAATGTGCCTGTATGTCCTGAAGTGGTTCTAATCATTTAATGTTTGGAGTGTGGCACATTTTGGAACTTTCCGTATTTTATTTTACTTAACTTCGCATGTGTCTTCATAGACACTAATAATACCTATAACCAGTCACGTACTCAGGGAGTTATAACACCACCAAATTAAGTTTTGAAGCTACCTAAGCCAAAAGCTACAGTTTTACATGTACTTGCATCATGCCTGTCTCCAGAGAGAGAGAGGGAGGGAACTTAAGGACTGGTCACCTCCCCCAGAAACTAAATTTATTTAATTAAAATAACTAATTAAAATAGTTAAAATAACTAATTAAAATAGTTAAAATAACTAATTAAATAACTAATTAAAATAACTAATTAAAATAGTTAAAATAACTTAAAATAGTTAAAATAACTAATTAAAATAAATAATTAAAATAACAAATTAAAATAATTAAAATAACAAATTAAAATAATTAAAAATAACAAATTAAATAACAAATTAAAATAATTAAAATAACAAATTAAAATAATTAAAAAAATTAAAATAACAAATTAAAATAACTAATTAAAATAATTAAAAGTAATTAAAATAACTAATTAAAACTAAATTTGAATTAATTAATGGTACCTGGCTACGACCTTGCACGCTGTGATGGTATTAATACATGCTGAAAAAATTTTTATGAAACCCCCCCAAAATTAAATTCTGGCTACGACTTTGACTTGTATAATATATTGATGCATTATTCTTCTTACCGTAATATTGAATTCAGGGAGAAAATTAAGATTTGTTATTATATTCAATATCTGATTTCATAGTAATTACGGGTTGCAATGGATAACAAACATAATAATTAAAATTCTTTTTAACTATTAAGGGGATTGGGTTATACCTGAAAAAGTAGTGAATTTAGGGGAAAACATCAATGTTTTGATTTGCAAGCTGAAAAATAAAGTAAAAATTCATCTTTCTAAAAACGATTTTGTCATTCCGAAGCGATGAGGCCATCATATTGAAAAATGGTTTTGAATGTAAGTCATGTCACAGATTTGGACGTGTAAATGTTTAATTTCGTTGTTCTCAAAACCAGTTTTAAAAAATTTTGCATTACGTAAAAGATTCCTTGAGATGCAATTTTCAGTGAATAATTTTAATTTTTTCTGCATGTATAAACTCAGTAATTTTGAATAAAAGTTACTTGCAGTTTTAATAAGAGATGGTACCTTATATATTTTTGGAGGCGTTCATGGTAATCGAATGAACAAAAATGGCAATTTATAAATAGCAGATAAGTTTTTATTTTTTAAACCAAAACTATTGAAAACGGAGTATAATTGAATCGATCATTTTGAACAGGGGTCATATTTCATTGTTTTCCTATGGAGTTGACCCCTTTTCAAAATGATCGATTCAACTGTTTAGTAACTTTTATAAGCATGGTTTCAATGATTATTTGGAAAAAATACGTTTTGTTTTTTTTTTGTTTTGTTTTAAAAATATACCACGTGGAACTTTTCAAATATAGCGCTTAAAAAAAAAAGTAAACACTATATACTAAAAAACCTATTAAGTTATAAAGGCTAAACCTTTTCAGAAAGTTTTCGTTTATAGCCGTTATATCGTGTGCAAGTATCAAGGAAATTATTATTGTATTAAATATCGAACTTAATATAAGTTACGAGTTGCAATAGATAACAAACGTAATAACTAAAACACTTTTTAACAATTAAAACTATACGAAAATTATTGCATTGTTAAAAGACTAAGAAAGAATACTTCGTTACAATTAAAAATAAGAATAATAATAAAAAGAACATAAAATGTTTTCTTATGTACAAGTTACGAGCTCTTTTGATGTTGCCACATGTACAAACGATATGTGAGCAGGTGGTATGAATACAGGTATATGTACACAGCATGGGGGCCCATATAAGGGAAGAAGGGCTGAGCCCCTCCCCCCGTTTAAAAATTTTATTTGCTCGAACCTGCTATGCATTTACTTTCAAAAGTTTTACAGTCACATTTTAAAATAAGGTACTTTTTAGCTCATTACTAATTGTCAGGTAGTATCAATTATTTTTGTAGCGTTTTGGTATCTTGTACATTCACAAAAATTCCGACAGCTTTGAGGAGGAGGGGGTAATAATTTTTTACAGTCCCCTTAGAAGTACTCATTAGTTTTTTTCAGCCCCTGCCCCAGAAGTACTTGTATAGGTGCAGACACTGTCATGCGGCATCGGAGACAATCCAACACGTGATGGCAGGATGCAAGATCCTTGCGCAGTCAGACTACAAACATAGACACGATCAAGTAGCGAAAATAGTCCACCAGAAATTGGCAGCGAATGCTGGCTTTCTGACAGAAAAATGCCCGTACTACAAATATGAGCCAGAGACCGTGCATGAGAACGAAACACACAAGCTTTACTGGGATAGAGCAATCATAACAGACAAGACAGTCCCACATAACCGTCCTGACATAACCCTCGTCGATAAATCGAATAAGACCACGTACTTAATCGACATAGCAGTACCCAACACCAATAACATACAGACAACCTACACAACGAAAATCACCAAGTACCAAGATCTCAGACATGAAGTACGAGATATATGGGGTATGGAAAAGATCCTCATCATCCCGTTAGTCATCTCAGCAACAGGGATAGTACCAAAAACGCTTGCGACGAATTTGGAGATACTCAACATTGACCCAAACACCTACATTGAAATACAAAAAGCCACAATCCTAAACACGTGTCACATTGTCAGGAAGTTTCTAGACATGGCACATTAAGAAGTGATGTAAAAAGAGGCTTGGGAACATGGCGCTCTGCCCGTCCCAAAGCCTGTTTCCCAGCACTGTATCCCAGACAGAGCACTTACACAGCGCAATGATGTGGCGTTAAGAAGAGTAATGAGCGTTGGTATCCAATGGGGAGAGGGCCTTGAGGGCCCCCTATGCAGGGCCGGCTATATACCGATTCAACCGATTTGGCTGAATCGAGCTCCGGGCCAAGAGCCCCCCCCCCTGCTTGGGAAGGAGTTTTTATTTTTTAATTGTAAATTAAGACCATTTTTTCAGCGGACACAAACAACCAAAATATCTTAATCGGGCTTAGAGTGATGTATATATTATTTGTAATACAACTATATATATAATAAAATCTCTGAATATTGGACACCTCAGGACTTGAGTATTTGACTGAGATCTGGGGAGTCATAAGCATAGTCAGGGCGGAGTTTTGGGGGTTGTAACACTATCCCATTGCAATGAAATTTTGTATATTTAACATAGGAATATATGAGTTGTAGTTCTGTAAACCCCCATTGAGCCTATAACCCCTCAATTTATATATATTTATAAGATGGGTATGATATATATATTTTTTTAAGATGGGGATTCCCAACATGCGGGTATATAAGCTTAGGACTTTCACGAACTCTTCATTCTGCCTTCACTTGACAAAGGGAGCAGTTGGCTCCCGAAACGTCGTGTTTTTAAACCTTACGCCAGTGTCAAAATAACTGTTTGTTATAACTCCTTTTTTGAACTTTCTGCCTAAGTCTATGTTGGAGGTGTTCGTTATTTGGAAGAGATGATAATAAGCATATACACAAACAGCGCTAGATAATAGAAATTGGAAAAGTGTCTGTTAAATAGAGATGTCCGATTTCAAAGGTGTCCGTTAAGGAGGTTATATATATAAGGGGCCTCGCACTATCTAAAGCCGCACCTGCCCCTGAGCCCCTCTGTTTCTGACGCCACCGAGATGCTTTTAAATATGTGTATCAAAATAACGAATTTAACATATATCCACCATTCGTTATAGAATTAATAAACTGAACCAAATCAGTAAAGTAATAAAAGATTGCTAATCTAATTAGAACTTTTATCAGAGATGAAAATATTAGATTTAATTTGTGCAACACCAGCCAATTTTTTGTTCAAAAAAGAGAGAGAGAGAGAGAGAGAAGACAGACAGACGAGTAAACCATTGTTGCCATCCGTTGGGTAAAATAACATATAAAAGAGTAAATAATGTGCACAAAACTTCATCGTCAGTAGTGCACCCAGAATATTCTCCAAAGTGGGGGTGCGGATGGAAAAAATGGTCAGAGGCCTTATTAATTACGGTTGTCCTTCAAACACTGATTCAATGAAGGGGGGGTATGGGGCATCCCCCCCTCCCCGAGCTGGGATTATATCAAGATGGGATTATATGAGATGAAAAGTACTGGACATTTGGCTAAAAATAACAATCGGAAACAACTCACAGCCCACCCCCCACACTAAAAGATTTCGGGATCCGCCCTTGTCCTTTTGTGTGCATTTATCATTATTAAATTACTAATAATTCTACAGTGCAAGATACTTAAATTATTAGAAGTAGTACCAGATTATGTTCGTAAAATTTTACAATGGCCAGCCGTTGTTCTCCACAAAAAAATTACCGTTTTGATAATAGGTTTAAGAATAACCCTATTCTGCAAAACTTGCTTTTGCTTGCCCTCTGTCTATTACTTCATCCACAGAAGCATTTTTCTCTTCCACGACCCTTAAAAAATCATCGCCTATGAAAACCGAATCCGTGTGATAAATAAAAGATTCACGTTGGTTGAACTTCTCCGAGGTCTTTCAATTATTAAATCCTTTTGAAACAAATTGACCCGTGGCTTGTGTCGATCTTAAATCGACTTTATGGGGTGAAAAGAAAACACAAAATTTTCAATAGGCACGTCTTCTACCCAGGGCCACCGAGAACGGGCCCGGGCCTCGGGACAACAATAATTGCGGGCCCCATGAAAAAACAACACGTGAATATCGATAGAAATAGCTTTTTATTTTTTCTCTAATATAATGAGAAAATTGAATTAGAACGATGCACTATTTGGTAAATAGAAAATAAGAGTTGTTTAACAAGAAAGGACGACAGCAGAATTTAAAGAGTCTCGGATTTAAGTTAATTCACGAAAGGCGCTTTGCGAGCCTTACGACTTGCAAATGCATCTATTATTTGGGAAAAATCACAACGTCTGGCTAGCTCAGCTTCAATTGATAATAAGCCTAAAGACGAAATTCGGCTTTGACCCATAGTTGACTGTAACACACTTCTTATCTTTGGTAGGCAACTAAAAGATCGTTCTGCTTGAGCTACAGTCGCGGGAATTGTACAAAACTACTTCAAAGCAATAACTATGTTAGGAAATAGTGGTTTAAGATTCAGATGGTTTATTTTGTTGAGCAACCGTATAGGTAAAAGATTTTTTTTCCTGTATGTTTGCATCATATATCGATTTCAGATATATTAATTCTTCAGAGAGTTGCTTGCTGACATCTTTATATTTGTTTTATAGTTTTCTTGCATTTTCATGAATTTGTACTTCATTTAAGTCGTGAGAAAACTATAGCATATTGAATAAAGTATGTATTTTTTTTCGCTGCATCAAATCGAGTTGTAATGCCACCAATAACACTGTCTAAAAGAACATTAAACACATCGAACTTGAATACTTCGGTTGGTGTCATTGTCGATCCTTCAGCATTCCTTTTCCTCTTTCTTTGTCTCGATCCGAAAATTCAGCTTGCATATTTGAATTTACAGATACAAGCTTATATTCATTTAGGATTGCCTCCCAACTACTTCTAATCTTTTTCAAATCTATAAAGAGACTAGCAAGATTTGTTACTTCATTATCGATGATGGAATTTCGAGCTTGTAAAACTGTGCTTCGGTAGTTTATGGATGACAAAATTTTGAACTAAACTGTTGCAATAACGAGGCATTAAAATGACTCCATATATGTCTTTATACCATTTAAATCTGTTTGAGTATCTGCAGTTGGATTAAATTCTAGCACCATGTCGATTGACTCCTTTATTGAAGGAAGCTTTTGTGCAAATGATTTCACACTTTCAGTTCGAGCATACCAACGTGTGTTGAACATGGAATGAAGCGAGCAGTCCGTGTTTTTTTGTAAAATTTGCCATCTCTGAGGACTACTACCAAATATGTTATACAGTTCCTGCACACCACCAAAAAAATGTTATTACTTCGGGACAACATTCTGCCACCTGAACACCACAGAGATTCGGAGAGTGACAAGCACAAGGAGAAAAAATGGCCAAGGGGTTCATTTCCAAAATTCGAGCTTGAAAGCCCTTGTATGTACCACTCACGTTAGAATCATTGTCGTATCCTCGTGCACGGCATTCACTTATTTGGATATTGCGTTTTTTAAGTGTTTGAAGAATCAAACTTGCAATAACATCTCCTGTTTGCTTATTGCAATCAACAAATTCTATGAATCTTTCAAATTCATTCGTTTCTCTGTTTGTAAGAACGCAACGCAAAATGACTGTCGTTTGCTCTATATGGGCGAAATCTGATATTGCGCCTATAATTATAGAAAAGTATTTTGCAACTTCTCTTTCCTTTAAAATGCAGTTAAGGACTTTTTCAGCACAGCATGAAATAAATTCATTTTGAATTTCGGCTGGCAAATAATGAACCTGCATTCTTTTGTCTTGAATTTGTGATTCCTTCACTTTTTTCAAGTGCTCGTCAAGGAGAGGATCATAATGACTTATGATTTCCAGCATCCCTAAGAAATTTCTATTTCTTCGGTCACCAATCCAGTTGTTACTTCTCCTGAAAGCTAATCCACGTTCGGAAAGAAACAGAATCACATCCAGAAATCGTCGTAGTAAGTCTTTCCATATTTGCATTTCACTTTTATTTTGTGCAATAACAAGCAATTCAATGTCGTGTTTTTGTTTAAATTGCTCTGTAAATTTCGCCATTGTACATACTACGCTTTGTGATTGTTGCTGCTTTCATGCTCAGGTATTCTGTTATATAGTTTTCTATAGCTTTTGGAAGGTCTTCAGCCAATTTTTGCAGCAAAAATAGATCGCTGCAGTTCAGATAATTTGTAAAATAGACGACATGGAAAGCAAAATAAAGCTTGTTTGGTTTCACTCCAAACTAACCAGTTCCGAGGAACTACTTCGTCGTTTCTTAACCGACAATCCTGCACATAAACGGGAAATTTCATTCGGTCATGGTCGGGAGGAAAAATCGCTGGGTGTGGTTCTGGCCCTTGTCGACAGCGTCTTTTATTGCGTCGGTAGTGAAATGTGACTTTAGAAGACCAATATCAAAATTTAATTTCTCATTATTTTGTTCCTTTTCGGACGTTGATGATGTCATTCCCGTTAAGCAAGAAGCAGAACACAGTTCAGTTACATCAGATTTACTTCCTCTTGCAGCTGCAGATGAGCTTGGTTTTGATGATTCAGATTCAGCAGAGTGTTCAATTCTATAGTCAAATGTACTTGATGCACAAGGACCACTTTCATTATTATTGCTGTCTTCTTCAATCGAGATATTTCCTGTTTGATTTTCAGGTAAACGAGGAGAGATGGTGAGCCCTAAACTTCGAGGAGTTATTCGACCTTTAACAGATTCTTTCTCTCTTTTGCATCTCGTTCTCTTCTTTTTTGTGCGCTGGATTTATGATGGTAATTCATAATGAACAAGAATAAACACAACCTAAGGTTTAAAAAATATTGTTTCAGTAATAGTTATAATATCGCATATTTAAAAGCTTATTTTTGAGAAAAATACGAAAATCGGATAGAAAGATTGAGGCCCCCAGGCCATGTAGGGCCCTCAAAATGCGCTATGTTATGCCAAATGCAGGGAAGGGATTCTCCTCCCTCTCGCATCTTCCCTCAGGGGAAGACATTTTACAATTTTGAACCTTTCTTTCATGCAAAAAAAAAAAAAAGTTGGGGAACCCCTTACTAGTAAGTGGGAGGGCCACAAACATCGTTAGATTAGGGCCCACAAACTTTGTTTCCCTCTCGGGCCCCTAATTCATAATCAGCCACTGATAACAGCTAAAATTTATAAACGAAGTGTACCGTCAAATCGGGTATATCAACATTATGAATTGTTTTGCTTGCTGGTTAATGTAAATAGCATGAAAGGCTCTTAGCCATTTCTTGAACCTGAAAGAAGAGATTATACATGAATTTAAGAAGAAACGATAATCGTGCTTTAATTTTCTCAACTGACTTCAGTACAAAGACTACAGGAAAATAAAATATTGAGAAAACACATTACAGCAAGAACTCCTTTCTGATTCTGGTGCAGTCATCTGTGTGGTGGAATGTAAACTAAAGTTAAATGTTTTTTTAACATCCGGTTGAAGGCCCCGGTCCTAAAAATACTTTTCTTTCCAGTATTGTTATTACCAACAAGAAGATAAAAAATATTATGCGATAAAATCAAAAATAATAAAATTGGATAACAACTATAAAAAATAAATTTTCCAGGCCCGCCTGGGCCCCACCAAACTGCACGGGCCTCGGGAATTTGCCCCGGCTCCCCCTCGTCGGCCTGCTTCTACCTTTGAGAAATCTATATACTTATGCTTACTCAGTTAAGATAAGCAGAAATTTCGTCTGTGGTGAGGTTTTCCTTGACTTAATACAGCACCAATGATAGTCGTGGGAAAATTTCAATTTGCGTATGGTTCCCAAAGATTTTCAGCATTGTTATCCTACCTTCTTCAGTGAGGTTAGATTTCTTCACATAAGTAAAAATATCTGCAGTCAGAATTTTCACTTCAACTGTGTTTGATATTAGGTTTTTGTTCTGCAACCTTTACTTCCTAGTGGGCCCTGCGGTGGCGCAGTGTGGTAACGCGTTCTCCTATTGCGCGGCTAATCCGGGTTCGACTCCCAGCAGTGCAAAAAGAACGCTTACTCAGAGATCTCATAAAAGATCGCACTGCTCACTGTAGTCCGGGGTTTGGTTCCCCAGGCCTTAAGAGGTTCGGATTCCTCGGAAAACAGTAGGTCCCGGCGCAGCATGACCACTGTAGTCTTTGAGCCGTAAAACCAAAAAACAAACAATTTACTTCCTAGAAAGCTGAAGACAGCCGCGGACAACTGCTGTTGCTTGTCCCAATAGCAGTCTCATCAATGTCACCAGAGTGCAGGGAAATGTTATTGGGATTATCACTATTTTCAATCTTACTTTAAAAAAAAAAATGACCAGTGTCTATTTGCGTAATAATTTTTCGCTTTGTTAGTCCAAAGTGGGGCCTGATTCCTCTAAGTGGGTGCCCCACTGTTCATCGTTACTTAAACAAGGAAAAAGAAGGGCCGCGCAAGTAAACAAGGCAATTTAAATCGACGACCATGGTGAAAAAATTTGTTACGTTTGCGTCGCCCGTGGAAGTCGCGATATATGCAATCGGAGGGTTAAGTAAGGCAATAATCAAATATATAGGCGTAGGCAGAAAGTTCATAAAGGGGGTTATAGGCTCAATGAGGTGGGGTTACAGAGCTACAACTCATATATTCCTATGTTAAATATACAAAATTTCATTGCAATGGGGGCGTTACAACCCCCAAAACTCCCCCCCGGCTACGCCTATGATCGAAACATATTGTTGCCATTGTATAAGAAATGCAAGAGACGATTGTTAAACGGTACGCACTCTATGATACCGTTGGAATCCAATCGGTACATCCGGGAAGATGGACGAATGTGTTACCATTGCGTAATCATACAGATAAGAAAGAAACGCAGTTGTTTTACGATTGTTTAGTTTTTGATTGTACTACGCCTAAGTTCTGGTTGCGAGTAAAGCCAAGTTACGAACGCTGAAATCTCTCTAACTCCTATCAGGAAAAACACTGACGAAATGGAAAACCAGCAGTGAAGTGATCGAGTAGCGAAGCACGTGAGAAGGCGTCAGTTTTATTTCAAAGAAACGTTGCAGTGCGAGTGTGACAGACTAAAGTAAACAATATGGCGACTCTTCAATTTCGTGCCTATTTTGCCTATGGTCTGGTTTTATTACTTCTTTTTACAACAGTGTGTGCCAAAAAGCAATATAACAATTATTTTACATGTAAGTTCTTTTTCCTATTTCCAGCATCGTTACCGCTTGCAAAATAATTTGTTTGTTTGGATGTTTTATGGCGCAAGAGCATCTGGGCTATACTGCGCCAAATTAATAAAAAATAATAAAAAAAATTTAGATATATGTAAATAAAGATTTCCTCAAATATATATTTTATATATAACTTCTTGTAAATAAAATATTTACTTTCATAAAAGTTTAAATTTTCATATACATCAAAATTTAACAATAAGTATAATCAATTCACCGGGAAAAGATATCGTTATAGAAAGATTATAGGCAGCATCGTTTTAGATAGATTGCAATGTAATGGATCATGCATTAAATCTGCAGAGAAGTTTGAATATTTAATTCTATACCCATATATAGCGAATTGATATACTATTCTGCACTATTCAATATAATTGATATACTATTCTGCTCAGGGTTAACAATTAGAAGCAGAGAATACATTCACGAAGACTTTCACGGCGTCTATTAATATACATTATAGAGCTTTTTGTGATGTTCCGCCGCGTCTGTTTATTAAAAACACTTAACGTTTCACTCCGTGTTATGCTGAGCATCCCCAGAAGCAACAGCTGACCAAGTTTCCCTTTGAAAAATTGCAAAACTTTCGCTTGGTTGCTCGGCAGAAAATGAGTGATTGAAAATATAAGACATATTTATAGTACCCCTTCTCCGGCTACTCCCTGATTGGGTGATTTCCGGACTATGCGCTCTCATTGGTTGTTGGCTGAATGTGAGAGTTTGGTGTCAGTGGCCCCCTAACAATTTTTCTTCACTTGGCAAAACATTGTACTTAGTTGCAATATTAAAAAATAAAATCCAGCCAAGATGAACTCTGATTGAACGTCTTTATGAAAGTGTCTTAAAATGAAACACGCTATTTCATATTTCACCCCTGGGCAGCAGGGCCGTATCCAAAAGCGTCGATCCCCCCAATGCCATTAAAATTCGCTGAAAACGTAAGGGGGTGCTTAAGGGGAATTTTATGCTAAAAGAAATAAATATGATGTCGTCGTTCCCGTTTTTTAAATGCAACAGAAAATCGCGGATGATAGAAGACGCGAATGTGGGAGGAAGGGGGATTAATTAGGAATTTTAGGCTAAAGGTTCCGTCGATTTGTGCTTTCAAACACAACAGAAAATTGCGAAGTACCATGGAAGGGGGTGTTCTGATTACTTTATACCTTAGTAGAAGAAAGAATAAGGTATTAAGTGGTCGAAATTTGCGTCATATAAGCAGAGCCATAGCTAGACTTGGGCTATAGGCGGCTGAGCCCCCCCTGGAAATGTAGTCAGCCCCCCTGAAAAATATTTTTTCTCAAAATCAAATATTGTAGAATTTTATTTTAAATTTTTTATTTTGTACGAAATTGTACATAACAATGGGAATTGTTCTTTGACGTTAAAAATGTATTCGAAACAGCTTTCTACGGTAGATCTGGTTTACATAATGTTTTTTACAGAGGTTTGAGTCTCTCTCATACTCTATAATAGTTGATAGTGAAAATTATAGAGAGGTATACAAAATTCTATAAATTTTCACCGAAATTTACGTTAAGAAATTCATTTTTTAGTACTCATTGAATATATATATATTAATAAAATAATAAACAAAACATTTACGAATCCCCAAGGCCCCTGGTTTGTGACCTCCCACTCCATTGTAACAAGCGTCTAGCTACGAGCCTGCGTACAAGAAATAAATATTGAAAAGATTAGGCGCCAAATATGACGACTGGCTGTGGCGGATTTACCAATAAGCTAAATAGTCAGAAGCTTACGGTGGTAAATTTTGCACGAAAAGTTTGTAAAGACAGGGCTGAATTTTTTGGTGGGTAAATGAATTATTAATTTTGGATTGTTATGTCCAGATGCGTAACTGGACATTGGCAAAAGGAGAAATCGCATGGGCGCCGCGAGAGAGAGGCCCTAAAGGCGCCATATTCGCGAGTAGTACTTGCGAAAAGACAAATTTAAAATAACCTCCCGGGGCACCAAATTGGGAATTTCACAAAAGCCCCAAAATTTCTGTCATACCTCTAGTTACGTTTGGTAAGATTAAGCGGCAAAATATGTCAGCCTACAGGCAGCAAAATCGTAAATCCACGTTTGACGACTGAATTTCAAATCGCGGTCGCAAAACAAAATTTATGATTGCAAAATACGATTAACGACAGCCAATTTCAATCCTAATTCCGCTACTAAACACAAATTTATTAGAATTTAGATAATTCGAAATTGAAGGGACCGCATCAAATTTCAAACTATTTAAAAATCCAAATTGGGCAAGTTTGAATATGGGAACATCTAATGAAGTTGAAAATTCATGCGATGAGACAAAAATTCAGAAGAGCCATAATTCGAATTCAAAAGTTCAAATTATCCAGGTACTAACGTAAATACAATGGTTCTCATAATTGTGAGGGCAATCGTTTTTTCTGAAATTTTCATAAAAACCATTTACGTAAAATAATTACTTTAGTTATATACAAATATTCAATTATTAAAATCTCGTAAACATAATTTTCAGGTATTATTTAATAAATAATTGAAAAACCAAAACACATTTAGATTTTGCACCTTTTGGCTGGTTTTAATTAAATGAACAGATTACTTATTTGTATTTAACTTCCATAAACAATTAAATTAGGTTATATATATATATATACATCGTGGCGTAGCTAGATATTTTGCAGCCCTAGGCGATTGACTGTCATTGCCGTAATTGTTGTGTCTATCATTGTTTTTTAAAGACAAATTTCCACCCTCCGAATCGTGACGCACGGGGCGAACGTCCCCTTGCCAAGTTACTGAATATACATATTTTATAACTGCCAACCTACTATGTGTACTTTATAATCAATAGTGCTTCGTTTGCAAACAATTTTTAAAATAACTTGAGAGAAAGGGTTTAATGAAGTAAAAGTACAAAAAGTGTAGAACTTTTTTTGTGCCAGAGATATATCTATGCGAAACATTGCTAAATATATTGAAAAATCGAAAAATGGAGTTGACGACACGATTAAGAGAGTAATACGCTGTTTCAAAAAAAATAGAACAAGTGTGAAAATGAAGCTGTCGGAGTGAGAGATCGGAGACATATAATGCGCATAGCAGTTTTTCTGAAAAAATGTCAGCAGGGAAAATAAATTCTATTTATTATAATAATAATTTATTCAACCTGAGATACATATTTAAATTTGCATATGGTAAGTTTATATATGAATTACATACGAGGACGATGATGATACGTTACTGATACAATGATTAGATTAGAAATGGAGGATAATGGAAAGCAATAGCTTGTTACAAGGGTCTCCCTCAGAGTTATCAAACATAAATAATTTATATTTAAACTTAAAACGGAAGGTCATATTACAGTAAAAAGATGCATAAATATCTTATATCGTTGATTCTCCTCTTATCAGAAGTATAATCGAATGATGCAGTTTGTATAAGATTGTGTTATATATTATATTGGTATAATAATATTTATGAAGATGTTTAGGCGTCATTTGAGAAAATTACAATAAACACGCAGCTGAAGATTCACGATTATAGCTGTCCTTCTAATTTGTAAAAAGAGGAAAATCTACTAAATAAGAGGTCAGTAATTTGTTCTATTTATTTTTAATCGGTTAATAAATGATAAGACCAATATGAAGTGACACATTAATCACACGTGATATTGCAATTTTTCTTTGGGGAAAAAACGCAATTATATTATGAAAAAATATTTTGCAATCATAGTAGAAATTAGCATAACCGTGCTATATGAAATAGCCATCTTTTAATTAATTAATTTTAAATTTTAATGAAAAAATAAACCTAAAGTACAATGTAAAAATTTTCGACATCTCTACTTACTTCGAAAATTTTTTAATTTTATTCAAACTAAATTAAAGTTCAGTTCAAATTCGATGTTTGGATGACTTGAAAACTGCTGATGAGACGGAAAGATAAGACCACACATTTCGATTGGAAGATAAGAACAGCCTCTGTCCCTGAGTTCACTTGATGGCAGGAAGGGCTGGATTTTGAAGGTGTTGAAGTTGAACATACAGCAGATGCTTCCACTTTACTTTTACACATGTTTTGAACAAATATGATACCTTACAATTCGTAACAGTAAATAAGAAGCCAGCTTTGACAGAACTGTATAAAACCATGCAGAGAAAAAACGGTGTTTAAGTAGATGCAGCACAATGTCAATTGGAAAAATTGTTCCAATGAAAGCGTTTCAATCTCGATAGATCCGATTGTTTACGTCGCTACTGGCAGATGGAGTTGGCGTTTCAACGCGGTCTCTCCATGTTCTGGAGTGAATAATAACTCTCGAACAGCACCGATTTAAGATTTTTATGGGCCTTATTGTGGGAGGATACAATGGGCCCCTAAAACATGTGGCCACCCTGATATTCAGTCAATACGTAGTTTTGTTTGAAGGTTATTATCCTCAATTTTCAAATTTGTTAGTAATGAAAATTTCTCGGATATTTTTAAATAAACAAGGTTAAAATAACACTGAACTTTTAATAACACAAAGTTCCTGTGGGCGCAAAATCGCAGGGGTCTAGGTTCAGACCTACTTGACATATACGCAAATCCGGCGCTGCTTCTAGAAAAATCGGTTATTTTCGTTCCGAATTTCATGATGAAATTTCGCTATAAGGTAGAAAATTCCATTTACTAGTTAGTAGTTAAATAGTTCTAAATTACACATGAATATACACCCTCGACTCCTGGTACAGCTTGTTGCCATCGTTTATTTGTTAGAAATGTCATTACCATATACGCACTCGTATTTCTTATATTTCGAAATGCTGAGTACAATTACTGTCATCTCACAATCTCCATTAGCTTTTTTTGCGGCTGCCACAATTTTGGTGAATGCTATAATCACGAGGGCAACCCACAGTGAGTGCCCCGCCGATTTTGATGAAATGTTTTGATGGAAGTAGAGCCAAAATAGGTGAAATACGTGTCTCGGCATTCGTGCCAATGCGGCTTATTTTCGGAGATATGGATTTTTAAAGATTTAAAGATTTTTCATTCTATATATGAGCTTAAAATACGACATCCTTCGCAAGCCAATCGGTAGCTTAGTTGGTAAGTTACCGGCCTAGCGCTTCGTGTTTTTGCGTTCGATGCCCGCGGAAATCGGTCTTTTTTTTTTTAATATGTATGCTTTTTACATGTTTGCTTATGTATTTTTATTAGTAAAAATACTTTGCTTACAATCGAATTTTGCTCATAAACTTACTTTAATAAAATTCATATTTACATATTTAATTCTGTGATACTATTTTTCGCAGTTATAATTTTTACACGAATTTTAATTTTTAATTGAAGAGTTGTAAAGGTACAAAAAGTTTAGGAGTTAGCTGTAAGTTTTTATGTGAACATACCTTTCATAAAATTTGCGTACTCGTTGTCAACCTGTGAAGGGATGAAATTACACCAATAACGCAGTTTTGTTTTATTTAAGGATGGAAAGATTTTTTTCTGAAAACTTTTAACAATTCCATTAAATAAAAAAGAAAACTGCGTTAATTCGTCTTATTTTGTCATTATTAGCCTTTGCAGTCATCCTCTATTAGCATCTATTACGCCTAATATTTTTTTAAATATATTTATCTATTGAAAAATGTATTTTTAGTATGTAATATTTTATTTTATAACATATAAACATTTTATGTGTATCTCATTTATGTGCATTTTATTTATACAGAAACATTTTATTTTATAAAATGCAATCAATTTTATTTTAAAACTGACTGACGTGAACATATTTTTTGTGTATCACTATCGGAGGTGTCGGAATTGTATACTGGTACACAGTTTTGGATGATAATTATCATAAAAACAATAAAAACATAAAAAAATTCTACAACGTGAGCATTTTATAAATGAATTGTTCGAACAACTGATTTTCTTTGTCTAATATCATCTGGAAAACAAATACCATCTACATTTTCAAAAACGCTTCTTTCGTTTGTTAACTTTGCAACAAACCAAGAGTACTGTAACGTATTCTTAAAATTTGGCGCCGAAAGTTGATTATAAATAAGTGAATGGATCTTCAAAGCATCTATCTGCTCGCGTGTTTAAATGACTATTTTCTTGTAAGATTTCAACACAATTTTGTAACCTTTTAATGAAATTTTTTACTTGACGGAAGAAGTACACATCACGAGGTTGACAGTATGGGGTACAATGAGGTGGAATTACTTCAACAGTAGAAGAACAGGTGCCGTCGTCATTTGTAAAAACATTATTAAAGTGTGCTGGATCTACTTAACTACATAACAGGCTGGTTTGTTTGGCTTTTTTATGGCGCAAGAGCATCTGGGCTATACTGCGCCAACATAACAGGCTGGATGGCTACTCCAAAGCTTTTTCTACTTTTTAATAATCAGCAATTAAAATTCGAGTAGAAATTATCACTGGCAATAAGCGTACAATTAACTTAATTACATAAATATGAATTTTATTAAAGTAAGTTTATGAACAAAATCCGATTGTAAGCGAAGTATTTTTACTAATAAAAATATATAAATATGTAAAAAGATACATATTAAAAGAAAAAAGTGACCGATTTCCGAGGGCATCGAACGCAAAAACACAAAGAGATAGGCCGGTAACTTACCAACTAGGCTACCAATTGGCTTGCGGATGATGTATTTTAAGCTTATATATCGGATGCAAAATCTTTAAAAATGCATATCTTCGAAAATAATGCGCATTGGCACGAATATCGAGATACGTATTTTCCTTATTTTGGCTGTACTTTCATCAAAATCGACGGAGCACTCACTGTGGGGTTCCCCTTGTCAGTTAATTTAGAATAGTGTGCATCATTTTACCATATACTCTATACCTCCATTTAGCCAAAGACTTACATACAAAGACACACATCTACTCTCCGCGAAACGTAATAGTACCTACTTACTATACAGAGAATTAAAAAAAAGCACTCATTGCTATGAATTTAGTATTAGAAGTCTTTTATCCCTTAATGTTTACCCTGTCAAATGACCTTTTTTCTAATGTAAATGAAAGCAGAACGTATGTTAATTGACAAACACTGAAACAAGAAAACTAGATGTTTATAGTGGCTGGAAATTCGATATTCATTACATATGAAAACAGCTTTTCTTTCTGTCTGGGTGACTATCAGGTAAAGTTATATATGTTCAGGGGCATGGACTCCCCCTGAATTATATGCAATGGGGTACATCCAGGAAAAATTCCAATTGAATAATGTTGTTGGACTGTAGTTTCTTGTGGATTCAGTCTTTTACCCTCCTTTGATAAGCCAAGGGGGTGCCAGTGCACCCCCTCTGGGCGCCCATGATCAGGGGGAACTTAATATTATTTTACTAATGATTTTATACAAAGCCCGCTCGCGGCACAGTGGAGGCCAACCGAGCTACGACATCACTGGCCATTTCCGATACCGGCTAAGACAAGAGGTAACCTAGCCCTTGTATTCTATAAGCCCTGTCTCAATTTATAGATTTCTGAATGCGCTATCTTTCCATACCATGAAGAATTCTGTAGATATATGGACAGTGTGTTAAAAAATACAAAACACACTTTTTTCTCTCTTTATTTCAAATAGCACCCTATATATTTTTTACATCAGAAAAAAGCTTATCTAATTATGGTTATAACAAGATCAAAATGAATTTCTTGAAATGGATAGAACTGCAGATATTAAGTTAAAGTTTGACATCATGTTGAAGTTTGACATATGCGTCAAAGAACTATTAACAATTACGTTGCTATATATTGTGGCCGTTACCACTTAAAAATTGTTTCCTTCAAAAGTTAGCAATATAAGAAAGAAAAAGCGTCACAATTCCATACTCTCTGCCAGAGAAAGGAAACTTTCTTTCAGAAACATACCTTATATGGAGACACCCTATGGGCGATTTCCCTTGACAAAGAACCCTAAAGTGTCTCAAATATTTCAATCTGTTGGTCATTTCTACACATTGTTTCAATTTGTCAGTTGTTTTCTAGTAAGCGTTTTTGACTTCATATTATAAAGTGTTTTTCAGCACTTAAGTGAAATTTTATTGTTGTTTGTATTAATGTATTTATTTCAATACCTTCCATTTTTCACCTGTTTATAATATATATGTGGTCCCAAGCTCGATCCCGGCATTGCGAACTTATTATTTTGTGTGTGTGTGTGTGTGTTTAGTTTGCCCTGCCAAATAAAGCCATTCCCCATATACATAAAATCAGAATGTGCAGTGAGAAAAATTAAAACAAAGGAACGATACGTTCAGTAGCTGGTAATTTGATTATCAATAACAATAAAAGTGTCTTTACACCACTGTACAGTGTTCTGAGTTCGATGGTAGGAATGGGTATACAGTCTTTTTTTTCCCACTTAAAAGAAAGTTTGTCTTGACAAATATTTTCAGATTACATGTATCATCATCCATCAAGTTAATTAACAAATCCCTACTCTCTAGGACATATTTCTCCTCTTTTAACTTATATATACTTACTACAGTTACCATTATTCTAGTTAACAGCTACAAATTTTATGGATCGATAAAATCTTGAAAAGCACGAACTTTATATACAATTTCTTTAAAGAAATCATGTAACAATTTCCTATGGCAATTAACACACCAGATATGTATAACTCTAGATGCTTATAGTTTTGCATCCATCATCTTTAAATTACATCCATCATGCTTTCTGACATTGTGTAATCAATCTGATATGTGACAATATTTTTCTTTTTTTTTTCACACACTAACTATATAAAGATAGAGAAAGGGGAAACATGTTCCTTTATTTTCATTGAAAATTGTGTTTATATCTTTAATTCTTTGTATGTGATTAATCTCTTTTTGAGTAAAGATTAATATGTATCTTTAAAGAATTGAAAATAAAGTCAATGGTTTTAAAAGGAAATTAAAACCCTTGCTGTCTTCACACTCTTTAAATATGGACTTATAATTTGGCTTCTATTACTTAGTTAATATTTTGATGGCATAGAACGTTGTAATATGAGGGGGGGGGATGAACTTGTTAGGTAGCATAAATGCAACCTT
Source organism: Dysdera silvatica (assembly GCA_006491805.2). Taxonomy (NCBI): domain Eukaryota; kingdom Metazoa; phylum Arthropoda; class Arachnida; order Araneae; family Dysderidae; genus Dysdera; species Dysdera silvatica. The sequence goes on along the minus strand of QLNU02015003.1, from coordinate 40,374,872 downwards.
TAACCATGGTATCCCCAGTTGATTATGAAATATGTATAAAAATTAGTGTTAAATTAATATCTATAAAATGAAAATTGAAGCTTTTGACATAATGTTTGTATTGAATTTTTAGAGATTTTTGTAATCAATTGGTAAATAAATAAATAAATAAAAAATTTCAAATTATAATGTAATTCATTCCTGACTTTTTGTATGAATAATATCAGCATGGGTTCATTTTAAAGAATCACATCAGAGAGTTTTATTCTTGAAGTTTAGTAGTACATATAAGAAAATATTCTATATTTTTTAGATGACATAGAGAATGACTGCACCTTTAGCAAAGAACAAAGTCACCATCTTTTTTCAGATAGTGTAATATCAGCTGTGAAAATAGATGTCCCTGGTAGTATTCATTCACAAAGAAACGTTGACTGTGAGTTTACTCTTTCCAATGCTTTTGACTATGGCATAATTTTACACATCGAAAAAGTGAAAACCTTTAGACGACCATGTATAAATTTTCTTGAGGTTAGTATTTCAAAATCACGTACAAAATAATATTTGTAATTTCACAACTTGAAGAATTTGAATACATTTTCCCAGATTTCAGTGCTACAGGTACGATGAGACTATTTCTATGCATGGGCGTCGTTTGCGAGGGGGGGTGCTGTTGCCCCCAATAAATGGAAATATATGCAATATTTTCAGTACATCAAAAGATTAAAATGATTATTTGCTTTAGGTTAGCATTGGCAAAAAAAAAAAAAAAAAATCGCCCCCTGTAATTTGTCTTAATGATGCCCTTGTTCCTATGTATGCATAGTTTTTATTAATATAAGATGGGAAGTATATCTTTTCTTTTCAGAAATTCAGGATCATTTGCCTGTTTTACACACCGAACTTTTATATTAATAGATAATGTCCTTTACTCAACGCCTCCAGCAGAAGGTATGGGTGACAACTGGGAGCCTTAACTCGTGAGGGTGTGCAGCACTAAAAAGATATACTTTTGTTTCAATTATTATTTAAATACGAAATGATGAATTACCAAAGAAACTTATATTATACGATGTTGTTTGAAAGGATATTGGCTATTTATACCCTGTTAGAACTTTTTCTTTAATTCTTTTCCAAACAGTCTGCTGCATTTAATATAAGGGGCTTTCACTGTTTTATCAAATTAAGATAAGAAACACAAGTTGTCTTGTTTTAATTATGGTAGATATTCCAACATGAGTGACAGCGTCAGGACAATTTACCTCTAATAATTTAAGAACAGCAAATTTACAAAATTGAAAGTCGTGGAAGTAAATGACAATGTCCTCTCGTGCTGAATTGTATAATTTTCAACAATCAATAACGTTTCATTTCGTTTTTTCAATTTTAATTTTTTTAATTTACGCTTGTTTTTGAGCTTGGATTATCCGCCGTGTATAATCGGAATTTGACTGTGCCCCAATGAACTCTCATACAGTACTAAATTCAAGTAAAAGGTTGGTTGGTTGTAGTTTTATGGTGCAATCAAGTAAAAGGTAAAAATCTATTGACTTTCTTCCACAGGATGTCTAAAATTTATGTTTCAGAAACACAGAACATAAAAAGAAAACTATATGGGTTAAAAGCAAATGCAAGTCTAATGAGTTTATGTTTTACAAAGGAAGATGATCGAAATACGCAGAACGTTGTAGCATAAAAACATCGTAGAAGAACATTTTGAAATCGATACATCTATTTTTAAAGAAGAGGAGGAAGAATGTAATGGATAATCAACATAAAAATGTGAATGGTGACAAATCTTTACCTGAAGGTAGTGAAAATTAAGTAGCAATTACGTTACAACAAGTGTCAATAGTTGAAATTAGTTGAAGTTTAAATTATCCATTATTCTGACCCAATGTTTTGGCTTTCAAAAAATAAAAATTCGATATGTGATCTAATAATAACAATGCAAAATTCTGTATTACTGCGAAATCCAGATTCTTGCTGTAGGCATTGTTATATGGGCCCGTAGGGCCTGAGCCCCTAATAATTTGAAATAAATTGAAATTTTACATATATTGTAATGCATGCATAAATGTGCAAAATATGTGCTTCAGCATCCCCCCACCCCCAACATCCCAATAATTTTGGAAACTCTATGTTGATGATTCTCGCTTTCCTCTAATAACGAAAACAGATATCTTAACATAAAATACTGTCATGAATATTGCCAGATAGAGAAGTCCCTCAGAAGCGTTAGTTGCTCAATTCTGAATCAGCAGAAGAAGTTTTTAGCTGTTTTTTTATATATCGCAAATTATTTAACTCTTCTTCCAAATTGAACTCAGAAAAAATTAAGAAGTGAGTATGAACGAATTAAGGTTGAAAATTTGTTTCTCATCATAGCCGAAGATGTGGTAACATTAGATTATAAATTGCTCGCAAAGAAAAGGATGATTTCACTGCCTGGTGGGAACTGAACACCCGATGAGTTTGCAGAGAGGAAGATGGTTGGTCACCTGTAGCTCAGTTGGAAAAGCTCTTGGCCAACATAAAACAACATTTCTATACCTGGCTCAACACGAATTATCCCAAAAACTTATTCAACAAATTTCACCCATGCAGCCTTCATTCTTCTTACGACGTCAAAAAATTATGACAATGGACGAAATCATAGGCATATTGGGGAAGTCATAGGCTCAATGCGGTTTACAGAGCTACAACTCTATATATTCATATGTATACAAAATTCCATTGCAATGGAGGGTTACATCCCCACCTCACAGGTATACGCAAGTGGATGGAACTCTTAAAGAGTTCTTGAAATAGTGTGGCTAAAACATTATTTCATTTTCAGTATTAGTCATATCTAAATTCCCTCCTAGCCAGAATTCTTAAATTTAGTGAGCAAAGCAGTCTTCGACCACGAATCACCATCCTAATAAAACAACATAATAGCCTAAGCAAGCTAATCTAATTTAGAGTATATTTTGAATTTATTTCCATAGTATACCTGAACAAATGACAACCTTGATTAACCAGAACTTAGTGTACCTGATCAGGCCTCTAAAAGGGGTTCTGATGAAAAATGGGATGGGAGGGGGTGCGATAGGAAGGCTCTTTTCTCACATAAGAAATTTAATTTTACTGACAATAAAATTGTCCACCTAGAGGTTTAACCCTCCCTCCCTTTGTTTAAAGTTTTGTAGCTGGTAAATATATAAATTTTATCTCTTATAAACTTGCATAAATGGTTTTTTTTTATTCTTAGATAAACAGATACGTACCGGGAGATTATGAAGTAACTGAAAAATTCTGCGATTTCATCGAAAACCCCACATGGAACTTCTACTCGACGAAAGAAATTACTTTAAATTTTCATACCAATCTACCATCAGCCACATTGTATGATGGATTTAAAATTATTGCTACATCCTACAAAAGAGGTAAGGACACTATAAGCTCGGTATTTTGAAATAAGTGTTTTAAAGATTAGTAATATGACAGTATTGCTGTGCTTTAGAAAGACAATGCTGTCCTCCATTAGTAATCGAATGCATGACCTTAGAGTGTTGCCATTATATGCCATAGTTAGCTATCCAGTGGTGCTATAGTTAGCTATGTGTCATAGCTGGCTATGCAGTGCCACTCAACGTTGTAAAACATTTGACAACAAAGAATTAGCAGAGGAAATGTAAGGGGGTGGTAATTAGTAAAGAAAAAGGATAGCCAATTAAAGGAATTGAGTGCAACCACATCAAAAAGGTTACCATCAGAGAGCGAGAAGTAATGTGTGTGTGTATAGTTTTTTTTATATAATTCAATATTAAGTATACAGCTGTTGTCTACTGATTATAATCTTATACAGATATTAATGATTATATATATTTGTAGCCTGTGGTAATACAAATTAGTTCCTAAAAATCACTTAATGCATCATTTAATGAATTGAATTGAAAAAATAGTAACATGTGGGTCATACTAGACAAATTGACAGACTGGATGATGTTCCAAGGCCGGCATTTGATTTTCGTTGGTGTAGAGTTAAATGGGCCTTTCCAAGAGTTTATGGAGCTTCGTTTATGGAGCTTCGTTTATGAGTCTCACGGCACAAACACAGCAAGCGCCATGCTGCAGTGGAACCTATAATTGCCTGAAAAATCTGAAATCCTTATGGCCAATGGATCTAAACCCAGACTATGGTGAGCAGTTAGTAATCATTCATTTTTTTTTTGCACTGCTAGGAGCCAAACACGGGATAATGGTGCGTTAGGTGGAGTAACTACTGCAATATCGCATGGTCTCATTTCTGAAGCTGGAAATAAATTTATGATCGTTAACGAATTTGTCAAATTTCATAAATATGGAAAATTCCTGGAAAGAGTAACATCAAATCCAATCTAACATGACAAACAAACCAGGGTTTAAAAAAATGAATATTTTAATGATTCCTTATAATGAAGTGATGCAAAATTTTTGAAATTCGGTCCTTTCAACATATTTTTATACTCATTTATCTGGATTTTAGAGTAACCTTTAGTCTAGTGGATGTGTAAACCTCATTCATAAATAATGGGGTACAACCTCAGCAGTGAAGGATAGAAATATCTTCTTTGTAAACTTAGTTACGAGAATTAAATTTATCGTCAAGTGAGAAAAAGTAATCTGAAAGTTTATTATTTTTTTTTTTTTAAATGGCTAGACCTCTTAAATATTTTGGGCAGCATTTAACTGAAGTTCATTTTGTATTACCTGACATCAATAAACTGCCTTCTTTAACATCATCTTGTATAAATGATACAAAGCTTGCATTTAAGGGTCAACACTATCAATAAACTTACAACATGTCAATGGATAACCCACTATCCTCCCATTCTATGTAAAATTTATATACACTATTTCGATGTTAAACTTTAAAAATAATTAATTTTAAATTTTGGTCCCACTTTATGGACTATGATTTCTCTTCTTTTGAGATGGTCCACCCAAAATTATTCCACCAATTTTTAATATAATAATTTCAGTTGGTCCATTCATTAATTTATTTATCCCTTGAAAGAAAACATAATTTGATATCAAAGTTTGATAGAATCGAACATAAATTAGGAGGAAAAAAAATAATAATTTTGTTTCTCGATACATGGATAAAAATTTCAGCCATACTTTCGCACTACGTTCATTTTTTCGAAAAGCTCACTCGGTTTCACTCCATCCCCCCCATACTAAATCCTTCCAGCTCTTCACACTCATTCACTTCTCATTTTGATGTTTATCATGCTTTATAAATTTGGTTCAATTTAGCTCTTTCTAATATGGTCATCGTTTTAAAATTCACTGCTGTAGGTAAGGTATATGTATGTATGCAGAGTGTGGAGAGGGTAGTGGGAAGGGTGGCCGCCGAAAACAGTGCTGTAATCCCAGACCGGATGCTCAAACAGCATAACCAACTGCCGATGCGGCTATGGTGAGAGGGGCGTATTCAAGAAACGACCATACACAGCACACAAAGATGCATGTTCGTATATGTGTCATCATTTAACATGAACAGAAACAAGCTGCCAGACGGGCTACCTTATCGGAAGCACACCCCAGGGCCGACCATGGAACCTATAGGAACTGATGAACCCCAGAAAGGAATGTGTTGAGCGCTGCCACGGATGCGGCGGGATCCGGATGGATCCAAGAGACTGGACAGACCTGGTGGATAGACGTGGTCCAAACGGCGATGGGTGAGAAGGAGAGGAAGTGATCCGTAGGATCATCACCAAATTTCAGAAAAAAATAAGCTAGAATTAAAGTTTAATAAAGACTGAAAAGGATTGAAATAGGTAAATAAAAGCTAATGTTTCTAATTACACGAATGTTTCTGTTTAATTTGGTACATATTCTCTGAATATGTGTGTCCCATTTTAAATTTACTTGAAGGGTTACTCCAAGGAAATTTGTTTCTAGAGAGAAAGGGATAATATCGTCTATGACAAGGCTGAGTTGATCCAAATTAATATTCTTTTGTTGGTAAATAGAAGACACTTTGTCTTTAAAGTGTTTAAAGTTAGGAAGTTAGTTTTTAAAAAGTTGGTAAAATGTTTAAAATGGCTATTTACCCATAGAATTAAGTTATTAATTTCAATATCATTAAAAAATGCTAGTGTCATCTGCGAAGCAGAGGGGTTTGAAAAGTACAGGTAAGAAAAATATATCATTTATATAAAAATTAAAGAGCAAAGGCCCAAGAACACATCCCTGTGGTACACCACAGAGTATAGTACAGAGTAGAGGGCGATTCTCACTCATGTGCACAAATTGTTGCTTGTTGATTAAGTAACTTCTGAATAAGGTATTGCAGAGACCTCAAACGACATAATTTATCATGTCGAAGGCCCTAGATAAGTCGAAGAAAACACCAACTGCTGACTTTTTTAAATCTAAAGATGAATAAACAAAATCAGTAATGGCCAGTAAGGCATGTTCAGTAGACTTACCCTCGACAAATCCAAATTGATTATTGTGTATAATATTATTGCTTTCAAAAAAATTATTTAGTCTGCTATAAAGAAGTTTTTCAAAAACCTCAGCAAAGACTGTTACAACTGTACAACTGTAGGTCTGTAGTTCGAGATGTCAGATTTTAAACCTTTTTTAAATATTGGAGTTATAGCTGATATTTTAAAGTCACGAGGAATAATTCCATTTGTAAAGATTAAGTTATAAATGTAAGTAAGAGGTAATGTAATAACTTCAGCGACAAATTTTACAGCAGCCAGTCGAATCTGATCATGTTCAGGGCACCCGTGGGAATCAATTTCACACAGAATCCTATTAGTTTCAAGATATGAATTGGCTGACAAAAACATAGAGTTGTTAATAGAGTAATTATGGCAGCCAGATTTAAAATGTGACGGATTTGATTGGTTACGGATGAGGCTATAGGGAAAATCAATGAAATAATTGTTAAATGAGGTAAGCTTTTGTGTATCTGTTGTAAGAATTTGACTATCGTTGACAAGATCTCCAATTGAGTTATTTAAAAAATTTTCCCTCCCAAGTAATTCGTTTAATTTTTCCCCCAAGTTTTTTAAGGAGTGGAATTAGTAAAAAAATTATTTAAGTAGGATCACTTGGCAAACTTTAGTTTTTTGTTTAATTTGTTTCTAAAAACATGGAAAGCAGAAAGATCATTCTGCGACCTATTTTTTAAAAAGGAAAAAAAAAATTTTTTTCATCTTAATCTTTCGTAAAAGAGAATTTACCACCTACGGTTTTCGGACCTTGCAATTCTTAGTTATCATTTTAAGATAAAAACAGTCATTATAAAGGGAACTGAACACTTGAAAAAATTGGACATAAGCTTCATTGGCATTAGACAGAGTGAGGATAGGTGGCCAGTCAACGTTAGAAAAAGATGAGATTTAAAAAGCATTAAGTTACTCTAAAAAAAATCACGAATGAGATATTTCAGCTTGGATTTTTTCAGATGGAGATCTGGAGTATTAAAAGTTAAAAAGATAAGAAGGTGATCGCTAATGTGATAGATTAGTACTCCAGAATTTTTAAAATGAATATTAGTTATATAGAGATCAATTAATGTTTGTGAATGAGCAGTTATTCTGGTAGGTGATTTAATCGTGATTTCAAAACCATTTGCATAGATCATGTCTTCAAAAATTTTTGTATGTATGTTGTGATTTGAATTAATGTTGATATTAAGACCTCCTATTATTATGAGTTTAGGTGTAATTGAGTTGATATAATCGAATAGCCGCTGCATAAAACTCAAGAAGTCTTCAATATTTGCGTTTGGAGATTTGTAGATAGAGGCAATAAAAACTCCATTAGAATGTATGGTAATAATTTCAATTTCAGGGTAGACACCACACCATTGAGGGACGATGACGTATTAAGCTCTGATGCACATAAATAGCCACACCACCTTCTCGAGCATTGTCACAACTTTCAGAGGACAAACTGTAGTTATTTTAGTGGAGTAATTTGGACAGAAAAAGGTTTCAGTTATACAAATATAATGTACGTGAGTCGTGATCATGTTTAAAAGATCGTACAGTAAGGGAATGTTATTAGTTAGGGTGCAAGCATTAATGTGTAGAAAAAATACATCATTTGTGGAGAAATCGCAATTGCTTAAACTAGTGGGCTGGCAATAATGGCCACATTGACCGAAGTTGGGGTTCATTGTTGTGGGAAAAAAGTAAAAACAGAAAAAAAGTATAAAAAAAATTAATACCAAAGAAATAGGTAAACAAAACGGAGGACAAAAAGGAAATATAAAAATATGTTATATGTGGGAGCATCGACAAGATATAGTTCGGGGAAAAGAGAAAAAATTTATTTAAGAAAGAATTTTGGAAAAGATTCACAATTGACTGTATTATCCATGGCCCAAGGGCAATAAGTCACCATGCGCCGAGATGCATAAATCAAATTTTAATTAAGTATTGGTACATAATTAAATAGTTGTAGATTAAAACTTTCAAACTTCTGATTAAATTTATTTTTTAATAACATAAAAGAGAGCAAACCCACGGAGAACATAGTAGAACCGACAATAAGCGTGAGATAAGATTATGCATATTAACACTAACATATACAAGTAATATTTCTGTAATGATAAACAGAACATAGAAAAGACAACTGGATCTTCGTGCAATTCATATCTTGCATATAAATCAATCAGAAAAAAAAAGTTTGGTTCAAATACAAAGGTATATAACATCCCCCGATGCTAAAATGTGCAGCAAATGAATAAATAAAAGGACAGATAGCAAAGCTTTGGATTACTGCCCCTCTTCTGACTAAAATTCATTCTTCAAAGTTCAAAGACTATATCTCTATTTTTTTAATTCATGGGTAAGCATATCACTTTTTTTTATGAATGTGACATTGCCGCATGACTTATGTCGTAACGGTATGATTGACCGTTGATCTCAGTAGGTAAACATTTTGAAGAGCCGTAAAGGAAGGCTTGGTTAAACATTACAATTTATTAAACACTGCATTATATTGTGACGGTCCGCATCTATGGGCATCTTAATTGATAATAGTTGTATATACTGTGGTCATTAGAGCGGACCTGTTCGACTGAAACAAACCCATTAGCTTAGGCTAAATGACCTATCCTTTATAACGAATCCTTGTCGATGTCAGATGGGTCGTTACTTATCTTTTTGGGAATTTTTAATGTAAATAGTTTTAATTTTAATAAACGGTTTTTTTTTGTCTTTATATTTTTGAATTCCAATCTTATTCGTATTTAACATATGAGATATTTAATATGTGAAGCAGCCACCTTTTTTTTATTCTCTTGACATAAAGTTTAATTCGGATAAGGGCACCGACCTAATATATCGTTACAATATACAACATGTGAAAACATTATCAATTATCGGAGCACATTTTAGCGTGCTCATTCCTCGACTGATGGAGCCAGAATGTATGACTTGACAGTTTTGAAGTATTTTTTGTAACTGCCCACACGATTCGATTGGTCAGTTCGTTTGTGATGTGGGTTGTTTTAGTCCTCAATTGGACGGAAACTGCCGGTCAGACATTTATCAACGGCCAGGCACCTAAACACATAAAGATGTCAAGTTGCTGTAGTTCGTGTGAGAAAAGCGGAAACATTCGCCATGGGGCACCTGCATTTCTCAGGATTTTAATTATCCAGATGCCTCAACTAGTCGTTAAATTTCTTGGGAAATACTAAAGGAGGGCATCTGACCGAGGGAACGCGAATCGCCTCAACATATATTGGCCAGGATAAGATTCTTTTAAATCCTGGTTAAAAACACAAAAAATATATCAAAATGTCTGAATTTCAAAATAAACTCCATCTCTGTTCAGAGAGAGAGATCTTGGACAGAGGGGGAATAATCATAATTAAAAACAATCTTTGAAGTTAGGCTGTATAAGAGCGTTCCATATTTTTAAACAATCAAACAACCTTATTAATGATCATTAGAGCCTGGATTATATGCACTAAAAAGCCAGCAAAACATGCATGTAAATATGCACTAAAAACCTCAGATATGCATATGTATGCACTTAAAACAGAAGCATAGTCAGGGGAAGGTTTTGGGGGTTGTAAACCCTCCCATCGCAATGAAATTTTGTATATTTAACATAGGAACATGTGAGTTGTAGCTCTGTATACCTCTCCCATTAAGCCAATAAAGCCCCACTTATGAACTTTCTACCTATACACCTGAACTGAATATATATGCACTTAATTTTTTAACTTATTTGAAAATCATGTCTTGTATTTTAAAACAAATAGATTATTAACTGCCGAGTAGAAATATTTGACATATATATAAAATAATATGCTTTATACAGCAAAATTTCTATGACGGCATGTTCCGATGTTTCTCTCAATATTCTGAACACCTAAGCTTTGTCTTCTATCATGCAATAGCATTTTTACGACCAACAGGGTCCTTTCCAGAGCTACAGAAGATATTGGACAGCACTTGTAAAATTTTTAGGTTATCTATTACAGATAGTTTATCCATGATTATTTATTACTCACCTCTATCTTTGATAGATAATGAGGTGGAATTTCCCACATGCGTCTGTTTTAATCTGACCTTCAACCAACTGATGGTCTAGCACAATAAAACAAAATCTTCAGTTTCCTAAGAACAATGGTAATGGCTACAATTAGGATATGACTACATTTTTGGTACCCTAGGACATAAATAACATGTTTATTTACATATTCCGTTGCCTTTCTGCTCAGATGAGGTGTGAAAGTAAAGTTTAGCTTTAACATTGTGGGGAAATTTTTCGGACAGAGGAATAACAAAATTCTTAAAATGATTAAAGCATTAATATGCATTAATTCTGGAAATTTATATTTTTATGCATTTATATGCACTGACCCTGAAAACGGTTAAAATACGCAATTGCATACACACTTACACATAATCCAGACTCTAATGGTCATAAAGCTACTTCTAGCTTCAGTGATGCGTGGAAGGCCACATTAAATTACATTCGCTAATTACTTCTACTTTTCATTGTTTTTCAATTTCCAAACCTCTTACAATAATAGATGACGCTGCTGCAAGACAATCGATACTAGCATGAAATGGCAACACATTCTGTGTTCACTTCATTCTCGACAAAGGACAGCCACATTTGTTTGAAACATGTAACTATGTGCTACCAAACATCAAAATCTATGCTCCGGAATATTGATACTAACCTTTAATAGATTCAATGTAGTGCTACATCGAGTTTTATACCTATGGTCATATATTTTCTATGGTAAAATTTAATTTTTCAAAACTTGTTAAATACGGAGGTTGCCAAAAAGTGTTTAGACTTGCGGTTTTTCTGGGAAGCCTTGTTTTCACCACCTTTCATTAGGAAAAATATGCTAAGCTGAAAAATTAAACAATCATAAAGCAAATGATTTCATGAAAGTCTTTATTGGATATTAGATCAAAATTCATAATACGGCTGCATTTACGGATACACGTTGATTCAGTTATTGATATATTATTATTATACATATGTAGGTATAACAATGTATATAGGTATGTATTTCTATACTGTTACACTTTTTAAAAATTCTTTACTTATAAAGGGTTCGCTTCAAATAAACCTAACTAGATTATTGAGCAATTCACACTATCAAAATCTTTATTTTCCAATTATTCTAACAATAACAAATACAGCTTATCACCCCTCCTTTTCTCGGCATGTGTTCTTATTCTTGTAGCAAGAGAAAAAATCACTGTTGCCACAAAAATTCTTACATTTTGTAACAATGCCTATACATAGGAATACATATATATATCTGAACATGGTTCTGTTCATTTGCAATTTAATTTTTTATATTTCCTCCTTATTTGTATTAACATTCTTTCTTTTAATCTTTTAATATAGATTGCTTTTCCTCATATAAGTACTTTCTGTGTGATAATGGATATTGTATTTGGAAAGGCTTTGCATGTGATGGGGTCAATAATTGTGGAGATAACAGCGATGAAGATGATTTTGGAAAATCTCAGTGTGGTAAGAGAACTTACCTCACAAAATTTTGAATGCATTTTACAAAATGTGATTTTCTATATATTCCTTATTTGTACATAAAATTTTGTATAATTTAACATTTAACGTTTTGTCTTGTCTTAAATAATATAAAAACAGGTTGAGAACAAAATATGAAACTAAAGCTTTGTATGAGACAAGACAAAACGTCAGCAACTGGACGACATGCAAAATAAAATTAAAATTACGGACATTAAATAAATGTAAAAATTACATCACATGTACAAACGTTAATCACTTCACATAGAATCTCTTCTGATGTGGCCAGTGTTCTGACACTTCTGCCATAACCTGTATCATGGATGGCAGCACTGAAGGATCCATTTCAGACAGTCGGCAGTGCAAGTGAGAAAACCTTCTGTGACCAGAAACATGCCTTTTGGGGGAAGTACTCAATGCAAAGCTTTTGTGTTTCCCTATCATTATCACTGGTGAGATTGTAGATGTCCAACATCTGTCAGGAAAGTAATGTCACCAAGTCTACAAGTATGAAAAAAAAATACTTATTTACATAATAATAGGAATAATAATACCTGTATATATTAGCAAGCACTCACTCAGTAGTTGACTTACACCATCATCGATCCCGGCAGATGATAGAGGGTTCCGCAAATAGTCGCTTCACAATAAAATGTATGACATTACTTTCCAGACAGACCTTGTAATGCATGCTTACCTTTTCCACATTGCTATACCGATCCATTCTGAGTCGCTTAATGACCTTTCATACAAAAACCACTGCTTTTATATGTGCATCTGAAAGCATCCTTCAGTGTGAAACCATTTCACTTGCAACCATGTATCCCATGATGAAAAGTGTTTGTCTCAGTGTGTCCTATCACCCTTTAAAGTTTGTTTCATTAGTTTGAAACACTGTATATATGTGCAGAGAGACAGAGAGAATGTGTATAGTTCTTCCAATATAGAATTTATTACAATAAATACAAAAAGATGTAAGATATTATTACCCTTCTCAGAGGTAACACAATTGCCAAATAATGGTCAACACACAAAGCCACCAAGGAAAGTTTTTTGTGAGTTTTCGTGGGGGAATTTATATACTTAATAATTTTCGACACTCACGTAACGCTCAAGCTAGTTTTTTTTTTTAGGTATATAAGAAAAAGAGACACCGTCCCCACCCTAGATTTAAACTAGAGTCCCTCCGTTGTGCTTGGAGTGCCTTGAGGACCGCTAGACGAATGAGGACAGGAATAACGCTCTCTTTCTCCGTATATAAGAATGTAAGATATTATTTCCCTTCTCAGGGACAACACAAATACAAAATAATGGTCAACACACTAAGCCACTGGGGCTAGTTTTTTGTGATTTTTTTGCAGGGGAATTTATTATACTTAATAATTTTCGACACCCATATATAAGTTCAAGCTAGAGCTTTTTTAAGTATAGGATAAAAAAAGAAGCCCTCCCCACCCTAGATTTAAACTAGGGTTCCTCCGTTGCACCTGGAGTGCCTTGACTGCTAGACTATCGAAGATAGGAACAAGGCTCTCTTTCTCCATACATAGGGATGTAAGATATTACCCTTTTCAGGGATTACACAATTACCAAATAATGGTCAAAGCACAAAGCCAATGGGACAAGTTTTTTGTGTTTTTTTCGTGGGAGAATTTATTATACTTAATAATTTTCAACACCCAGGTTTGAGCCCAAGCTAGAGTTTTTTAGGTATAGGAGAAAAAGGGACACCGTCCTTGCCCTTGAGTTGAACCAGGGTCCCTTAGTTGCACACGAATATTTGGATGTCAAAAATAATTAAGTACAATAAATTCCACATGAAAAAATACACAAAAAACTCGCCCCGGAGGCTTTCTTGTGTTGACCATTATTTGGCAATTGTGTTATCCCTGCGGAGGGTAATAATACCTTAACACCTTTACATACGGAGAAAGAGAGCGTTATTACCTGTCCTCATTCGTCTAGCGGTCCAAGACACTCCGGGCTAAACGGAGGGACCCTGGTTCGAATCCAGGATGCGGACGGGATCTCTTTTGCTCCTATACCTAAAAAAAGCTCTAGATTGAGCTTATATGTAAGTGTCAAAAATTATTAAGTATAAAATATAAGAAAAGACAACCATGCCATTATATATATATATATATATATATATTCATCTTTTATTTGAATATTTCAGCTCTTCCTGATGATGATGATGATTTCATTGTGCCACAGACATCATGGAATGAACACAGTACTACAATTGTTGGAATTTTGGTACCTCTAGTTATAATTTCTGTGGTTTGCTTTATGATTAGGCTATATTCCGTTTGCAGAAGAGCTCAAACGACAACAGGCACAACTGTACGAAGAAGAAGAAGAATTTACGCCCGACAAAATAACACCTCAAGAAGAGATCCTCCTTACACGATCCTGCCACATGAAACATGTTCTGCTCCATTCGACCCACCACCACCTTACACTACTGTTGCTATATCTCCCAAAAACTACCCAGGTCTCATACAGCACGGGACACCTTCACAGCCAGGAATATCTACGCTGCAGGGAATATCTGTGCCACAAGGGATGTCTACTCCACAAGGAACATCTATGCCGCAAGTAACATCTTCGCAATCAGGTATGCCTTCACAATCTGGACCATCTTTGCAATCAGGCGTGCCTTCACAATCTGGACCATCTTTGCAATCAGGCATGCCTTCACAATCTGGACCATCTTTGCAATCAGGCATGCCTTAACAATCTGGACCATCTTTGCAATCAGGCATGCCTTCACAATCTGGACCATCTTTGCAATCAGGCACGATTTCACAATCTGGAGGACCTCCACAGCAAGAAATATCTTCACAGCTTACGAATGCTGAATCGATAAGCAAAAGATACTAATATACGTGAAACGATTAAAAACTGTTTGTATAAAGTTATTATTAATGAAACGATATCATTATTTTTAAATTTATATTAAAGTAAAGAGTATAAATAAATCAAGAAATATTTTTTCTTATATAACGCAAAGTGTGCCGACTAATGAAGTGTAATTATGAATCTCTTTAATGATGAAATAAGCAGATCTTACATAATCAATAATGTCTTTACCTGTATGAAAGAGCAATATAGCAAGAATTTAAACCTTGGTCCACACATAATGTTTTGTCTGCACAGCAGTTCAAGCCATTGCAATTAAGATATAATATCTGGACACCAAAACTGTGACATCTTCTAAAAAAAAAAAACCAAAAAAAATGTAGATATAAAAGACTGAGCTCATGGGCACGGTTTTTACGAAAACTATGTGCCTTTGTTAGTTGATGTAGCCTTTTTAATTGCTTCTGCTCGGCTTGTCTTAAAGATTGTTTATGAACACTGCTTATCAACAGTTTCAAATTATTCCTCAGTTTAAATTGATTTTTCAATAATTAAAGAACAAGTCCAAGATGTTAGATCTTCGCTACTACCCAACCAGAGTTTTAATGGTTTTTATAGCACAATATAAGAGTAACTGTAAAATCAAAAGAATATTATGATTGCGATGAAGTTTTTTTTTTTCAACCTATAAACTTTTGCTAAATAAATATATAAAGAAGTAGCCACTGTGGCAAATAAGGAAAATGTTATAAAAAAATAAATACATTCCACCAGATGTCGATGTTACGTATAAGTTGAAACCCAAAACTAAGTAAAATAGCAATTAAAGCAAGAAAAGTAATTGTTAATAGCAGTATGGGTTGGCAGAAATCACTAACACATGCAGGTGGGAGTGTTTATGGGGCTTATAACCTCCAATTGCAATAAAATTTTGTATACTTAACATAGATGTGAGTTGTAATTCCGCAACCCCCCCACTTACGAACTTTCTACATATGCTTATGACAGCAATCTTTACCGTTTGTTATTCCTGTATCATTATGATTGATTGATTGTTTGGCTTTTTTATGGCGCAAGAGCATCTGGGCTATACTGCGCCGTATCATTATGACAATCATACAAATGGGGCTATAAAACTGATGAGTCACTTCCATAATCACAGAGCGTTTTCAATTTAACGGTGGCCCAGTCTCCAGAATTTTCTTTATTGTAGTTACAATTCCACTTTTCTGCAATCGTAAGGTTTCCTTTTTTGTGAAAAAATCAGTAAATAACACTTCCATTCACAGATTCATTAATCAAGCAACAGAGAATAGCTGAGTATGATTAAATAGGTGCATAGTAACCAAATATGCTACCGGAAAATGAGACGAGAGTTATAAAAAAGCTAGCAAGGGAGCTCACAAACCAGGTGTTATGGTGTCATGTCATGCTAATAACTAGGGCTCGGATTTCTATGCGCTTGCATGTTTTGCATATTTCGCTTTTGTGTGCATATTTTTCATATTTTGGATGTTTTGGCATATTTCTGCAAAATTTTCAAAAGTGTGTATTTTTTTAATCCGCTTGTAATTCAATCAATTATATTAATTCGATGTTTCCTTCTTTTTCCTTTTTTTTAAAGGCCTTTCTTTAAAAGAGCGATTAAAAAATGAAAAAAAATGCTCTGAATATGTTTCATTTTTAAACAATATGAATTAAATGTGATAAAGAAAAAAAAATTTTATCGTCTTCACATTTTTGAGGGATATTTCTCAATATGCATAATACTTTCCAAGTCAAGACCAAGTGTAATATTTTCAGTGCAAGCCATGGGTGCTGGCAGGTACAGGAAAGGGGCTTCTGCCTCCCCTCCATATTTTTGATTTTCTTTGAAAACAAAAAGTAAAATTAAAAAGGTGAGGTAGAAAATTTTCATTTTTTAAGGCCTTTGCTCCTTCCTAAATTTCACCCTGCTGGCATTCATGGGTCTTAGACAATGAATATGATGCCATATTTTCAAACATATCTCTGTACGTATTTCATACATTTTGGTGTGTATTCTGTATTAATTTTAATTTTGCACATAATCGTGTTTAAGGACGTAACAAAGTGATATTTTTTATGCATTTCAGTACATATTATGCAATAATTTCAAGAACATTTGCACTGTTTCAATAAATTGTTATTTTATACATTTCGAAACATCGCTTATGAGTAGGGTCCAGATTTCTATGCACTTGCATATTTTTGCATATTTCCATGCATAGTTTGCAATAATTTCGTGCATATTTGCATATTATTTGACCTAAATTTTATGCATGAAATCCAGGCCTTACTAATAACCAATCAGCAGTAGCTACTCAATTTGCATTTCACAACATCTTTTGCTTTTGAAACCCCCCCCAACGTCCATACCTTTTTATATAAGCAGTGTATGTAAAGAGAGAGAAGGAAACTTTAATTTTATAAAATTTAAATTTAAGGAAATATTCAAAATTATATTATATATATTTCACAATGATTTTAAGAAATCTCTTCGTTGATATCAATAATTAATTGAAGATAAATATTTTATCCAAAAACTTATAGGGAAATATCTTACAGTACATTATGAATTTGTTAAGAATACTTGAAAAAAAAAAACTTACATGGCTTGAACTTGTAGAAATCCTAGAAGAAATGAAGATAGAAGATATGAAATCAACCCCTAAAGAAGAAATGCAATGCCTAAAGGAAAGATATCTAGATTAAAATCTTAAGAAAATGGCAAGGAAAAGCTTCAGACTAGGATTGCCCAAGCTTTCAGGGCAGTGGGCCATCTCAAAAATTTTCATATGTCTTGCGGAGCAAAGATTTCAGCAAGTTTAAAAAAAAAATAAAAAAAAACTTGCTACAAGCCTCACTTCAGAGTTTCTTCCAGTTATTTGTTTGTTTGTGATATGGAAAGGGGTTACCTATGCTGTTCTCACATGAAAAAAAAAAAATTGCTTTGAATTTTTTTTATTTCAAACAGTTGTCACTTGGCCAGTTTGTATCTCTGACCCATATGTTGGACAACCTGCTGTAAACAAAAGGAAGTGGGGAATGAT
Organism: Dysdera silvatica; assembly: GCA_006491805.2. Classification (NCBI taxonomy): domain Eukaryota; kingdom Metazoa; phylum Arthropoda; class Arachnida; order Araneae; family Dysderidae; genus Dysdera; species Dysdera silvatica. The sequence goes on along the minus strand of QLNU02015003.1, from coordinate 40,356,927 downwards.
TAGTATAGAGGCCCCAGAACCTTTAAAAACCACTAGCACCAGAAGAAGGGACTTGGCATAAATTTAAACTTTGTAACTACGATTATATCGCAAAAGTTAGCACCATAAAAATGAATGTTGTCTTAATTTGAAATACTCTCAACGTCTTGCATATCCTGAAACTACATAAACATAAAAGAACTTCACTAGGTATTTGGTAGCCAGTCAATGAGAAAAACATATTTTAGAAGATTAAGTTTACAAGTGAAAGAATTTATTTTCAAAGCAAAAAAATTTACCTTCTCTTTCAACGAGAGGTGAGTGTTTCTATAGCGTAAGGACAAAAAAAAAAGCTCATGTTTTGCCAAGATCTACAGTTTCCTAAGATATTTGAACATCTGTCAAAGGAATTAAACCCCATACTGTGATGGGGAAAAAAAAAAAAGTATGCTTTTAACGTACCATTAGGTATCGAACCCAGTTTAATTGAACAATAGATGAATGTGTTATCACAATGACACTATAAGGCAGTGGATCTAAATTTTCCGAGCCTCTTAATGACTAGGGTATCAAACTGCAGTGAGAAGTTAGTTGACGAGTTTGTTTGTTTTTTTGGCGGCACTGGGAGTTACACCTGGATTAACGGTGTGCTCGATAAATGCATAACCATTTCAAGGTCTTAAAGAAAAAGATATTTTAATAAAATGTGGCCATGTACGGACATGAACTCGAAGATTATGAGACACCAGTGAGTTAAGAGTCATGTGATTTAGATGTCATTGTGCAGGGTGGTTTTGTTAGTTTTATGACGAAAGGATAGCGAAGGTTATGCTGTGTCATGATCTGCAGTTTCCCTGAGGAACCTGGAACTCTTAGGATCCGAAGGGTACCAATTCCTGGACTACAACGAGAAGTTAGTTAGCAAGCTTTCTTCAGCACCCCTGGGCATTGAACCCGAATAAACAGCAGACTGGGGAAACACATTATCTCTTCATCACCACAGGACCTCTTTTAAATAGACATCAAATTCAATATTCTAAATAACATGTCTCTCTTTTTTTTTCTTTTTTTTTAAGCAAAAATAAATTCTTTCACATTTTAGTACCTTTCCTTCCTATATATTCTAAAACTGTACTATGAAGATCGTTGCTATTTTAATTCACCGAAGTGTACATATAAAAGGTTAAACACTGGTAAAATAGCAAATGAAAAAGGTCACAAGCTTTCGGATGTGTCAATAGCAGTCCCTCATCACGAGTAATGTCAATGTCATTACTCCTGATGAAGGACTGCTGCTGATGCATCCGAAAGCTTAGGTGATCTCTTCCATTTGCTTTTCACTGGTGTTTAACATTTTGTATGCAAATTCCTCCCTTGGTACTTTGTATCTTATTTCAATAGTCAAAGTATATTTAATGTTAAGGTGTCCCTGTTAAAATCTACAATTTTATTTTGAATTAAAATTAGTTCAGCATAATCTAACGAATGGCAAAATTCCTCCTGATAACGTTACTACACATGTAAACGAAAAAGTAGTCTGTATTTCCAACCAAATGCAACATAAGCTAAATTTAAATATGGATTATTGGCATGAATTATAAATGGTGGAAAATTCCTTGAGAACAGGATTTGTTCTAAGGCGTGTTCAGATGCATTAGTTTTTTCTTTATAAAAACAAAACAAACAAAAACTAATGCACCTTAAGCAAGTGTTCTACAACTAGGAAACTTTTCATATGTAACGTGTATATAAGGATAAAGAAATAAATATTTTCATTGCAAAGCGAGCTTTTTATTATAGAGCAGTGGCAATCATCTTAATACATATCCTTAGGCAATGACACAAGTAGATATTTAGTGAAGCATGGAGCTAAAAGTACATCTGGTAGCGTATTGTTAGCCGGACTGCAAAAATTTGATCGTGTTAGGGTTGCTCTGGATCGTACTATCCCCTTGAGCACTCTGAGACATCTGCGCCATTGTGGCAATCATATGTACTTTCCACATAAAAGGATGCCACAATCAAACTATGCAGCTATTTCCCTCCCATTCGTTATCAACAATTTGTTCAAAAGCGTTGCCTAATTGGCAAAAATAGTAAACATAAAGACTAGCCTCATCATTCTAAAATAAACATTTCGGAGAACATAACAATGATGATAATTTTTTCGCACTTATCAAGGCATAATTAAACAAACACAACTTTCTGCAGACAGCACCCTCACATAGAAAATAACTTAAGCTAAATGCTGTTAAATTTACAGTCAGAGAAATTTCAAACAGAGGAAGATAAAAATGTAATGAGAGTGGATCTTACATACGAATATATTGTTCTCACAGTAGGCAGGGAATGCGGGTAAAGAGTTTTTCTGGCAATAGCTTATTCAGAAGCATGTGATTCACAATACTGAAAGTTTTAACGCAAGCTAATTATTTAACGTGTAGCGTGCATAGTGAATGGAAGTATGATAACTTCATTTTTATACACATAGCTGCGAGGAGATTGTAATAAAAAAGGGATCATAATTTTTGTTAAGCAACATGCTTACACATTAAGACAATTAGCGAGAGAATATTATGTTGTTTGATGTGAATGAAATTTCAGGTAAGAATCTATCTATTCTGTGATTGGACGCACGATTTTCTGAGCAATCTTAACCTCTTGAACCAATCCCCAGACTACAGTGAACAGTTGGTCAGTAAGTGTTCTATTTTGATGCCATTTAGAATCGAACCTGGGTTAACGGTACGCTAAGAAAACTTATTACCACTGCACTACCATGTGGCCCATTAAAAATTGAAAATCCATGCTGCAAACATATGCAGATCAGTTTAACATTGAAATAATATATAGCACAGCGGTCAAAATTAACTTTTTAAATCTTGTGCACAAGTGCACCTACATCTTGTGACTTAGGTGCATTAAATACTACTTAGGTGTACAAGTAACTAACGGAACAGAAAATGCACCTCAACATTAAAAACGGGTAAAATGTATGGCAATTATAATTAAGCATGTAAGGTAAAAAAGTGCAAATTTTCAAAATAATTGAACATTCGTATGTAATAAAAAAAAATTCAAAGCAAATGCAGATACATTGAGAAAATTATATAAAATTATTCCGTAGTTCACTATTCTTGAAAAAAAAAAGTAAGTAGCCATTCGTTTTCTTAACGTGTAACTACTTCTGTTTTTAAATGTGTTAACATGTAGCCCTTTGTCATACACTTGACAAATACTGAAAAACATAGCTTTGTTTTTGCAGAGGAGAGAGTTACTACCTTTTTTCTATGACCGGTGAAAACTATATGTCTTTTTACGCAGATCTAAAATGACATTAGCAACCAAAGTAAATTCATTCTAAAAACAAATTGCCGCTGACAATTGTGAACTATTCACCTCACTGTCTTGAAAATTCACTTCACTGTTTGGAGTGTCCTTTGACTGTATAAAATCTATGTGGGCACGCACAACATTTAACATTTCATCCGCTACTGATGAAGTTACACATTTCTTCTCATTTATAGTACCACAGAAATATTTGCTGATACGAGGGCGAATCAGAAAGTCTTTGCCCCTATTTTTTATTAACCAAAATAAGGTACCTACAGGTAATTACAAATATACGTACTATTCTACGTACCTTACACTATTTTTCCACATAGTCCCCACACCGGTTCAGACATTTGTCCCATCGCAGCACTAAATTTGAGATGCCCCTGTGGTAGAATTCGTCCTGACTGTGGAACCACCGTCGGACTGCTGTCTTGGCTTCATCGTTGCACGTGAATCGCTGTCCTGCCAGGAACTTCTTCAGCGGACCGAAAACGTGGAAATCACTAGGGGCGAGGTCCGGACTGTATGGTGGGTGGTCCAGACTCTCCCAGTGAAATGACCGGAGCTTGTCGACGGTTCTGATTGCCACAGTCCAGATCTCTCCCCAGTGAAATGGACAGGAGCTTGCCTGCAGTTCTGAACAGTACAGCCCAGACCTCCTAGTGATTTCCACGTTTTCGGTCCGTTGAAGAAGTTCCTGGCAGGACAGCGATTCACGTGCAACGATGAAGCCAAGACAGCAGTCCGACGGTGGTTCCACAGTCAGCCGGACGAATTCTACCACAGGGGCATCTCAAATTTAGTGCTGCGATGGGACAAATGTCTGAACCGGTGTGGGGACTATGTGGAAAAATAGTGTAAGGTACGTAGAATAGTACGTATATTTGTAATTACCTGTATGTACCTTATTTTGGCTAATAAAAAATAGGAGCTAAGACTTTCTGATTCATCCTTGTACTTTCAGATTTCAGTATGGGACATTATTTTCACTTGGGCATCATTAATTCTATAACAACAGATTTTATTGGATCTATTCTATAACATCCCTGATTAAACAGTACTGCCTTGTAAATGTGTTTACCGCTAATTAATAAATGTGTTTATTGTTACTTAAAATGTGAAACTGATCACACAAGGCATGTTTATAGAAGATACGCAGGATGAAACAGAGGGGGATATTCCATTTTTAGATGCAGATAAAGGGCTGATTGAGGTTGAAATCCATTGTTGGCTCCATGCCTACCACCCTTCTAGGTGAAATCGAAATTGGAAATCCTTATCTCTTAACTAAGTGAGTGTCAGTTACTGTAAAACGGGAAAAAATTCTTTGAACTACTGTTTTTTTTAACAATAAAGTTAACGTACTTTAACTATTTATATAAATCGAACACTACGCAGATTAAATCAAACAACAATATTAATCAACGTTTATTGGCGTAGTGATACCAGCACCTGAAAATTTGAAGGAAAAAAAAAAAAAAGCATAAAAATGGGATGAACTCAGATCAGAGAATATAAAGCAGTGTTATTACCTGGTGAATTGCATATGTAGGCGAAATACTTCATTGGCAAAAACTTCCAAGAATCCTTCACGGCAATGAAACTGTGAACCTAAACACAATAAATTACATTAATTAATCACATATAATTATTCCATAATTCACGGAATCAATACACATCTGATGAAACTTGTTTGACAAACCATGGGGGTAAAAAGGTAGGTATTATTCAATAAACTTAGGCATTAAGGAAAGCCAAATAGCCTCCTAGTCCTTGATAAAAATAAAATTACACGAACGAACAATTAATAAAAGTATAGGCCAGTTACGTTTATATGGTACAATTTGTTCCTATTTTTACAGCTTAAAGACAATTATGGTTATGCTGCGCTTGGCACCTGTATATTCAAGATTTCACAAAAAAAAAAATTATTCAGCGAGTTCTTTTTAAATCTAATATATATATGCATCAGAATTCAGAAAATTATTTTAATAATAAAATCCGATAGTACAGTCATTCGCTCCATGGAGGAGTGACGTTTTTTTGTACATCTTGGTTAATCACAAAATTCTGAGTAGATTGCTTGCTCATACATAAAACATCCTTCATCAGCACATTCCCTAGCTTCAGTTCAAAGACATTACAGAACAAAAAGCATATAAACAGGAAAAATTTTCATAAGCTAAACTAAATTGCTATTATCTGAAAAACAGGATAAATAAACTTTTCTGGAACTAGTTCATCCTGCATTCTTCACAGGATTCGATGTTGCGAACCTCAGTAGGAAATCAAGGTATATTAGTTATATAAAATATTATCTGATTGTGTGTATATGAAATAATGGAAGTCTCATGGCCCTAATTTTTAAGCATTTGGAAAGTAATACATTTGGAATAAAGTATTTTTCATTAAACACAGTGAGTAAACATTCAGAAAGTCCCAAAGAATATTATCTAGAAATTTAAAAAAGGAACCAGGTTAGAAGTTATACAAATATAACTTCAAAAAATCCGATTACCCGGAATAGTGCATGCAGAGATGCAAGCTTTCATGGCAAAGATCTGTGCAAGGATGTTCATATGGTTCAAAGGATAATTATAAGAAGACACACGGAAAAATATCTCAAAATTCGCAAATATTTTAAGACAAGTATTATCGGCAGTGACATTGGCATACGCAAGGGGGGTTGTAATTCCCCTCATTGCAATGAAATTTTGTATATTTAACATAGGAATATGTGAGTTGTAGCTCTGTAACGCCCCCACTGAGCCCATATACCCCTCTTACAAGCTTTCTGTGTACGTTTATGGTTAGTGAGAGGGATTTTTTTATACCCTTTGTAAATTGTGACATAACATATTGTACATTACATAATTGTGTTATCACTTACGCTATGAAAAACAGCTGACCATGACTTCTGAACTATATAGTTAGTTCTGCAAATGCAAGTTAGAGTGAAAGGGAAAGGTAAAAGACTATTGGAATGTGCATTTAAAAACAATACAAACTAGAGAAATACATGTTATAAGATATTATTACCCTTCTCAGGGATAATATAACTAGTAATGATGGTGGGAAAATTGCAATTTGCATATGATTCCCAAAGAGCTTTTTGCACTGTTATCCTCTCTCCATCAGTGAGGTTAGATTTCTTGACATAATTAGAAATATCTGCAGTCAGAATTCACGTTTCAACTGTGTTTGATATTGCTTTATGGTCTATCTTTACCTCCTGCAAAGCATTTGTAGATAGCCCCTAGCCACTGTTGTCTAAAAAAAAGTTGATAAAATTGTTTTTTAATTGATGAGATTGCTGTTGAGTAAGGCAACAGCAGTGGCTAGGGGCTGTCTTCAAATGCTTTCCAGGAGGTAAAAGTAGACTAAAACACAACAGTTGAAATGGAAATTCCGACTGCAGATATTTCTAATTATGTCAAGAAATCTAACCTCACTGATGAAGATAGGATAACAGTGCTAAAAAATCTTTGGCAACCATATGCAAATTGCAATTTTCCCACGACCGTCACAAGTGCTGTATAAAGTCAAGGAAAATCTCACCACAGTCGGAAGTTCTGCTCTTCCGAATTGAGTAAGCATAACTATCTAGCTTACTCAAAAGTGGAAGACAGTGCCTATAGCAAATTTTGTGTGTTCTCTTTTCACCCCATGAAGTCTGTTTAAGATCAACACAAGCCACAGGTCAACTTGTTTCAAAAGAATTTAATAATTGGAAGAAAATGCCATTGAAGAAGTTCAGCCAACATAGAACTTTTCTCTATCATAAGGATTCAATTCACAAAGCCGATGAGTTTTTAAAGGTCGCAAAAGGAAAAAAGGCTTCCGTAGATCAAGTAGTGGACAGAGGGCAAGCAAAAGCAAGTTTTGAAAAATAGGATTATTTTTAAACCTATTACTAAAACAGTGATCTTTTGTGGAAAACAAAAGCTGGCCATTGTAAAATTGTATAAAAAAATCTACCAATTTTTAATTATTTAAGTATATTGCACTGTCAAATTATTAGTAACTTAATAATGACAAATGAGCACAAAAAAAAAGGAAGTAATGGATGTGGCTCCTGGCCAGTGTTTTCACCAAAAATTCCTTGCACCACTGGCCCCTCTTTAGGAATATTCTGGATGCGCCACTGTGTAGGACTAGCATTACTTGCATGTGATAGAAATATTCCTTTAAATGTAGAAAACATTATTGACAAATTTTCACGCATTCATAATTGTAGGGATGGATTTTTGATGTAATATACATTTTAATATATATTAAAGAATTATAAAGAGGATGCCGCTTACAAGTACTTGAAACAGACCCTTTTGTTTCATCCGCATCCTTATTCAACTTTCAAAATGCGTTTCTCAATATTGGCGCGGGCCCCAAACACATCTTAGATGTTTTGAAGCGTGTTTAGAGCGACATTTAGAACCCAAAATGGCACTTGCGTTCGGATATTTTTATTAAGTACTCAGAGGCTTACCAAGAAAAAAAAAATGGCAAACTCAATACCCTTCTTTATGTGCTTATGGAATCGGAGCCCCCTCCCCCCCAGACCATTTGCCTGGATCCGCCCATGGTAGACCTAAAAAAAAGAACAGAAAAGTAATATGCATATTAATTTCTTTAAAAATGATCTCTCACGCAATTTCTAAGATTCAATTTTGCCTATACTTAAAAAAAAAAAAATAATAATATAAATAGTAAAAATCAGGTGGGTATTCCAAAATGCCATATAGTAAAGCTTCTGAAAATTTTCACTAAAATATGTTAAACAGTTTGCAAATTATCATGGGCACAAGCACCAAAAAAAAAGAAGAGAAAATCCACTTTAAAATTCTATGAGAACTTTAAGTTCATTCATCAGATGTTTGTGGTGGGAAAGTAGCCTTGGTGGCGAAAAATGGCGGTTATTCCACACCACTCCCATAAGGTGCAGATATCAGAAGTCCTTCGCCAATTTTATTGCCTGTACCACCCACGTAGAATAACTCCTTCTCTTACATCAACATGGAGGCGGAGTTTACTGAACATGGTGGATCAGCACCTCTCCCATATTCTTCAGTGTTTTAAGATCGATAACACCGACTAAAAATGCTAACTACACCAAAAATGAAAGCATTTGATGAGTTACCATGTCGTGAAGTAGTGCCTAACTTTTTTTATAAAAAATTACATAACCTTTAATTTAAATTCTTCATAACGTTTTATGGTATTTTTCAAATTTTCTTCGAAAATGCACTTGATGACTGTCCATTGGGTAAAATATTTTTTCATTGCAGTAACTCGTGGATGTACAGAATCCATCCCAATATTGCTTTTTTCCTCTAGAAAAGTGTTGAAAGGTCGTTGTAGGAAGGCTTGAGAGTATGTGATGTCATGCAGGGTGTGGCATCACATGCTCATTATCTTGGGAGGTGGTAAGAGGTTTTGAACGTGCTTCGTCATTCATTTGAGTGTGTGTGTTGTAGCGATTGGAAATCTGCCTGTACGTTTGAATGGTTTTTTTTTGTGGAATTACAGTTAAAAGGGAAGGAAAGTGTGTTGGATTGGGTTATTAAAGAAGGATTAATAGGTTCGGAGTATGAGTGTCCAGGTTGCAAGGAGAAAATATGATTGTATGCTAGGCCTAACGTGGGTGACGGTGTAGTAAAAGAGGTGAAGTTATCCCGGGAAAAAAGTTAGTACCACCTTTTTTTAAATTTGCTGAATGGAGAAAAGGGAGGAGGAAGAAGGGAGGGAGGGAAGAGGAGAAAGAGAACGGAAAGAAGTGGGGCCTTAAAATATGACAGGAAGTCAGGACAAAGTTTCCATGCGCGTTGGAAACACTTCCCACTAAAATCGTTTGGGATGCATTCTGTACTAGCGCCCAGTAACTTGCTTCCGCTTATGTTTTTTTACTACTCATATGTTGATTTCCTCGAAAACGATATTTTCAGCAGTTTACAATAGGCACGCTTATCATATATATAACAGATTAAACAGGAAATAATTAATAACAAAGCTGATTCGATTAACTTGAATTATTATCATAAATATCAAAAGAAAATACGAAAAATAACTAAACTCAAAAGACGCATGATTGAACAAACAAACAAACAAAACACATATGGGAGAAAAACAAAATGTAAATAAACATGAAAGGTATGTCAAGTAATTTTCTTCTTAAAGTTAGCGGTTTCTTTATCCGGTTACCGTTATATAATTTCATCATTGCAAAAAAAAGTAAACTTTTATTACTTTTTTTTCATAATTTTTTAACCATGTTTGGCGCAGTATAGCTCAGATGCTCTTGCGCCATAAAACATCCAAACAAACAAACAACAAACTTTTATTTTAATCAACAACCAAATCATAAACTTTTATTCACTTAATTACTTTTCATGGCGGATTCTCAGTGTTCTCCTATCCATTTCCATCTATTGTTTTTTGGGGGGGGAGGTGTTTTACCTCTCTCACTGCAAATTTTGGAATACGGATTTTTTTGTGGCCAATACTCCTAGAAAGACCTTGCACAGGGGAAAATAACATTTTTTATCTTTTGGCAACACCGTTAATGAATACAAAAGTATTTGCAAGTGTTGTTTTGGTCGATTGTGTGCCAAAGGAAATTTTCGTTTACCTTATATTTTAATCATGTCACGTGATGGCGGCGGTAAATCCCGTGAAAAAAATAAGGCCATGTAAGTAAAATACCACTGGCGTAACCAGGAAGGAGAGGTTGGTGTTTAACCTCGCCAGAAAAAATGTAGCCCTCACTAAAAATACGATGATGTAATGTTACGTAAGGGACCTTACAAGGAAGGTCTTTTGACCGACAGACGCCGATTTTAGCGAAAAAAAATAGTCAAAAGTACATTCATTAATAACCCCATAACGTAAAAATTAACAGCCGGATTCCCATATGAACTCCGAAAACAAATCAATAAAAATATGATCCAGGTTACCAGAAAAAAAAGCTTTTATCGCAAGGCGTCAGGTAAAAATGCGTTGATAATTCGGCTCTAGTACAGATACGGGGCCCATTTTGTTTTTAGTAGGAAGTGTTTCCAGTGTGCATGGCCACTTTGTCCTGGCTTGCCGCCATGTTGATTACGTCACAGTGCAGGCTCCACCCCTTTCCCTCCTCCATCCTACTCCCAGCCTTCATCCCTCCCCTCTAACCTCTTCATGTTCTTTCTCCTCCCCCTTCCCCTCTCCACCTCCCAATCCCTGTTTTCTTGGCAGTCTTTTCCTACTCCCCCTTACCCTTGGAATCCCTTTCTACTCCCAGCCTCCACCCCCTTCGCCTCTTAACCTTTCCCGCTGTTGGCTTTCCTCTCTTTTCCTCCATCTCTTCCCCTCCTCCTGCTCCTTTTTCTCAGTGCAGCGAAAAAAAAAAAAACAGCATACTAACTTATATTCCTTTTATCCGTCGGATAACTTCACCTCTTTAACTACACAGTCATCCACGTTAGGCCTAGCATACCTTGCAAACCGGGCCCTTCTACTCCAAACCAAACAAATCTTCTCCCACAAACCAATCCAACAACATTCCTCTTCCCTTTCAACCGCAATTGAACAAAAAAATCCATATTGAAATGTTCCGACATCTTTCCAATCGCTGCAACACTTCCATGACGCTCAAAAGAATAACGAAGCAGCTTCAAAACGTCTTACCACCGCCACAGAGAAACACTGTATGATGCCCCACCCTGTGTGACATCACGTGTTAAAATTTCTGACGTCAAAACCCGGCCTACAGCGACTTTTCTTTTCATTCACACACCCCTTCCCTGCAACGAAAAAAACATCAGTAAAGCACGGAGTAGTACTCTCCTGCCGTAGAAAGCAATGGCAGCTAGTCACTGTGTGCCAATTGCCAGGTTTTGAGTTCTTGGAAACACTGCACTAGATTCTGCTAAAATTGCGCTAGTTTTAGGGGGGGTGGGGTAACAAACTCAACATTAGAGCCACAACTTGTAACAATTTTTAATTAAAAGAACGACTCGTAACAACTTTTAAAAGAATGACTCGTGACAAATTTTAAAAATGCTTTTGAAATGTAAGGCAGCCACCGGCCGAGGTAACGTCCGTCCATGACCAACCCAGTTTCGTGCATAATAAGCGATCAATCTTGTGTACAATGCTACCATAATTTCTATGTTTTAATCAGCAATAAAACCCTGTCAAGATTTTAATAATGTGTGCTGTCCCTGCTTTCATGATGGAGTCCGTGGATGTAGCGACCTACACACTATCTGCGCTAGTAGCTTCGTCACCTCAGTTGTAACTAACCAAGAATACTACAATGCAGCAGTCGTGACAAAACAAAAATTGCTACCAACCGAAGTGGTGACCCATCCGAGAAGATAACGCAGAACCTCCACCTTCCCTCTCTCCAACTGCTCCTAAAACCAATCTCTCATTCACCTATTTACCTGTTTACTTCCTTTTACCAAAGATACCTTTGTCTATTTCCACAATTTTATATATATATCTCCGTTGACCAATCACCCTCTTAATTTCAGTCTGTGGAAGAAAAAGAACTAAGCCTTTCGTTCATTTTCTTACATAACATGAGTTAACGAAGGTCTACACCCAAAAAATATGACTCCTTACTGACGCTTCCTAACATACACTTCTTGACATATGCAATGGCTGAAGCAATGCTCCAAAATTCGCTTCACCTCATTTTAAGATTATACAGCCAGTTTTGGCGACGTCCTTGGCCACAAGGTTTTCATCTGCACTGTTGCCGTGAGTTTTTCTTATTGTTTTTGATTAAAAATCCACAGAGTTGGCGAGGCCCTACCCCCATATTCATAGACCATGTAGCGGTGCCCTAAAACCTTTCAGTTACTTAAACATGATATCGAAACTGATGAGTTTTTTATTTCAATTCATAAAACACTACTGCTAGGAAATGCAGACAATAACAAATGGCTGAATGAACTCTACAACTTCTGTGCACATTGTCTATGCTTGAAAAAATCATATTATGCATACTTCGACCATTCCTAAATAAATCTCTGACCAATATTGAGATTATAGGAGGAATTTTGGTGATGTTAGTTGGCACTTGGCGGGGTGAGATTGTTCTGCAGGGTCCCCAAACTTTTCTGGTGCATTTTTTATTTTAATATTGGATTTCGTATTTTCTACTACGAAGCTAGTTTCACCATTGAGCTGGCCATTAAACAATCGAGTGGCATCAGCTAAAGTCGTAGTATTTTTTTTGCTTAATTAGTACTCTGATTTGCTCATGTTCAACCATCCCAATTTTGTTATTTGCGATATGGATACTCCGTTAACCCTGAAATATTTTTTTTTTGTATTTTTTTATTTATTTATTTTTGTTTTTTGATTGCAGAACCCTTGCAAATTATGCAAACAAGAAAGATTGACGGCATCAGCAACATCTGTCCCAATCAAATGTAATTCTTCGGACCTTTTTTAATCCTAGTACTTCCACAAAGTCTTCTATAGCAGTGCCCAACCCCCCACCACCTTTGTTTTGATTTAAATGTAGTTGTATCATGTTTGTTTTCCACCAGTTTTAATGCTTTTCTGGCACTGTGGCAATTTGATTGGTTTCTTGAAATGGTTATGTTTTCTGGCCGTTCCACATCAATTTGTCATGCACAATTAGCCGCGTTATACTTGTAATTTGCAATATATTTATTTATTGGGAGTTTCTTTGCTTTTGAATGCAGTAGGACCCTGGTAATCTCTCTGCAGGTGAATGAAACCTGGTTAACCAAAATGTCCTTCAATGCTATTATTTCAACTGTGCTAATTATTTCACCTGGATAATAATTGGAAGCATATTCTACTAATACCCATTATCCAGGCACAAAATCATTCCTTTTTTAAACCAGTTTAGAGTTTGCCAATATTTAACCAATGGGTTTCCTACCAATAACCCGAAAGTAGTGCATATTCGAAATACGTTTTATAGGAGTAGATTCATTAAAAAAGTATCCACATTTAAATATTCGTTTCTTTTTGTACCTTTTCAGATGTTTTGTGTATTCTATTTCTGTAGAAGAATTTGCCACATTGGCAAAATTGGCTGCAATATTAATTTGATTAAATGTTTTTGAGTAGACCAGTCATGTATGAATATTAGGTTGTTTTTGATCTTAAAAGCACCTATTATTTCGTAGGGATCAAAAGAATTTGATGAAAGCATTGGAAACGCCAGAACAAAAACGTCTTCGTAGGTTTATGAAAAAGGTAATAATTTCAATGTAATTAGAATATTAGTTTTCAGTGATAAAAATAGATGACTACCTGTACTCCATATGCAAATCTAGTAGTTAGTAGCAAACTACCAACTTGTCTAAGGGTCATTCAATAAGTTGTCACTCAAAGTGGTTTCGGTCATACTTTAGAAAAATTTCATATTTTGACCACAGAATAACCTTCTTGTGCAGACTTCAGAAATGCATTTATTTAATGTTCACAGACTAAAGTTAATGGTTTTTATTTGAAACTAATATCTTCAACCATTTTGAAGATAGAGTAAAACATTCCAACAACGATATCCGATATAACGATAAATCCCTCTACAACGATGATTTTTCTATGTCTGTATAATTGTACTGCAGGAAGGTTTTACTATATAATGAACCCTCCCTACAGCGATAATTTTTCTAGGTCCATATAATAGTGTTGTAGAGAGGTTTTAATGTATTATAAAAAGCAAACGTGTGTGGGACCCACTTTTGCTTGTTGTAGGTGGCCATTTTGATTTTTTTCTTCAACGTGGCGACCTATGAAGATTAAACAGATGCATTTCTGTAGGCTACAGATAGGGATATTCAGTGGTAAAAATATTATTTTTTTCTAAAATATGACCGCAACCACTTTGGGTAACAATTTATGGAATGACCCCTAATTAAAATTAACAGTCGGATATTGGCAAAGATTGGCTGTACGACGAAACCTCAAATTCAGAAGCAAAACTTGTCAGATATTTAACAAGGCCCTATAGGCTAAGGTGACATCATCATCATCATTACAGTTCCTGAAGGACGTGGGCCTTCTTAATAATTATCACCCACTCTGTCCAAATGTTTTCTTTGCCATTCTCTTCCATTTTTCTTGGATCTTCCTCTTTTCTATTTAGCCACCTTTTCCCAGAACATCACACCTGTCTTCAATACCTCTTGCTTTTAGTTTTCTTTCCCAAACTTCTCCTTCAAATTTAGGAATTGAGCCACATATCGCAGGTTGATCTAGTACCTGCATTTCACAATTATAATGTTCTTTCAAATTACTTAACACCAATTTAAAACGATTGTGTTCTTCCTTCTTTCTTCTTCCTCCAAAAACCATTTGTATGTGTTTCGGTTCGTAAAGGTCTCAGTCCTAATTCCCTCACAGTTATTTTTAAAACATAGGAACACTGTGAGCCACAATCTATTACAGCCCTTACTTTTCTTTGTTTCCCTTTTTCTTTTAATAAAACAACTAAGGTTTGTAATAGAACCCTTCGATTGCTACCGTGGTTAGCCAATACGGCGGCTTTCCCATCTCCTACCTTTTAAGTCCTATCCAAAGTTCCAGCATTTGTTAATTTATTGGGCATTGTAGAAGATAAGCTAGGGCACATGATACCCCAATGTCCTTTTCGACAAATCAAACCTCTCACATTTGCTTTTCATGTCTTTGCTGTGTGTCTGACCCATAAACAGATGAAACAACCCTTATTCCTTTTCAAAATGTTTAGTTTCTCAGCATATGACAAACCTTAAAACAATCTTTAGTTTCATGATGTTTTCTGCAAAATAGACAATTGAGTTTAGTCCCTTCTTTTGTGACTGGCATTAGCACTTTTGCAGTTGGCCTGTTGTAATCATATAATTGACCTTTTAGTTTCGATATTACAGTTTAAAACTAGTTTTCGCAAGAGTTATTTGTTCTTCATTTTCTACTTCAGCTCTCACAAATCTCAATAATGTTGTTAACTTATCACTATAATTATTCGCTTCAACATTAACCGTATGATTTCTTAACCATACTCTCAATAACTCTTCTGATCTACAATACTCCACAAGAGGGAATAGCATATCTGTCTGTCGTCATTCCTATTGATTCTAATGCTCTTAAGTTAGACTCTAATTTGTTGTATAATTGTGTGAGGTTTACCTTCGTTTTAAGGTTCGCAGCATTCTTTGCAACGATTCCTAATAGTTCTCTTACATAATGTTCGATGAGTAATTCTTCATGACCAAATCTGGATTTCAAACCTTCAACTGCCTTTTCGTAATTTTCCGCTGTCGCAGGATAGCTGTCGACAATTTCTCTGGCTCTGCTACCTACAGTCATGCATTGAATCAAATATTGGAATTTGTCCTCATTTTGCATTTGCTTGTCTTCGTGGATCTTTTTGAATTGACTGCAGAAAGAAAGCCATTCTTTTATGTCTCCTTCAAATTTCACAAGTTGTATCTTTAGGAGTTTCATTTTTGTTTTTTCGTTTTCCCACACATTTATTTGCAGTTGTTGTTTCTCAAGTTGTTTAAAGTAATTTCTAACAAAAACTTGAACCCTGTCAAGTTTTTCTTTATATCTTTCAATGGCTATATTTTCTTTTTCAAAGCTGTTTGTTTCTTCTCGTAACAGAAGATTGCATAATTCATTATCCAATTTATTTAAATCCATTGCTATTCTATGCAGTGAGGTAAGTTTAATTTCAACTTCTTCAGTACCAGCTTCTTCTTCTATATCTTTGATTAGACTATTAAACACTCTTGTGAATGAGGCTCTTAAGGGTTTCCACTGTTTAATGATTAAATCCATTTTTTTTTTCTCTATCGATAGCTCAATCAATCGAAACTGTTGTTGACCTTATTTCTTGAAAAAGGATTCTGTTGCGTACGCTATATATCGTCAGAAAACCATAAGAAAGTGAATACACTTCTCTAGAATTTTGATTTATTTACATCGACTGTATAAAAAGTCTCACACCTCTAAATACAATAGCAAACTCAAAAGGAAAAAAGTATTCTACAAAATATTCGAACAGAAACAATGACCTGATTTCATTTCACGCCATTTGATTTTCAATTTAAATAAATCCAAATATAGTCAAACAGTGTTTCGAATTAGAAATTATTACATTAACCAATGCTACGATGGTGCAATGGCAACATGTTCACTTAGCGTGTGGTTATTTTAGGTTCAAATTTCATCTGTGCAAAAAAAAAAAAAATACGGGGGATGCTTACTAACTGCTTGCCATAGTCCAGAGTTTAGTTCCTTAGGCCTTAGTAGGTTCAGATTGATCAGAAAACTGTAAGTCCCAGTACAGCATGGCCCTTGCTGTTCTTACACCATTAAAAAAAAAAAAATAGATAGACAGAGAAAAGGAAATTTGCAGTTTATGCACACTCAAACCAGAGCGACATGGATTATCGTTTCAGTGCTCTGTCATTAAGTATTAAAAATAGCTTTAGCATGAACTTTGAAATGAGGAGTGGTATTAGACTTAATTTTAGTTTTTACTTTTTCACCGTTCGCTTGTGATATATTTGTTATAACTCTTGTTATTTTTTAGGAAGCTAAAGAAAAGAAGAGAAAGGAACAGATGGGATGGGATGAAGAATATATGGTAATGATTTTTATTATTATTTTTATTTCAGGATATTTAGAGAAAAGTACCTTGCTTGGACAGTGTTCACCCTATTTTTTTTCCCGCATTTTTTATAGGGTTACACTAATACTGATAACCCCTTTGGAGACACTAACTTACTGAAGTCCTTTGTTTGGGATAAGAAATTGGAAAAAGAAGGTTTGAAAAGCCTAACAAAGGATGACATTGAGAGAAGGAATCGATCAAAATTAGAACAGAACAGGGTATGCATTATTAATGCTTTCATTTCTCAAGTAGTTTAGAAATATCATATTTTAGATTGTGCTTATTTTGTACTACAGTAGGGCCTTGTACACATAGCGGGGCAGGTTCCTGTTTCCTGCTAAAAGATGAAAATCATCGAAATGTGGGACACGTTCCCCTTTTTCATTTGTAAATGTATATAAAAGTGCGAAATTTATATATTTGCAATAAAAATTTCATATATCGAAAATCTCTGTATATATTAAAACTTTTGTGAATCCCTGTGAGCATTACGAAAAAATGGTTTCTATATATAGAATTTTTTTAAGACAAATTGGGAATTTTTGTTCGTGAAATGTTTTAAAATGTCATGATTTTTAATTCACTGGCGATGTTCCTGATGATGTATTTCATGGAGGTGATGTAAGAATACGATGTATCTTTTTCACAATTTGTTGCATAGAAAAACATTAGGAAGTTTATTACACAAATATAAATAATACATTAATAATCTTTTCAAGTTACTTCCATCTATTTTTTATTATTATTGTCTGAACGTAACTTATATGTGTAATTCATATTCACTTATTTATAAGGAAGAGTGCTTTGATTAAGAAATATGCATAAAAATTATAGCTTCTATGTATCAAAGTGGTTTTTTTTTATGAAACCATTCCCTTCAATAGATGGAGGCTCTATTGTATTTTATCACACATCAAATACACCGCAACTCTAGGCTTAATAAAAGATTCAGAATTAAAATGAATATATAGTCCATACGTTGACTAGAGTTTAAGACAAAACAGGGTTCGTATGAGTGCTTAAAGGTGCTTAATTT
The DNA here is from genome assembly GCA_006491805.2 of Dysdera silvatica. NCBI lineage: Eukaryota > Metazoa > Arthropoda > Arachnida > Araneae > Dysderidae > Dysdera > Dysdera silvatica. The sequence goes on along the minus strand of QLNU02015003.1, from coordinate 40,338,946 downwards.
AATTAAATTATTTTGAAGGGCCCAGAAAAGTGCTTACTTTTTTATGGATCTGGATTAAAGTGCTTAATTTTTAAACTGTAAAAAAGATTAGATGGGGAGTTACTCTCTTTTGTGAGCATTTTCTAAAATTTGTTCATAACATGGTTCATACTTTTTTTGGGAGAATTAAAATTAAGCACCCATGATGTGTAATGATCATATGAAAGGGAGATGATGGGATTTTTAAATTGAATCCAACATTTATATGTACACATGTTTTTGTTATACTTTATTCACACATGCACACACACACATATATATATTTGTATGTATATTAGGGTTCGAAATTAGTGGGTGCACTGTGCACATGAAATTTTATCCGTGCACGTAAATTTTTAATTTGGGTGCACCTAACTATTCAAAACTATGGCTACTTAAATTTATTTTTCAAGAACAGGGACACTTACATTTTACCTGTTTTTAATGTTGAGGTTTACTTTCTATTCTGTTAGTTACTTATACACATAACTAGTATTTTATGCACGTAAGTCGTAAGACTTGGGTGCACTTGTGCACCTGATTTAAAAAGTTAATTTTGACCCCTGCTGTACATACGTATTTCATGCTTACTAGCTTATTATAAATAACTTTTATGGCCTAAAACCACTGTATAGAAATTAAGGTCCATACTCTAAACATCTACTCACATTGGCATTCACAATAAAAGTTTTATGGTGGTAGACCAGTACCTTTGAATTTCCATTCAATTCAGTGTTTTGGAACCAGTTTTTGCCATCAGAGCAAAATCACCCTAGCACTAAATCTTGCAAGTGCAAGACCACAGTATGTGCCGGAATTCCCTGTGTTCGTGATTAGTCAAGGAATTGTGTTGGAAAAGTTGAATTTTTTTTCTTCAGTGTGCATGAGATCCCTGATATATTTTATAAATTGGGACCTATAAGATATCCAATATACTTTAATATACGATTTCCATTTATAATGTATCTTTCTAGATCGAATTAGAAAAGGTGAAACAAAGACGTTTAGAGAGGGAACGCGAGCGTGAAGCCCGAGAAGAAGAATTGGTAAGGAAACTCGCAATATTCTCATATCCTATAAAATTACTTGAATTTTTATATGTTGTCTATTCCTACTCAGGACATATGTAAAATATTTTATGTTGATTTATTATATTCTAATTTATGTTATGCATGCCAATTTTTTTGCGTGATAGATTACCTTTTAATCTCCCAATTGTATTTTTTCTTCTGACAGTTTCATCTCTGTGATTTCATTTTAGTTTTCCTCCTATTTACGTTTCGTACCTCTTTTAATCTTCATATTTCTTGTCCTGTCTTTTTCCTTGCTTTTGCTATAATTTCTTTCATTTTATTTCTGCGTTTACATTTGAACTTTCAACTGATGATGTAAGTCTTCGTTGCCATTTAGAGGAAATTGAACTATGCTTTGAGTCTCATTGGTTAAGACCACTATTTTTAGGTCTAGTTGCAGCTCATGTTTTACTCCCACTAAGCTTGATTGTGTGTGTGAATGCATTGTAGGGTTGATGGTTCAGATACCATGCTATGCTGTCGGTCTCATCACAGATACCCATAGCGGGCCCTGCGGTGGCGCAGTGTGGTAACGCGTTCTCCTAGTGCGCCGCTAATCCGGGTTCGACTCCCAGCAGTGCAAAGAACGCTTACTCAGAGATCTCATAAAGATCGCACTGCTCACTGTAGTCCGGGGTTTGGTTCCCTAGGCCTTAAGAGGTTCGGATTCCTCGGAAAACAGTAGGTCCCGGCGCAGCATGACCACTGTAGTCTTTGAGCCGTAAAACCAAAAAGCAAGCAAAGATACCCATAGTGCCGTTTTTAAAACATAAAATGTATACCATCACAGCATGGCCTTTGCTGTCCTTTTGCCGTAAAACTCACAGACAAAATATAATACAGTAACCTCTCCCATTAACGAATCTCAAAGAGCCAAGAATGAAGTTCATTAATCGGAATGATGTGTTAAATAAAAACTGACTTTAATGTTTTATTTGATTCCATTTCAGCTTCGCAAATTTAAGAACGTCAATACATTTGCTAAAATTTTATTGGCATATTTGGAAATCGTTATTATGAATTATACCTTACAATTTACTAAAGTTACAGCACAATATAATAATAAAGTTAAATATTATATAGTTAAAAATTAATAATAAAGTTTAGTTACATAATAATAAAGTGATGACTTACCGATAATTTTTCCTATTTAGAAAGAAAAATCCAAAAGGGTTGTTTCCCTTAATTTTGGCCTCGTTTACAGAATATTTTCTTCTATTTTTTTAAGAAGGTTAAAGGAATTGATTTCTGTGTTGGATGAGATGATATACTTGTTTAGGGCATTTGGAACATCACTGACTACTTTGAGGAGGTGGGGTTGTTAGTCCTCGGTTTTATAATCCAATGTATTTTCATATGAATCAACCAGTTTTCCTTTTACTGTTTCACCATAAATTTGATCCAAACTTCTTAATTCCATTATTAAAACATCCTGGCGAGAAAAGTTATCACAGAATGACCCTGACTGTCTTTGTGCCACAAAAATGAAACCAACCAACTAACTTGGCGAGAAAAGAACAACGAGGCTAAATGTTAGTAAAAAGGGTGGAGTCATTAATCAGAAATATATTAATACTGTGAAGCATTTGCCAGAACCACAAAATAGGGCTGTTAAACAGAAAGATTCGTTAAATTGGTCTTTATTGAGAGAATTTAATTACAATATTTTTTCTATGTGGTATTTGCTGAGACCTCGAATTATGGCCATTAAAGGAAGGATTCGTTAATTCAAAGGACGTTGTCGAAAGAGGTTACTGTATATGACTAAGAATGGTGCTGCATGGTAGAACTTTCATATATCAAATATCCAATTTGAGCAGATAACCTGCATTTACCCTTCCCCCCCCCCACTCCAGATCTCTAGTCCAGAGTTGGGGAAAACTAGGCTTTGATATAGCAGATTTTAGCTGCCTTTGTACAATAAAACAAGAAATAAATCAAATGCACAAGGTTGAATTTGCCCATTTTATTTCATCTTAGTACCATTCATATATGCTGTTGATAGTTAGTATTTTCCTTTTAAAATGGTTTTAATTCTTCCTTTTAAAGACGAAGATTCAACGAGAAAAAGAGGCCGCACAGTTCAAAGAGTGGGAAAAGCAAGAAGATATTGTAAGTTGCCTATTTGTATTTCAAAAAAAAATTATTTAAGTTTAAAACGTACGACTCTGGCGCTTTGTGAATATGTTGATTAGCTTGTTATTTTCTATCGAAGTTGGAAGCTTGCCATGTGTGACTCTTTTGAATGATTTGGTATTTCATTATGCCCTTCCCATAGGTCAGTAGTGGCCAAATAGTGGCCCTCAAATCACTTCCAGCCTACCAGTTTATTGAGTATGATCTTTGATGTGTTGCTCTTATTTTATTCAGTTAAATTCATTAAATGCCACATCAAATTATTTTTCAAAGTTACATTGTATTATTACAAGTTATAAATAAAAAAATGTAAATGATCGTATCATTATAAAACACAGTGTATATCTATATATTGGTTTGTTACTTTGGAACTGAAAGGATGTTGACTGCTTAGGTAAGAATCGTAAATTGTAACAACAGTTATTTCAACACTGGTCTAAGGTTTAAAAACCCAACATTTTGGCAGCTCACTGCTCCCTTTGTCAAGCGAAGGCAGAAATTCTGATTTTCTGCCCTCACTTGACAAAGGGAGCAGTTGGCTTCCAAAGCGTCTTGGTTTTAAACCTTAAGCCAGTGTCGAAATAACTGTTATTATGGGATCTCCTCGTGAAACTTTGTATTGTTTCGTTATCCTAATTTATGGTGTTCATCTGTGGTAATAACCACATGATTGCATAGAGATAACATGTTCGCCTATTGTGTTGTTAACCCATGTTCGATTTCAATAATGCCATAAAATGTATGCCATTTTTTATGCCCACCATTGGAGTCTGGGTCCTTAGGTAAAAAAGGTTTGAATTTCTTGGAAAACTAGTCCCAGTGTTGCATGAACGACCTTAACTGTCTGTGTGTTATAAAACAGACAATCTGTGTTATGTCTTTAACGTAAATTATTTTTTGTTTGTACTGTGTTGCAAATGATTAATTTTTTTTTTAAATGGAACTGATACGTTTTCTTTTTCTAGTTTCATTTGCAACAAGCCAAGCTGCGCTCGAAAATTAGAATACAAGATGGGAGAGGTATTGGTTATTAGTTTATTTCTTAAGTGTATTAAAAATATTTTGAGAAAATTCTTTGAATGAGCTGTAGTATAATTGTAATTTAAGTTATAGCAGAGTCGCTTAAAATCAGTTTAAAGTTATGAGTTTGTGAATTAAAATAAATTTGTATTGCAGTGAAGATTATGTCGACTGACATAAAATGGTGAAATATGTGCTTTTGTCAATCTGAAAATTAAAACATTTTTTTTTTCTCTTTTTTAAGCCAGATGTAGTCCACTCTTACGACCCTCAGGGTCGTGCAAACATGTTAACTTGGATATCATTAAAATGTGTGGAACCGGTTAAGATAATAAGCTAGTGATGGCATTTCCAACATTTTTGTTTTTCATGGCAGTTATCTTAGCAATAGGCTATTGACCCAGATACACCAGATCACAGTTGTGTATACAAATGAGGAAAAAGTGAAACAATGCAAAACTTAAAAAACAGGAGATTATAATACATCCAAGTTCATTTAAAGTTTGGAGCAGTTTTTTGGCCTTTCAGTATCTGTCACATATGTTCTTCTGTGTGGGGACTACACATTCACGAATGTGTGGTCCCCACAAATTATTATTATTCATTTGTACCTCTCATCTACATAATTTTCAGTTTGGTAGTAGACATGAAATTGAAGATGTTTTACTTAATCATGACCAGTCTCTAATCAGAAAGCTGCAACCACCCGACTGTGTGGGGAAGAAAGCATATCATCCTTCCTCTTTTTTTTTTTTTAAATTGTCATTCTTTAATTTTAAGTTATATTTGTCTCTTAGGGTGTTTTTGATTACTCTGACCAAATCGAAGAGAGTTCTTCCCTTTTGCTGATTGGTTTTGTTTTTTTTTTTTGTTCCTTGTTTGATAGTCTGCCAACTGGTTTCCATAAAACCATTGTATCACAACTCTTCCTTTTGGAGCAATGGCAAACCCAACCGGTGTATTCCCAACTGAACAAAAAAAATTGCAAACCCTTCCAAACTGAGTGTGGAGGGATAAGTTGAAAGTAAGATTAGCAAAAAAAAGGACAATAGACTCTTAGGGTGGTCACAGGCGAAGGCTCAACAAAACCACTAGAGGTTATGTAGGGGGAATAATGCATTTCTTTAGGCAATCAATTTAAAGCAAAAGGTCAATCGTTTGTCAGGTGAACTTAAGCTTGGCACTTGTTTATTGGTTATGGAAAATTCTTACGTTACAATTTTATTTACATAGTTCGATTTTATGTGCAGCACCATCAGTCCTTTGACATTTTCTAGTTGTGATGGAAAAGTCCAGTTTAAAAGATGGAGAAAAGAACGGTTCAAACTTTTATCTTTGTATGTGATTCAAAGAAATCGTTATCTAATGATAGCGGATGCCCCCTGTCTTTCATTCCCTCTAAGCAAATCTTTTGTTATATGTAAGATATTATTACCCGTCATAGGGATAACACAATTGCCAAACATTGGTCAACACAGAAAAGCCTCCGGGGCGAGATTTTTGTGAGTTTTCCTTGGGGGAATTTATTATACAATAATTTGTATTATTATATAATAAATTCCCCCACGATAAACTCACAAAAAATCTCGCCCCGGAGGCTTTTCTGTGTTGACCATTATTTGGCAATTGTGTTATCCCTGTGAAGGGTAATAATATCTTACATCCTCATATACGGAGAAAAATGCGTTTGTTCTTGTCCTCATTCGTCTAGTAGGTCAAGACACCAAGGGCTCAATGCGTTGACCCTGGTTCGAGTCCAGGATGAGGACGGCACCTCTTTTTTTGTTATAGTAATAACCCGATTTGAAATTCTGTCTAGTTTGCCATGTTTTCTCTTTAAGTCAAGAGTGTACCGATTGGATTTGTATGACAACTCATCCCTTTTCCACCAAATATTAAATATTTCTTTGGCATTCTATTTTTTAGAATTTGGATGACCTCTTCTAATTTTCGGTTTTTGAATCTTGGAGGATGATAACATTATTGAGCTGTTGAGTTCATAACATTAGTTGTCTTGTGACGACTATTTTGGTGGCCTCCACTTCGTCATAGGCCACACAAAATTTGGACAAAGGGAAGAGTTCTGACTAGACACCAACTCCTGTGTTATCTCTCATAAACATCTTGGAACTCTCTGTCAAAACTTTTAACCACCATTTTGAACATGGAATGTGCAAGAAGAATTTAACTCTCAAAAATTTCATCATAAAAAATTTTTATTACAAAATAATTACCTCAAAGTTTGTCATCCTCACCAACAGCAGGGTATCTAATGATCTGGAAAAGTTAGGGCAGTTTTTTCGGACTGGAAAAGTCAGGGAAATTTGAAGTGCAAAAACCCAAGTCATGGAAATTTGAAATTCATTGTTATAAATAGCTTATTAAAATAGTTTTCTTGAACTATACTTTTTGTACTGTATTGTATACTGGAAATTTTGAAAAACTTGAATACTTTTGACTAAACTTCTTCCAAAAATTACTATTTTGCACAAAAACTAATATAATTTACATAAAATTATTAAGCCCATATATTTCTTAGGACAGATTGTTTACCAGATATATAACTAAAACTTGAACAAAAATATTTTTAGCTAAATTTTCTAATCTGTAAAGGATTATGATCATACCAGTTTCCCTTCCCTTATATATAGTCATACACACTTTTTTAAATAATTGGATAAAGCTAGCTAAACTTGTTTATAATGATCTCAAAAAGGGGTGAATAAAAATATAAATATTTAATTAATGCGACGTATGCACGCGCACACACACACACACAAGTTTTTAATATAAAAAAATTAAATGCAGTTTTTGTATTTATAAATTGAGTTATAAACAGCTTTAAGGCTTGTGTAGGTAGATTTTATTGTCCTGGAACTTGTTTCGTTCCATTATAATATATAGTTTACTAAAATTAGCGACTGGAAATCCATTAAAATTTGGTCTTGAAAAGTCAGGGAAGTTTAAATCAAATTTGGCAAGAACCATGTCTAAGTATTATTATTTTATGCTTACTCAACTAATTACAACAGTAGTTGATGTTTTATATGTTTATACTTCTTTTTGTTTTTTAATCTGGCTTCTATTGATGACCCAAACCATTAAAATGAGGCGTAAACTATTAAAATATGCAGGGTAAATAAGAGAACATTACAATTATGACTTTAATAAGTCTTAGGAAGCAATAATATTGTAGTTTAAATTAATTTGATTCTTATTTATTGTAGTTCAGCAACTTTATTTTATTGAAAAAAGTAAATGTCCATATTATCTATGTTTGTGAAAATACTACACCTGGAAATTTGTCGTTACTGGTCTAAAAAACCTGAAAAAGTCAGAGAAGTTTGAAACAAAATTTGGGTAGACACCCTAAAACAGTTTTAAGTCGTAATAGACTTTCAGTTCCTTTTATCGTAAGATTTTGGATTTTAAAATTTTTTTGCACGTAATTAAAAGTATCCTAAAAACAATTTCTCAAAATTATATATTCTTTTTATTTTAATTGCAGTGACTTCCTTTGTATATTAGCATGAGTTTGAATGTAATGAGTGTATTATTCAATGCATATTTTCATTTTAGCGAAACCTATCGACTTGCTTGCACGTTATATCAGTGCAGAAGAAGAAGACTTTACCGTGGAGATGCATGAACCCTATGTTTATTTAAATGTAAGTAATTCTACATAGTTTTATACAGTGTACTTTCTGCCACCTTGATGTCCCTTGAAAATGCTAAAGATTGCTCATTGTTCCCAAATATTTTTTTTTTTCTAATACAAATGTTGTTTAAGCAGCAATTTTCGTTAATAAGCGAAATTTTCAGGCAATCAGTTGCGTCGAAAAACGTTTTTTATTGCTCATAAACTTGATGTTTTGATCTGAAGGTGCGGATCATCATCAGAAGCAATAAATTATATGTAGAACTTGAAAATTGCTAAATATGCTTGTAATAAAACGTTTTGTTTTTACTCTTTATTAACCTTTATCTGTTTTCTGGATTCCTGGGCAGCACTTTTAAAATTTGTGGGAGTAAAAATAGAGAAACTTCTGGCAAGTTTTGTTAATTTATTGTTTACAAAATGCTCCATTTTTTCAAAAGTACATCAGTGTTGTTATTGTGAGTTTGTAGCGGCTAAGTGTCCACACATACGCTTGCACAAAAGCCCAAAAATTTTGAAAAGTTAAGGTTTTCAAGGAACCGGATTCAAGGATATTCAGATGTTTGAACATTTACTTCAGTGTGATTAGGAACATTATTTTAATCTATATTATTGATGTATGTGTGTATGCTTTTGAAAGTAGTTTTGAAAATTTTGTTACTAGGGTTTAAAAATTCAAGACCTGGAAGACCTTCAAGAAGACATTAAAATTTACATGGAATTGGAAAACGGCAGGAATCTTGATTATTGGAAGGATTTGCAAATTATCGTTGAAGATGAAATTCACAAACTGAGAAAATTAGATGTTTCAGGTTCCGGTATGTTTATTTTATAAATTTATAAGATGATGTGGATTTGCATTTTAAAATTGAAAGCGTGATATAATGATGTATTTTTCATTATCTTTGTAATTTATTAGAGAGACGAGATGGAATCAATTCTGCTGTTGGTGCTGAAGTCGTTTCAATATTTAAAGGGAAAACACCTAGTCAATTGCAGGCATTGTACCAACAAATTGAAAAGAAAATTTCGAATGCTGACGAGAGTGTCGATGTTGGTAGGAGTTCATTTTGTTTTGATTAACCAAGTAAAGTTCTTAAATTTTGTGATATTTAACTCTTTAATATACCAGATTCTTGCCTAAATATTAGATGATAGGCGGAATAGTAACCATAATTAAAATTTTGTGGTTACGATTACTATCATTACTTAAGTGTGCTGTGATTGCTAATGTGTAGCTGTGATTACTTAGTGTGCTACAAGTGCTTATGTTTAGCTATGATTGCCAATATATAACTGTAATTAACTTATTATAGTTCTCTTGCACCAATCCATTATACAAGGAGTAACATTGCATACTTAGCAAAAGCATCACTTCTAAATCTGAAATTGATTGATCTGAATTGATCTTTGATTTCTTCGAATGATTAATGTCAGGATTATCAATAGAGGGAATTCCCCTTAGAGCAGGGGGGGGGGATTTCAGGCGAAATTGCAAACTTAAATTGGTAGACTCAGATTTTGGCAATACTGATTCTATGACCCAAAAAAACTCTTAAAACGGGGAAAATAATATCTGCAGGTATGATGAAAAAGGTTCAGAAGTAAAAAAAAATCAAGAACTATTGCGTTAATGGAAGAAAAAAGTCTGGTGGGCCGAATGCAAAATTGTTCACTTTGCGTTTGCAGATTTGGTGTGATTGTCCGAATGAACTTGAGTGTTTCTTCCTTTTGTTTAGCGTTTGTTTATAAGAATAGAAGGGTAAACATCTGTAGTGATTTTTGAAATTTTAAAAAATGCATTAATCTCCCTCGTTATAATGACATTTAAAGGTCTGAGGGGAAAATGTCTTTAATGGAAAAGGACGTTAATTGGAATTGGTGTAATTGTATGAAGTATTTGCCTACACTGCAAAATGCCGTCGTTAAACAGAAATAGGCGTTAATTGGAACATTGTTAGTGAGAAAGTTACTGTAATTTTGTATTGCATGTATATACACTCTGTATGTCGTGCTAATTTATTAAAAGCTTGAAATGTTTAAGATAGTTTACTAATACGTTGAAAGATAAATTCATTTCAGTAATTAATACATAAAGAAATTTAGTACACCTTTCGAGTGGAGCCTCGATTATATTATTTGATTTGTATTAACAAATTATATGATTTGTATTAAACAGAAGACTGATTATTATTGCAGAATTCGAAATGCAGTTACAACTACCATTACCAAATACAAAAAAGTAGTTTTTTTGAGTTTATTCATTTTAAAGAGTCTATATATAATTTTTTTTAGGGTATTGGGAAACTTTGCTGTCAAGATTAAAAGCTTATATGGCTCGAGCGAGGTTGCGAGAACGCCATCAAGACAACCTTCGTCATAAGCTGTATCAATTAAAGCAGGAGGTAACTCATAGATGTCGACATATGCATGATATTTATTTGAATTAAATGCAACTATGGCAAGTATGCTTGCACTTTGTTATACTGTGTAACAATATATAATAATAATAATCATATGATTATGTTTACTCTTTCGTAGCAAGGTGTTGAGAGGCAACCCTTATTTCCTTGCATTGCATCAACTTCAGCTCAATCATCCTCTGTTGAAACCACTGTTCATCAAACTCCACCAGTTGATGATGAGTCACATTCCGAAGCTTCGGAAGATGAAAAGGAAAGAACTCCATTGAAAGAACAAACAGCTGACAAGAGAAAGGATGCTATTCCTTCCGTTGCCTCATCCGGTAGTGATGCATCCACATCTGCAAATACTAACATTGAAGAGTGAGTTTTGCAATTAGAATCTAATATCAGTTCCTGTATTTCTTCCCCACTTCCCTAATATTTATATATTTGGCTAATGTGTAATGGAATCCAATTATATCTGAGGAGGTGTAATTGAAGTCAACATTAATTAATGTGTGAAGTATCGTTCACCATTAGCTGGGACACCTACAAACCAAACATTAATGAAGATATGTGAAGAAAAACTTCTATGATACAGAAATTTTTTTAGCAACCTAATAATGGGAGGTATGAATGACCCATAGTTTGTCCTGTCTGTATAAAACGTTTACTATTGATATTTCTAAGTTTCTTTTGTGGAGAAATTAGGGGGATCTCACCATTCACAAATGAACAGAGCTTAAAAAATTCATAATAAAATATCACTATAAAAAAAATTTCGTACACCATTCTACCATCTCAATACATTGACAATACTATCTTCTTTCTACCCAAACAGATGTCTGTCACAAAAACTAATTAATCAGTGTTTAGGATTATGTGTTGACATCTGCTGTGTTTAATTTTACATAGTTTTGCATGTGTTGTCATAGCAACTATTAATATAACCATAGTATATGCCATATTAAGGAAAGCAATGAAAATAAGACCTGATTGTAAGCTGATTCAGTCATTGCAACAGTGTTTTCTACAATCCTTAATGTTTACAATGTATCGAAGACAATGAATTCCTGCAGTGCCATTAACCCATGTTCAGTTCCAGTGGTATCTTAGAGTATGTGTGCCATTTCTGTCTACCCACTGTAGTCTGGGGTTTTGTTCCTTAGATTAGGGGTTCCTAAAGCTTTCCCTGGTCGTGGCATCCTTAGGAAATTTTTAAAAAATTCGCGGCGCCCTAGTCATATAATATCTGTGGTACAGAGGCGAATTTACGGTTTTGCCGCCTAATCTTAACAAACATAACTAGAGGCATAGCAGAAATTTTAGCGCTTTTGTCAAATTCTTAATGTGACGCCCCTGGCGATTATTTCAAATCTTTTTTTGCAAGTATTTATGAATTTGGCACTTTTTGAGCCTTCCTCGGGCGGCACTCAAGGTTCACTCTGTTTACCAATGACTAATTTATTTATTTATGTGTCAGCAGTTTGTTTACAGGGCAGTCTATGCCCTGAGGGGAACCGGGGAAAGCAGGCAATTGCCAGCTTGACAAGCCCCCATCGTTGGTTGACAAACCAAGACTATCCCGAGTGGAAAAAGTTCGAGAAAATTGTAAAATCATAACAAAGCTAAAATGCAAAAATATTGAAATAACAAAATATAAATATGACGATTAAAAATACAAAACACAGAAATTTAAAAGTATGGTAAACATCAAAAATCAGTGTAAGGTTAGAATTCAAAAATATTAAAGTAACAACATATAAATACAACAACTGGTGGATAAAATACAAAACACAGAAATTTAAAATTATTGTGAACAACAAATTTAACATTCGAAGTTAAAATCAAACATAAAGGCCATCTAGGTCTTATGGTCCAGTATTTCAAATAAAAAACAAAATATCGAGAATCCAAGTGGTCCCAAAAGTCAATAGCAATAAACTAAACCAGTATTATCACCCACAGTACATGAAGGAAGATATCCGAATGACCAGAATGAAGAAGAACAGTTCACCACAGTCAGCCAGTTACAGAGCCATTACTTGATTCCATCAGGGAGAGCCTTATCGTTTTCCTGAAAGAATTATAACTTCGTAGCTCTGTTAAACGAGATGAAGGCAACATGTGCCTTACCCACAGTCCACCAAAGGGGACGATGGTTGAGCATGAAGTTGTTGGTCACAAGTATGGGTGTATATAAGGACTTATGCGCCGAGAAGGGTATCTATCAGCCCTCACTCTGAGCTTGACTAATTCCACAAAAAGGCCTAGATTGATCCTCCTGTACATAAAACATGCAAGTCCATAGAAAGTCAACTTATTAAATGGCAATATATTGAAATGTATCCAAGGATCATGCACCATAGATCCAAGTCTGTTGGAAAAAATTTTGATGGCATGCCTTTGTAGACCAACAAGTCTCCTTGTATTAACGGCACCCAGACGAGCCCAGACGACACTACAGTACATAAGATGGGGCAGCATAAGTGATGTATACATGTCATAAAGCCTGCAACAGGAGATAAGAACTGGCTCTTCTCATCATTCCCGAAATCTTTGAGAGTTTAGCAGGTATGAGATCGGTATGACGATTCCATGTCAACCTGGTCTCCAATTCAACACAGAGAAACACCATTGATTCGGAGTAAGGTGTAATAACGCCATTCACCTGCAGGCCAGGAAGAACACCAATGCATCTCTTATTATGGAACACTATACAACCCATTTTGTTTTCATTTACACACAAACGATTAGCTTTGAACCACCCATAAATATTCAAAATCGTGTTCGTACATTGTACAATAGGATCGAGAAATCACTATGAGATCGCATAAATGCAGTATCACCTGCAAAAAGGACAGGATAGGACAGTCCAAAGACAGAAAAATATCACTAATGAAGACAAGGAATAATAGTGGGCCCAACACCGATCCCTGAGGAACACCATGTTTAACAAGGAGTGTGTGGTGTCAGATGCTACACTTTAAATATAACAAACTGAATTTGTATACTTTCCCTCGAAGATTAGTTTGGAGTACCTCTCTTCTTTTTGAATCAACAGAAACACCTGCCTGTGTGACTCTTCCTCTGAAATCTTTCACCATTTCCAAAAATTTCAAGCTTTCCCTGCAGTAATTCAGAGATCAAGAAACGAGGGATGCCATGCAACGAATACCATGTGGATCCCTTTCTCAATAACATAAATCGCTACTCAAGTGTCTCTCTTGACATTACAGAAACCTTAAAACTCGTAATTTTGACAGTACAGATGGTCTGGACTGGATGGATACTTGTCAAAGCCTTAAGCTGTTTTACTGCCTCTTATCGAGTGATGTTCAGCATGTCCCGTGCAGCTGCAAATTCATTTTAATGCGCTTGCGCAGATTTCTTCAACCAATAACAGCTATACTTTTCAAGTAACTCCTCCTCCGAAAATTTGTACTAAACTCCAAGACGCTCGAAATTTCATGCGTTCAGGACTTCGCCCTGAAGTAATTAAATCGCACCCTGTTTTACGCTTCGTGAACAGTTATGTATTTTCTTAACTCGCCTATCAACTAAGAACTCATGTACAGAGCGGCGTATTATCCCTGTCTGGTATAGGAGCGGATTGGAATCCCTCCTCTGAATTGTTTCGTATTCCTGTCTTCGGCAAATACCTTCGTATAAGCAACATTTAAATAAGTATATAGCTGTATGTGTGTGTGTGTATGTGTTAATAAACAAAAAAAAGCACCTAGCGCCTCGCCAATGGATACTTTTGTGCGCTACCAAATTTCATCACTACGCTACAAGTGTCACCAATTTCATCGTTCCACATTGGATATACTGGTTTCTGTCGGTCAAATAATCCCTTTGTTAAATTATAGCTCTGAATATAACAATTCAAAATTGATTCAACTGACCACCCAAAAATTTAGCCCTGCCTTTGCAAATTTCTCGTCAAGAAACTTTTCGCCGAAAATTTGCTGCCGTAGCCTATAGCCTACATAACCTATTAGTAAATCCGCTACTACTGTGGTAGCTTTATTTCGTGTTTGTATGATTATTGTGAAGAAATCGGGTAAGTGTAAGAAATCAATACAACTTGTATTTATAATTCACACAAATACTCTAATTGAGTGGTTCTTCAACTGTAGTCTGTGGACCCTTGGGGGTCCGCAGAACCCTATCATGGGGTCCACGAGACCCTCCCAGTGTTCCACAAAGATTCGAAAAAATACCGAAACAAGAGCAATTACTCTTTAATGCTAAGAATAAATTACGAGGGAAGGGAAAATTCCTTCCTTAAAAGGTGAAAATCAATGATGAAACACTAGAAATAAATATGTATGATGCAAATTCTGGGCTTTAAACTTTGAGTTAATTCTTGGGGGTCTGCGAGGGTGAGTGATCTCTGAAGGGGGTCCGCGAGGGCAAGTGATCTCTGAAGGGGGATCTGCAAGGGCGAGTGATCTTTGAAGGTGGGCGGGGGGTCCGTGGTTTAGGAATGTTAAAGAACCACCGCTCTAATTGGTAGGAAAACATAGGTGGAAATACAAATAAAATTCCACATGCTGTCTTCGTGTGTGTGTGGTTAGTGCAACGGGTGAGCCTGCTTCTCACTGCACAATTTTTTTAATTGCAGAATGAAGCTTGATGTAGCTTCTGTCATTTCTCGCAGCACCCTTAATCTCTCTCCATGGCACCCCACAGTGTTTGGGAACATCTGCCTTAGATAATAGAAATTCTATTTCCTTAAAAAAAGCATATGTCTCTTCATAGAACATAACTTTGTTCATAACACTAACTGTCTTCTCTTATGCTATAAAGCACAAGTGAATGGCAGAATATTTATATCCTCTAAAAACACCTTTTTTTTCTGTCTTGTAATGTTGTTTTTCTCATTATCCTGTTTTTCTCATTAGGTCTGATCCTATAAAGCAGAGCGAAGCTGACTATTTGTCCGGTCGCTACAGTCCTCAACTGATTAGTACTGAACGACTGGAGCCTGGGATCCTGCTCGTCAGTCCAGAGGAAGACTCACAAAGACTTGAATTCATACAACGTCGCATTAAAATTTCAGGTTCCAAAGAGGAATTATCTGTTGAAGAAAAAGTCTTTGAAAGAGTTGCTCGTAAGGGCATGGATGCTGATGAAGCTGTATTTGGTGTCGAGTTTGCCCTCGATCGCACATACTTATGGTCAGACAAATACAGACCCAGGAAACCTAGATATTTCAACCGTGTTCATACTGTAAGTGATTACGATTCTAAATAATTACTAATAATTTCTAACTCTGCAGATGGAAAAAAAACCCAGAGATTTTGCAAAGTCAGTTTTAGTGATACGTTTTGCCAAAAAAAAATTTAATGATTTTATGATTTTTGTGTTACGTGGTTTTTTGTGTTTTTTCAGTATGTAAATATTCAGCATGCATAATACATTAATAAATATCGAAGTCCATGGTGCATCATTGCAGGTGAAGCAATTTGGGTATAATTGTAAGATACTTTGATCGAATGAGTCTTAATTTGCTCCTCACTTTTCTGCAGAATGACTCTTACCATCCTTTTGACGAAAATATAACCAACCAATCTTAATTTTCTGAAATAATCGGTTATAAGTTGTCAACCAACTATATCATTGCACTAATGTTCCCTCTCTCTCTCTTTTTGCATATATATATGCGTTTATAAATATATATGTAGGATTTGACAAGTTGTAGTATGCAGTACTTACCAAACAAAAACGGTACTCACTCGCTTTAAACAGAAAATCTCAGAATCTCGCTGCCCACTGTAGTCTGGGGTTTGATTCCTTAGGCTTGAAGATGTTCGGATTCCTTGAAAAACAGTAGGTACCGGCGCAGCAATAGCCATTGTAGTCCTTGATCCGTAAAACCACAAACAAACAAAATCTCAGGTGAACTGAGTAAGAAAAGATTTCATATACTCGCCAACTACAAAAATCCAGTCGCCATGTCGAGTCCTGTGTACATACATGTATATACAGGGTGGCCCACTTACGTTGATAATGTAAAATATCTCAAAAAATAGCATTTAAAAAAAAAAAGTTTTAAACGAAAGTTGCTTGGCTTGGGGGTGGGTGTTTTTCATTATCTATGTTTTATTTGGAGGTCATTTGAAGGTCAAAATGGTTTTTTAAAAGGGAAGTTATAATTTTTTATTTATTTTTATCCCTCTTAAAAAAAACGAGCAATTTTTTGGAAAGCATTTTTTCAAATTAGTGCTTCATTTCCGAGATGTTTAAAAAGTATGCTTGAATGACGAAAGTCATGGCATATCGTAGACAACTAATTTAATATTTAAAAAGGTAAGAAATTAAGTATGCAGTACTTGGAGAGACATTGTACACACAAATAAAAATAAATATGATTATTTGATGTCATGCCATCGATTTATACTTCCTGCAAAAAATATTATGTGTGGTACTAATTGGTACCAAAGCAAGATCGTCGCTTGCTACCAGCATTCAGCTTTTTACCTACTTCCATCTTACAGTCATCCATTTAATGCAAATCATTTAAAAGTGAATGCTTAAGTGTTAAGATAACTTAGTTCATTGAGTTTCAATTTGTTGTGTATTAAAAATGAAGTATCTGTCTGTAGACAAAAAAAGTTGGAATAGTTCTTATTTACGTGGAATCTTGGAGAAATACGCAATACGCATGATATGGCATGAACGTCGTTATTCAAACTTATTTTTTAAATATATTAGAAACTAAGCGCTAACATCGTGTTCTAAAGTCACAATATTGATTTTTACACACATTTCGAATATTTATCCAATATGTTTTTTCCTTTTATTTAGTATATAAATATTTGTCCTGTTGCTAAAATGCTTATATTTTGTACGTGAAGTATGGGCAGAACAAAGACAGTGACCCAGATGACTTTTATGATTACTTCTGGCTCTAACTATGAAAATATAAGACAAAGGAAAAAGTCGTAAAGACATCCACCTTGACAGGAGTTGTAATTTGTTTCTCACTGTAAATCTAGGGAGGAATTTTAAGTTAACCATGTAACCATCCTTCCAGGGGGACCCAATAGAATCGGAATGAGAGATGGTCTAATTTATTGTTAAAGCTTTTGTATTGTATTAAAAACAAAATTTTAATTCGATAATGTGGAAGGATTGACAGCTACGCCGTGTCAATGGAAGAGAAGGGGAAAGGACTTGAGAAGAGAATGTCGAGCCCCAGAGATCGGAAATGAAAGGTTGTCTTCATGGAGAGCTTGGCTTAACGGGCGAATTACACAAGCAGGCCGAGAACAAAGGTCCTAGTTTTTCCTCCTGAATAGAAGTAAAGGAAAAGTTTTTCGAGTACATGCGGCGAATATTGCATCAGTGGGCAACTAAAATCTGGGTATAACGAGCCCGCTAGTTTGATTCAAAACGGGACTTTTGATACAGTACCCTGCGTTAGAGCACCCATTTCAACACGTTTAATCCGACATTGCCGAGTTCTGACTTCAACGTCCACTATGACTGCAGACACATTTGATCCACCATTGCCAACTTCAACGTGGACTGATGATCGATACGCTTAATCTGATATTGCCAAACTCCTGACGGCGACAGTAGACGCGTTTAATCTGACATCGCTGGACTCTTGTTGCCAATGTCAAAAATTGACTGCAGCACTCTGAATTCGACGACAACGTTCTTCCCGAGACACACACTACCTGATGCCGAAGGGACGGAGCAACATAACCTGGACAGCCTTATTCGCCGGAATGGAAAACCAGACACAGCGTGGCGTATGAGTTATCCTCCATTTTTAATAGTTCATTAGAGGTGTTCTGCATAACATTCTAAACAGCGTATAGAATTAGGATATAAATTCTTGGTGTTTTTCCCTGCCCATACTTCGTATAGTTAAGTGGTTTTAAAAATCTGTATTTACATGTGTTGCCTAGCATACAGGGCATAGAATCGCATCAACATTCAGATATTTGTATTGTTTTACCAATTTCACTTTTATTAACCAAATATTAGAAAGTTAGTAGCTATTGTAGTTCAGTTAATTAGGATTGATTAAAAATATTAGCTGATCAATGAGTTTTCATTTTTATGTTTGTTTTTATTTATGCGCTCACAGCCATGCATCTGTTTTCCATCCAACATTAATGGTTATCTATTGAGTTATGGTATTCGTCATGCAAATAATATCTCACCAGTTAGTTTGATATTAGTACAATAATATTCACTTCAATTGATAATCAATACCATGACCATTTAGAGTCAATAAAATAAGGGTTGGAGCCATAAACTGCTCACCTTACTGAATTGAAAAAATGCTTTCTACAAAAAGTTTTCTTTTTTACGAGGAATAAGAATAAAAAGTATTGGTTTCCCTTTTAAAAAAAAGTGTTTGACCTTCAAATGACTTTAGAAATGACGCCCAAGTAAAACATAGATAATGAAAAACACTTCTCCTCCCCCCCACTTCAAGCCAAGCAACTTCTATTTAAAACATTTTTTATAAAATGCTTATTTTTTAGACCTTTTACATTATCAGGTTATAAGGTCTAACCTGTATACACGTACATATACAGAGCATCTATAAAATTAAATTTTACCTTTTGAAGGGCTGCAATTAGGGTATAATTTAATCCAAAGATTTCGTCTTTAACAAAAGAACATCTATTGATTTTATTTGGCACAGAAACAGACATTTCTTCCAAAAGTTGGCATTAGGACATTACATGGCACTATTACATTATGCACACTGCACTTTATGTAAAAGCGCTTACACACTGTAAATTCTGCAGTACACAAGCCAAAATATCAGCATGGCACATCGTGTGATTACACGATGATTATTAGTACGACTTTGACTATGGGAATGTCTCCAAGACTTTGTCTATTTTGAACACAGCCAACCTTGTGATGCTCAAGTCCAACGTTATTCATCTATGACACCCAAAATAAAAACAGGTGAAATCACTAACTGTAAGTAGAGAAATAGCAAGAAAAAGATGTGTGCGTATTTTCTGTTTCTTGTACTTTTTATTCTTCTTTATTTTCTTTTATTCTATGTTTTTCATTTGTTCATTTCTAGGGATTTGAGTGGAACAAGTACAATCAAACCCATTATGATATGGACAACCCTCCTCCAAAAATCGTTCAGGGGTATAAATTCAATGTAAGTGTGACTTATATTCTTTATACCAGTTTGGGGGTGTTCAAGTATTACGTAAGCACCTTGCTGGGTTGTGATGTCGTTGGTCTTACTTTCCTATGTTAGCCAACGTTAATTTTTTGCATATGGGGGGAGGTGAAATCTCCAAAATATTGCTTACGTAATACTTGAAACCTCCCTTTATGAAAAATATTTTTTTTTCATAATGTAGAATTAAGACAGTTATGAATTTTATCACAAATGCAAAGAGTTTGCAACATCTCAAATTCAATTATTTACCTTTAATGAGGTATTAACTTTTAAGCTGTTTTTCTGAGAAGTTTTTTTTTTTTCCAGAAGATGCTAAATTTTCAAGACAATTTTTTTAAGGCATATTTAATGTGGTGTTATTACATGTTTCGTTTTCAAGTAAATTTCTGGTCGTGTGTGATTTTATTTGGCATTTTCTCTTTTCTATTTTAGATCTTTTATCCTGATCTGATTGATAAAGGCAAAACTCCAGAATACACACTGGTGAGTCATGTTTTAATGTTGAGCTAGATCAGAATATCTAAGTAGAGTATCTTACCTTCAAATTCATATACAGTGAAACCCCCTCTTAACAGGCACCTCTCACATATGATCAGATAAATATTCCCCGGTAGAAACAGATTTACAATAACATACTTCAAACCCCTGCTTAGCGGACACTATCGGATATGGACACGGTTTTCCTGATTCATTCCATTAGACTAAAACGCCTCTACGGACAAGACAAAATAAGTTTGAATTTCGGCTTTCACTAGATTTTCAAACAACGGGGAAACTTAGGAAAAAACAGGATAGGTGCTAAGGAAACTTTCCTTTCCTGTTAACGATGAGTGGCGGTTGACTTAGATTTGTTGATTCAGATGGCTAATGCTTACTGAAGATTTTGTTAATAAATCATATGGTGATAACTGGTCAAAACTAATAAGCATTTATCAACACAAAACTGTCGTAGTTCAGATTTATTATTTTTGTGTATTCAACTATCACACACAGGCCATGTAAGCTAGTGTACAATTAAAGGCATTTTCCTATAAGTGTAATGATGGAAAAGCAGTGGATGTAATCTCACAATTAAATGTGAATTTTGAAGGCAAAGGAATGGTGAGTAAAAACCCCAAACAGCTATTAAGTTTTCTTCGAAGTAAATTAATTTTAATATGTACTGTTTTTCTGCAAATTTATGAGTTATATTTCAACAGATGCTTATGTTCGTCATCTTAAACTCGTCTTATATGTTCAAAAATACATAAGTTTCAAAATGACGTATTTAAATGAATGAAATGTAATATTTTAGTTCTTCAGAATGACACCCCTCTTTTATGGACAAATTTTTCTGTCTGGCGAGTGTTCACTAATGAGAGGTTTCACTGTATACCCATAATTTATTGGTCTTTACTGTCCTTTGTCTTCATAAATATAACTGGAAGAAGAGCTGTGTTCCCCGTAGAAAAATTGTGTCTCAATAAAAGGTTGGAGCAACAAGGAAAGAAAGAAAAAATGAGAACCCACCTTTTTTTAGATAGAAAAATTGTAAACTAAGCAAAATTAGAGCTATGTATATAACCTATGTAAAGAAGAAAGACGCATCCTGAGCTGATGCGGAACCATCGATGACTGTACAAGCCAAAGCATCATGCCAACTGAACTGCTCAGACCATGCCAATATAGTCCTTGCCTTTGTATGTGTGTGTTTTAGGATATTATCTTTCTAGTGGATTTTTTTTTAAAACCCAAAACACTTTGCGATGGTGGATTATATATACAGCTCTAATCTGAATGTGAAATGCGAGCATTTCCTTATAAAAAGAATATTTGCCATAAATTTGTAAATTAAGATTTACTTGGGACTCCAACTATAAAACATTTAAAGCAAATTCTTTTAATTCAGGATTTGTATTAAAATGTACTTTTTTTTTTAAACATCATTGTCTGCCTTGGTGTTTGGGGTGTTTTAATACTTTAGTAATTTTATTTCAGACCCCTTGTGACGACAACAAGGATTTTGCCATACTGAGATTTCACGCTGGTCCTCCTTATGAAGTGAGTATAGCGTCTCCTATTTTATTATAAATCTGCATTTATTCTTACTTCATACTTATTTCTATTATATCTATATATGTATCACATAGAATGATCCTCGCTGTTTTAGTGATATAAAAAATACAGCTAAATAACTGACTTGTATATGGACTCTTTTTCATAGACTGATGCCTGCAATGAATAATTTATTCCTAAATATTGCTGGATTTTTGTGGTATTTTTTTCGTAGTGTGTTTTAAATGGTTGGCAATGGATGAGGATCTGTCTTTCATAAAACCCGGGTTTAAACCCCAGTTACATCGAGTGCCTGTCGTTTTTACTATCAATTTTATTCCAAGGCTTGTTACCCTGGGCACCAAAGGCGAAGGTATTAAATTACTAGTAAAGAAAAAAATGATTTTCCGGCACCTGGTGGGACCCAAACCCACGACATCCTGATTGCCATTCAGGTGCTCTACCTACTAAGCTACAGGCCCAACCACTCTTTCCCTTGCGAGTGTATATATATATATGGCTTTCCATGGATAAGTTTATTACTGGTGTGGCAATGCTGTGACTACAGTTACCAAAGAGATGAGTCAAAGAAAAGAGAATGTCCGATATGGCGAACTAGATTATAATATTATTAAAGCAACAATTTTTTTCATATTAGCCGATGGTGTCGCAACAATAGATGTTAAATTATTAATTAACAATAATAGTAATTTAACATCTATTGTTGCAACATCATTGGCTAATATGAAAAAAATCGTTGCTTTAAGAATATTAACATCTAGTTCGCCATATCGGACATTCCTGCTTCTTTAACTTGTCGCTTTGGCAACGGTAGTCACAGTACTGCCACACCAATAGCGAACTTGTCCATGCAAAGTTATATATATATACTCGTAAGGGAGAGAGTGGTTGCGCCTGTAGCTTAGTAGGTAGAGCACCTGACCGGCAATCAGGAGGTCGTGGGTTCGGGTCCCACCAGGCGCCGGAAAATCATTCTTTTCTTTACGAGTAATTTAACATCTTTTGTTGCCACATCATCAGCTAATATGAAAAAACTGTTGCTTTAATAAGAGGCAAAGGTCCTTTAAAATCTTGTAGATTCAAGGTGCCGTATGATCTTAACTGGTCTTGTGTTGCAACAGATTGGATCAATCATTTTGTAGGGAGAGTGGTCAACAATGAACATTCAACGTTCTCATCTGAATCCAAAGAAATCATTAAAAAGCAGACAGATGTCCTCTGGTAAGACCAGGGAAGTGCTGAGAAATCTTCATACCTGAAGACATAGAGTGCTTCCCCTTCTCTCTCTCTCCCCCCCAGATTAGTGTTTAACCTCAGTTTTATTTTAAATCACACTGGTATATACAGTCATTCCAGTGAATTTCATGAGACTAATGAAAATGACTGCAACTAAAGGAACACATCCAAACCAATGACATACCCATGGAGGCTGAAAATTTATGTGTAAAATACATTAAAGGGAGCAGCTATATAGTATGTTGAAAAAAAAAATTCTATTACTTAATTAATCTTGCATACTCTTCAAGATAGTCATACAGTCATACCAACTGCGAGTTCTTTGAAACTTAGTAATTACAAGTAACTTTTTCCAGATAAAAAATTATCGTCTAAAAGTAGTGAACTGTGTGGAAATCGAATAATGGACATTCAGACTTTAATAGCTGTGTTTACAGTACTATGCTGCCCACTTTGTTTGAAAGACAAGCTCTACCTAGAAGAAGGTTACCGATTTGGTTTATGTCCGAATGGAGACAGTTGGACATACCGTATTTTTGAACGGTCAGAAAACCTCAGGAACTTACAGTATACAGATTATTATGGCGATGGCAATTCTAAATTTTTTGGAAGCTGTGATGGACATCTACGGTGTGAACACAGTGAGCAAGTTAAAATGCATCGGGCATGTTCAAAAAAGGGTTGGAAGTCACCTTCGGAACTGAAAAAGACTACGAAAGGGTTTGAAAGAAAAGGAAAATTGACCAATCGTTTCATCGATAAAGTACAAAACTATTATGGGATTGTAATTTGTGACAATAAAGGTAATTTATAAAAAATGCAAAGCGCTGTCATGGGAGTTCTTTAACGTTGTTATTCGAGCAGTAACTACCCCATGCATGGTCAATGTCCGTCAGGACGGATAGTTGGTGTGCATTTCAATGGGCCAAGGCATCGGGTGAAACGTTCACCGATAAATCTTCTGGGCTTCCTCAAAATATCATAGGCATTATTAAACCACTATATATCCAGCTATGCAGCCAAAAATTATTAAAAAAATGTCTTCATGGGAAGACACAAAACTGTAATGAAAGTTTAAATGGCATACTGTGGAATATCGTTCCAAAACAAAACTTCGTTGAACTACAAGCATTACAGCTAGGTTCCTATATAGCTATTCTTCTGTTTAATGAAGGTGCCAGATGTGAATTAGCAGTGTTAAATAAATTAGGATTAAACACGGGCATTTACACACTAAATGGGTTGGAGCTTATGGACCACGTGTGAATAAACGACTCAACGAGACATTCTCTGCTCCATGTAAAAACTCAAAGAAAAATATTATGTGCCCACCGAAAAGAGAAAACTTCAAAATATTAAGAAAAAGAGGGTCTGACTTATCAGGCGGATGAATTCTAAACTATTTTGTAAAGGTAAATTTAATTCTGGACCAATCTGTGTGGATATATTCTGTTTGTTTTTTTTTTGTTTTTTTTTTTTACAACGACATTCAATTGCATTTTTCTCAAAATGTTTTTTTTTCAGGTAAACTCTTCAACATTAACATGATATCTCAAATTTTACTTAAGGTATTTGCATGAAATTTGCAGTATATGTTTTAAATACTATTAGCAATCAAATGAACTAAAAGTTTAGATGTGGTTGAAATACTTTTTTATTTACAGCTGTTTTTATAGGAAATGGGTTGTAAAAATATTAAGTATTAATACGTCATTGTTTGTATTTTTCTTAGACTTTGATATTACTCTTAGATTTTAGTTCGTTTAAAAAATCGTCATATATACCTTGTTTTCAAAGAAATTTAAGATCGTTAAATTACAATTTTGTGTACAGTGTTAACCGTTTTGGTTAAATTTTACGAAAATTTACCTGAAATTATTCAATTTTTTTAAAAGTATGATACATATAACTAAATTTTCTAACGTTTCATTTCACAATTTACCTAATAGCAGTAAAAAAAAAATTTTTTAAATAACTTTTTCAAAAAATTTGGTCTAAGCATAGGTGTATACCGTAAGTTGTGGTGTCACTGTTACATAGTTATTTAATATATTTGTATTTTATTCTGAAAAGTTTTCTCAGTGTTATTTTGTATTATATGTACCCTTACCTTATATTTTGTGTTATATGTGCCTTTACCTTATTTTTGGATATGTTCTTTTTTGTTCTTTACTTTTCCTTCATTTTTGTATTATATGTTCTTATTTTGTATTATATGTGCCTTTCTATTTTAATTTAGGACATTGCCTTTAAAATTGTCAACAGAGAGTGGGAATATTCATACAAACGGGGATTTCGATGCCAGTTCCACAACAACATTTTCCAACTATGGTTTCACTTCAAACGATATCGATACAGAAGATAGTATAAGATTGTGTGTTAAAGATAGACTATTTTCATGGAATGCCTTTTCATGTCACAGGCTAGGGTGCCACATTCATAATTTTGTATTTTTAAGGCATAAAACATATTGTACATAATAAAAACTTGATAAAAGAGTTACACTGACTTCCTTCCTATATTAATTCCAGGGTTGCCACAGGCGACTATTTGCTACTATGTTTGACCTTAGGCCACTATGGCGGCTTTTTTCATTGAAAACAGCCCATAAGCTACTATTTACGTCAAAGTAGGAACTTTTTTTCCCATGCTAGTGACTATTTCTTCCTTTTTTGTTTATTCTTACGTTTTCCAACAAGTTTAGGAACATTTAATGAGTTTGACGAAAATCATCCTCAAATATTCCGTTTGACAAACGGCATGTTTAGACAATGGAAAAGGAAAGAGAACGCGGAGAATCCACACGGATGACATCTCTAGGGAACTTTTTCTCCATCCAACATAATGTGATCAGTGCATTTCCAAACTACTTTCAAATTTTGCCTGTGTCTTTCTCTCTCTACGATCATTTTTGTTTCATAAGGGCTAATTAGACGGGAGCCTATTGCTAGTGTAAGGCCTTCCGTAGTCGCGGTCCCTGTGCTATTGCTCACCCACAAAGATTGTAGAACTCCATCACTAACTTTCCCTATTTCATACTTGCCAACTTGTAAAGTTTTTCACCGAATTGATCCAGTACCACCCAAATTCTAGATTCCCATTAAACATTTAGGTGGTATTGATTGATGGCAAACTATGATTTATTTATATTTTTAGAAATAAAAAGAAAGCTTAAGAACGATTTAATGAACGCATTTTTCCTTGATATTTATAGCATGTCTCTGTTTTATTTTTTATTGCTACCATTCTTCTCACAGCATCAACATAGCGAACACATTTGGATTCAAACCATGTGGCTCGTAATGGGAATTTTGCGAACAACTTGAACTTCGTAAGAGTATTGATCATAGAGGGGAACTGTGTACGAAATAATTGTTAGAGTATTCCTTTGAAGCAGAACTGATCGATACAATACTTTACTCCCAAACCCAGATTTGGGGTGCGAAATACGTTAAATACAGCAATGTCTACCTCCCTTTCATCATAGTATATACAGCGAGACTCCTCTAAGGCGGCCACCATCGGTTCTTCTAGAAAACTAGCCGTTTCGAGGGGTGGCAGCTGAACAAGGGTACTGATAAAAAGATTTCAAAACTGTTATTAAATTTCGAATATCCCCAACGCATTAAAAATGAATGTACGCCCAATTTGCTGTTGTGTTACTAGATTACGAACACAACATCGTGATAAGGGGGAGCATAGTTTTTCGAAAGGATCAGAAACAAGTCCCCTAAAAGTACCCCCTGGTCGTTGTTAATTGAAAGGGAAATTTCGCATGAGATGGCAAAGCTTTCTTTATTGATAGGCACAATGGTGTTTCTAATAATGAATCAATCCCTTCACCTGTCTAGCTACAAGGCGCTAACAAGTGGCCGTGCAGTGAAGTTCAACTACATATTTTTTTTCGTAATTAGAAGTTCTTCAAAGAGAGATTTATTCTGTGTGTGTACACATACACAGAAAAGTCATTTGGAATCCTATCAGGATTTCTAAGTTAAGCTAGCTGCCCCCAAAAAAAGTTCTGTGATGGAAAATCATGGTAAATGGGGGGAGGGGCAGTAGTAGGGGGGGGGCACAAAATTTCAATATTGGATTAATGGAAAGGAATACTAACAGGTTTTAGGGTGCAATACTTAAAACTTACACCAGCCGCTAGCAACGCATGCTATGCCATTGCGGATGGGGTGCATTTATGATTGCCTTATATGCATTGTAAAGTGAAATAATGACATGTTTATAAATAAATTTAATTTAATGACAAACTGCTTTTTTTTTTTTCAATGTTCAGGTGGGGAGGGGAACGTTTTTCCCGAGGAGTACAAATCGCGGAATTATACTTTAAAACAGTGGTAATGGAAATAAACCTTTTCCTGATGGCATTTTGTCGTTTTTTGTTTAAAAACTGGTCTACCACCCGAAGTTTTAGAACTAAGATTGCGTGGTCTGCGTAGTTCGATTCCGCTGATGGAGGGAGATCGTTTGGTGGAATTCCGTGATGAGGGTGCGAGATTTTCGGCTGACCATGTCTCTAATAGAAGGAACAAAACAGCTACCATAGTGCCCTCTGGCGATCTTTTGTTAATTTTTTCTTCTTTTTTTTACACAGCGATCTCCAAAATTCTAGAGCTGGAATCAAGTTGTCCACGAAGTTCAATTTCATCAAGCGAGGGAGATTTGACTTATAAATAGATTTTATGTGTTAAATTAAAATTATATTTAATTTTAAATTTGAAACCTACTAATTTTAATGATTGACCTTAGTCTATTTGTATTATCTTGTTTAGTGTTGACAGGGTGTTTACGGATCTGGAAAAGTCAGGGAAATTTGAAATACAAAGGCCAAAGTCAGGGAAATTTGAAATTCATTGTTATAATAAATAACTTATTAAAATAATTTTCCTGAACTGTGCTTTTCATACCACATTACCTACTGAAAATTTTGAAAAACTTGTACTTTTGACTAAACTTCTTCCAAAAGTTACCATTTTTCACCAAAACTAATATAATTTATATAAAATTATTAAGCCCGTATATTTCTTAGGAGAAAATGTTTGCCAAATATGTAACTAAAACTTGGAAAAAAAAAGTGTTTTTAATTAAATTATCTAATCTGTAAGTAATTTTGATCATACTAGTCTCCTTTCTCTTATATATAGTCATACATACTTTAAATGGAATAGAAGATGAAGCATCAGCTTTGCGAGTATATAATTAAATTCTTCTATAATGAAATCAAAAAGGGCCGAATGGATATGTTATTGTAAATAATTAGTTCAAGTTTTTAGTGTAAAGAAATGCATTTTTTAACATAGTTTTTATATTTGTAAATTTATTGTAATTGAGTTATAAATGGTTTTGGGGTTTGTGTTAATGAATGTTAGTCTTAAATCATAATTTTATTATGCAAACTTTAATGTGTTGTGTATAGTTTACTGTAATTAGCGACTGGAAATCGATGAAGATTTAGTATGCAAAAGTCAGGAAGGTTTAAAACAGAATTTTGTTAACTACTTGATTACTTTTAAAGAGTTGCGTTTCATTCTCAAATTGTTTCATGATTATGATACTTCTTAGATTATGTTTAATTATAATGTATCCTAATGTAAATTTATTTATTAAAATAATATAAGAATGAAGTTGCTTGCATAGATTATTGGTGATTCTGCGTGGATTAAAGCTGGTCCAACTACTTTACCGTTGCTTCTTGCACCGTTGAGTAGCATGTTTTTGGAACGCTTTGGACATCGTGCTACGGTTGCTCTAGGATATTTCCTTTGTGCCTTAGCCATGTCCCTCGGATCCTTCGCAGCTTCAATCGGTCCCGTTACGAGTTTGCTCAGTGTGTTTCTAGGTCTTGGTTTGGCTTTGGCTAATACTACGGCTCTCGACTGTTTGAAGAAGTACTTCACGTCTAAGCGTCCCTTGGCTATGTGTATCAACAAGGTTGGAATCATCCTTGGTGGGCTGGCTTCGGGAAATTGGGTTCAAGTCCTTATTGGGGCTGTTGGTTTCAGCGGCACATGGCTCGTTTGGTCTGGCATGTTTGTGGCTATCTTGTTTCTGGGGCTTAGGGTGTTTGGAAATCCCGAGGATCACTTTATTTCTGAGACGAAGGAAGTGCCTATTGAAGACACTCCCCAAGTCGAAGACGATGAAGTTGTGGAATCGGCCAACACCTTTGTCCGTTTTTGGAGGTTGTTGATGGGGAAGATGGGTTTCGGTTTCCTTGTCAATGTTCGGTTCGTTTTGGTTGTTGCTATTTGCATCGCCTTGGGCTTCGGGAACTCTTGTTTTACGAGCTCAGCTGCTAGACGAGCTAATGCGATCGACTTGGGAACGGAGGATGCTGGTTGGATACCCATTATTGCCATCTTCGGAGAATTAGCCGGGACAATGGTTTACGGGCTTGCGGCTCGGCGTTCTCCCTTCCCCCACTTTGCTGAGTACTCAGCTGCCCTGTTTGTGGCAGCAGTTTGTGCTGGAGTACCTCATCTTTGTGGGGCTTTCTGGTTGCTGGTGATTTTTTCCATCCTCGGTGGGGTCGCCAATGGGGTGTTGAAGGCTGTGCCTGTCTTGGTGCTCATTGAAAACCACGGGGTCGGGAACTTGGTAGGAACATTGAACGTCTTAAAGATGTTTGATGGAATTACCAAACTCCTGTACCCGTTTGTGGCTTCTCTTATGAGTACCGAGACTGTCGCTTACTTCAACGGTGGTGCAGTCGGATTTTCGGCAGTACTTGGATTGTCCTTTTCTTCTGTCTGCTTCTACTTGAAAAAGTAAGATTTGGGCTTTGGATTGGGATTGTCTGATTGTTGGGGTGGAATTCCCTTTCGGTTATTCTAACCGAAAGAAGAAAGACGCTTGTGAAAGCGAGCGATATAAAAGCAAATAGAAGGAAATTTATAAAAGAAAATTATATGTATGTATGTATACATATATATATAGGGCTAAAGATTTTTTTTTGTCTTATACATTGTTGTTATATACAATAAAACTATTGAAACTAAAGTCAGAAAGAAATTATAACACTTGAAAAAGAAAGAAGCGAGAAACACTGATGTTGCTGAAGATTACCATGGGCATAACAGTGCATTTCTTTACCGTTACCAGTTTGGCGTTTTAAGTGAAGTCTTGAAGTTGTGTTTGCTTGGCATTAAGTAATGTTCTATTCCCCATATCACGCGCATTCACTTTTAGTTTTAACCCTTTGCACTCGAGAGGTGACTCTCACTCACCATTTAATATTTAAGAAATCATCTTCTTAGACCTGTAAAGATAGATAAAATGTTAAAATATAAAAGTTTTATACATTAATTTGTCAGTGTAATCGTTTTAAGTTAGAGGTAAGAAATTCACCAAGAACATCGAGAAACGTCTCGAGTTGCTGGTTCGCCCGAGAGAAAAAGCCTCGAGTGTAAAGGGTTAAACCAGAAAACGCAAAGCTGACTGTGAATATAAAAATCCGTGTTTATCTGAGGACGTTTAAGGTTTCAGAATCCAGTATTAAATGTATATTTTGACTGACTGACTGTTATATGTCCATCTTTCTATTATGTTGGAATAATAAATAGAGTTAGGTTTCGTTTGGGTCGTGTGTTCGCTTCTAAGTGTTGAATAGCTTTTGTGGGTTATTTGGTTGTTGTTTATTAGAAATTTATTATTTGAATAATGTAATTAATAATATGATTGGTAGAAGATTTTTATACTGTTGGTTATGGGAGTAGATATAATAAAATTTGAATTATGAGCCTAAGTAAAGATACTTTAGTTGTCTTCGCCAACTTGGCGATGATTAAACTACAACCACAGCCCAGGTTTATTGACAATAATGAATACTTGAAGGTTTGATTTTCTCAACATTAAATCCAGGTTCGATTTCCAAATTCTGAAGGGTTTGATTTCTCAATTCTCCATCCAGGTTTGATTTCTCAATTCTCCATCCAGGTTTGATT